>JANVCC010000174.1:5226683-5333350 GCA_025345505.1 Todiramphus chloris collaris
GGGGGGGGATGGAAATGTGTTCGGGGATTAATCGAGAATTGCAAAGCGGAGAAGACGGAGGCAAGTGTTATGTAACGCGCTTTCATTACCGCGGCGAAGTCATCTGAGCCGAAATCTTGTTATTTGCACGGTGCCGTGTGCGGAGACCGACAGTGCCCCAGCCCTGCCCGCCTGCCCCCGGAGCCGCAGGAGCACCCGGCTGGCTGGGCTTTGAGCCTGTCTCCCTGGAATTCATCTACAGCAGCAGCGTCTTAAGAAAAGTGAGACCACGAGGAAAAACATGCTGCTGTGAGAGTCGTGATCCGTTCCTCTCCCCCTGTCCCCCAGCCTCATTTTGTATTTTAAAAGTCCTGGTTTTGAGCCCGCAGGTGGGGCAGGGGCCAAACCCCACCGCTTGCCCTGAGCCTCCCCTCTGCCAAGCAGGAGAGCAGAGCCGGGGCATGCTCGTGTTCTCCAGCTGCTCAGAGGGTCAGGCTGTTGCAGAGAGGGGTCCCATTCCCGCAGCTCCTGCCGGGCCCTGCAGCTGCTCCTCAGGGAGCAGGATTCTGCCCCTGAGGTGGTCCTGGCGTTAGGAGCTGGATGCAGCCAGGGAGCCCATTGCTCTGCTCCCCACACTCCAGCAGAACATGGCTGCTGCTTTGGGGGCACAGGGGGGCAGGAGGACAGGCAGGCAGGGGGACCTGAATGCCACGAGTGGAACGTGGGTGATGCGAGAGGCCTTTGTCCATCGCCTTTTGGAGTGTCTGGTGGCTTTGGCCCTCTGCCTCAGCTTTGGCTGGCATCCTGGGGGGTGAAACTTGAGATGAGGTTTTGTCTGCGCTGAGGAGCTGGGGGAGGCCCTCGACTTTTGTTTTACACTGGCATGTTCCAGAGGCACGTGGCAGGCGGGCTCCTGGTGCCTCCGGTCTTGTCCCCTGCCCCTGGCTGATGTGCCCTGATGGCACGAGAGCACCTTCGCGCTGCCGCCGGAGCTGTCCATCCATCCATCCATCCGCTGAGGATGTGCTGCTGCGTGGTGGGAAGGACAGAGCTTCCAGGGAGTCTGCGATGATGTAGCACGCTTAGGATTTACTCCTAGGGAAAGCTGCCATGGTGATTTTTGGGGTGCCTTGCACTTGGATGTGTTCTGTGGCAGATGCAAAGCCCGGTGGAGCTGGAAGGCTGCTTGCCGAGGCTGGAGCTGGCAGAAGACTGTGATCTTGGAAACAGAGGACGCCCTCTGCTTTTTTATTTTTGTGAAGAGTTTAGCAATGAAAACAGGAGCCTTCCGGTCGCTTCTCCCCTCGATTCGCCTGGCGAATTTCTTTGCTGTGTATCCTGGATCCTCAGCACCAGGCTGTCCTCTCTACCACCTCATCTGTCTCCAGTCCCTCCCTGTTTTATTTTTAATAAGAGATAACTTTACTGCTAACCTTGCCTGCTGCTCTCACTTCTCTCTAACTCTAATTGCTTCTGGCTTTATTTCTGACATTTCCCATGTCATTTCCCCTCATTTTCTTGAAGACTGATAGAAAATAGCTCCAAGAGAAGCAGTAGACCTTTCCAGTGCCCGTTTCACCCTGCACAGCCTCTGCCTGGAGCTGCCTGCTGCTGTGGGGACATGGTACCTTACTGCTCCTTTCAAGTCGGATTCCTTTCACCCCGGGCAGCAGCAGCTCCGTGACCTTGCAGGCGAGTCTTTGCTCTTCAGCTGTGGAGGGCAAGACCTGCAAACCCACACCACCCTGAAATATTCTGCCCTGTCTTTTGGGAAGGGGAGCTCGCGGCTCCCCCAGGTCCCAGGCACGCCAAGGAGCGAGGCTGGCTGTGCAGCTTCACCCCTTGCAGCCCCTGCGAGCTCCTCGGGATGCAGGTGTGGGTGCTGTGGGGCGAAGGTCTGTTATTTGGGGGGGATGGCAGCTACTCCGTCGCCTCCTGAATGTGCACTGACATATGGGTGCGTGCATACGCCTGCGTCAGTGCCCGCGCCTGCCGGTAAGGGCACGACAGCTTTCTGCAGCGTGCCGTCTGTCTGGCTTCCAGCTCTGGCTGAGGACTTCCCTTCCATCGCTACCAATGTAATATTTTAAACAATATGCCACAATTTTTACAGCGTTTAGCTCCAGAGTGATTTGCAGTATGAGTAAGAACACTGTTCGCAATTTCTTTCCGATTGTATAAAACAACTCATTAAGAGCATACGTCCCTGTGCACCGGCACCGAGGAAACTTTATGGGCCTTGTAGTTACTGCCAAAGCAAACGTTTTCCATGAATTTCTCTCGTCAAGTTCACGCTGTCAAATGTAGATGCAGCCGCTTGTCAAAGATGCAAGCCTTGCAGTCTGGGAAGTAATGAGAGCAGCGAGCAGTGGGAGTTAATGGCCTCCGCTGAGGAGTCCTTACTCATCCCGCATCCACGCAGGGGCTGAGCCGGCTGCTCCCGGGTGAATTGATTGCCACAGAAATTCATCTAGTGTCACCGGCTATGATACTTAACAGCCACAATAATGCTTGAATAAACTGCGCTTTTATGCAGCAGTTCGTACCTCCTAACTGGCAGCAATTTCACAGATGAGGCAAAGGGAGCGGCGCTGGTCTTTAGCAGCCTCTTCCCCAGAGCATGAATAATTGTTGTAATAACGTGGAGCCGCCGCGTTGCCTTTGCGGTGTCTCCGGTGGGGTGATGGATGGGAGCCGCTGCGGTGCCGGAGCGGCCGCTCGCCCCGCGTGCCTCGGGGGCTGCCCCACATCGCCAGCCATCGGGACGTGGGAGCTGCCAGCCTGGCTGCTGTGGGCACCAGAGCCGCAGCCTGGATCTGCTTCACGCGAGAGTCATCTGCTGAAAACCAGGAGTTGCTTGTTTTCCTTCCAAGCCCAGCCTGTCAAGAGGAACCTCCGTGAGGTGGAGAGCAGCTCTCCAGGTGGCCCCGTAACCGGGTTCCTACCTTTCCTCACCGAGGCTGATCCGTGAGGTCTCCCAGCACGGCTTATTTACATTTATATCTATATGTATGTATACAGGGCGGTGGCGAGTGCTGAGAGCAGCTTCGCACAACAGCTCTGTAGGGTGTGAATAATCCATATGACTTCCGACAGGGCTGAGGTTCATTATGGAAATGTATGCATGCTTAAGCCTTTAAATATAGCTAATAGGAGAAGGACTGGGAGGAAAGATTACGGGAATCAATATGCTGAGCTGGAGGAGCGGGAGCTGCTCCACTCTGGGTTGCAGTACCCGTTGTTCTTGTTAAGGGCTGGTGACGGCAAAGTGGGTTGTAGCAATTAAGGTCCAACAGCGTTTGGGTTTGAAACCTCAACTCTTCTAGTGGGCTAACTCCTGGAAGCCAAGTGTGTTGGATGGGATTGGCAGGGAGGATGGAACAGCCTCGGCGGCACTTTCACCCCCTTGAGTAAAACAAAGGGGTCCTTCCTTCCTTCCTTCCTTCCTTCCTTAGTTTCCCAGCAGCTGCCACAAATTTTCTGGAGGATTCTTCCAAAGCTCCTACTTGGTCCTCCTTCGACTTGGGCTCCTGGTTTTCATCAGAGTGAAATTTTTCACTGGAATAATGTAAAACTCTGGACCTGAACTGTCCTCCTAAAAATGGCATTTGAGTAGATACAAATATTTCCTGTGGCTGTTTCTACCAGGACCTGCACTTCCAGACTTTGATAGCTTACATAATTTCCTGTGATGGAGATGTACTTCATCTAATTTCACTTTGAAATGCATCGATTAAGTCAGAACTGCTGGGAGATTTAAACTGAGTCTCTGTGGCCTGAACTTAACTGTGGGAGGTTTACCTGCCTTCATCCTTCAACATTAATTTGGTTTTATGAGGATTCCTCATGAAATGAGGTTTTGGCTGCTGCTGAATTGCTGCTGCTTTCTGGGTTTATCAATTCCTTTCTCTGGCCTCAGCAGCTCTGTGAGTAGAAGCTGCACTGAAGTCTCTTTCCAGCACAGTGTTGGATTCCTTCACATGGAGCTGTGCCGGGGGACGCAGCGGGGACCGAGGGGTGTTCCTGGTGAGGATTTGTCTCTCTCCATCACCTGTGCTGGAGACGAAGCACCGGTGCTGCTCATGGCATGGGCAGCTGGGCCGGGTGGTGCTGTGGCTGAGTTCAGTGCTCATGGAGCAGGATGGAGACTGATGGCAGTAAGCCCGAGTGCAGGGACATGTGTCCTCTCATCAGTACCCGGTGACTCGACCTTTCTGGTACCAAGCAACAGTAGTAAAAGGAAGAGAAATCCAGCTTGGCTGGAGATGGAGGAGCAGCTGCATGGAAATAAGCAGGGATGGGGTCAGCAAGCACTGAGTGCCTAGAGCAGGAGGCTGAAGCATCTGCTGGGGACTCACTCAAGGTCCTTCAAAGCAGAGCAGCAGGTCAAACATCCTCAGCAAGGCCTTTGAGCCTGGCTCTGTTTCTCTGTCAGAAATCACTGACCACCTTTGGGGTAGCATCCTGCCAAATTCAGTGGCAGAGGCTTCCCTAGCCCTCCACCTTTGTTGGATGTCCTGGAGAAATTAAATAGACTTATAAATAAATATATAAAAAATAAAGCTCATCATTCATAAAGTGTTCCCTTTCATCTCTGATCTGCAAAGTGTCTCATTGTGACTTGGAAATGATGTGTAGGCAGGAGAAATGCTTTAAGATATGATGATTTTTGTTGAAATTTGCTGTGAAAATCTTTCTCAGCAGCTCCACTTTCCTGGAAGCATAGTGGCACCTCCAGCAGCACTGTGCCCATTCCACCAGTAGCTGCTGGTGTGTCCCTGTGAGCGATGCTGTCGGTGTGCTCCAGCTGCATCTGTCCTGCCCGATGCTGCACGGTGCTGTGGGCAGCCAAAGCTGCTCCCTGGTGCTGTGTCTCATGGGAAGCCCTGTCTGGAGGGGGTAAGGAAAGCACCTTGCTGGTTCCCAACGCAAAAGACAACTGTCAGCAAGGAAAGGCAGAGCCTCAGCTGTGGATCCGCTCTTAGCCCAGGCAAAGCTGCCTGTGGGACGAGGCTTGGCGGCTGCGAGGCGGGAGCGGTGAAGCTTCTCTCTGCCTGGCTGGGCTGCAAATGCTGCAAACTCCGCTGGCTTCTGGATAAAGGCTGAGGAAAAGCTGCTTCAAGAGCAACATGTAGCCTGGGAGCAGTGATGTGCTTCCTGCAGGAGAAATACTAATCTGGATGCTCGAGGTGGAAAAACTGGAGTGCATGTGCCTTGAGGCAAGAGAAGCAGGGGGTGGGGATGTGCTGGAGCAGGGACCAGTGGCTGGAGCAGGGACTAGTGGTGAAGAAGGACACACGGTGTCCCTGGGGACGTGGTTGGAGCAGCACAGACCGCACAAGGCACTGCAGAAAAGCAGTTTGGTGGAGTTTAGTTACCACCTGGACCAATTGCCCCCCTCCATAAGGGGCTTTGGCCATGCCTCCCTTGCTGCAGCATCTTGGGATGTTCAGGAGGATCTCCGTGTGACACCTGCTCCAGCCATGCTTTATGGCCCCATAAATAGGAAATGTGGCTGCATAAAGCTTTGGTGGCTCGATGTGGGAGGGCTGAGGGCTCTGTGCTGAGCAGGCAGCATTTGAGGCTCCGTTATGAGCACGTGGCGCTAATTGATGTTGCCACTTGACTGCATCGTTCAGGTTGAAGATGTGGCAAGGTTAGGGGGGAGCCTGGGCTCCTCCTGCCCCGGGATTTGCCTGCCTGAGGAGCCGTCCCCACTGCACACATGGCTTCCTTGGGGACGCATCCCTGTAATCGCTGGAGTCCTGCACGTGACCCTGGCCCCGCTCCCCGTGCCTGCGATAGCATCTCCGCCTCTGTCGGCAGGACTCGAGTAATGAAGCGTCAGTTAATTGACATGGATTAGGACATCCCGTTACGTACCCACCGACACGTGGGTGATTAATGCCGGGAGCTGAGACCATGTGGCCACGCGTCCCACCGGGACTGAGGTTGGGCTCTGCCTCTCCCCAGCAGATGCCGAAGCTGGGCTGGGCGTTACACGGGGAAAGCGTTGCCAGTTCAGACGCTGGCAAGCGTTACTTTAAAAAGAGCTCCTGGAGAGAATAAACTCCTTTTCCACAAATAGTTGTCTTTCATAGGTTTTCTTATTAAGTTTTCTCTGGGAACGAGGAGGATGAGTTACTCATCTTAGTGTTTCTTGGCTACGTAAGAGACTCTCTACTCCTTTAGCATCCTCCAATGTGACACGTTCAGGACTTATTCTGGGTTCCCGTCAAAGTGACGTATTCTTTGGCAAAATCCGTTTTGCTAATTTCGATGGATGAGGATGGAGACGTTTCTTATGGATGGTTCCTTGGGGATCTTCTGTTCAGGCATCTGTCAGGAAGGGCTGTGATTCCGGGTTCTTTCCTTCTGGAGGTCTGGACCCGTGCAGCGCAAGGCTGCTGGCACATGGACCCGGCACGGGGGGTGTTTGCGGGAAGCCAAGGTAGCGCGGGAGATGCAACGAGCTGCAGAGGGTTGTGAGAAGCAGCGAGGTATGCGGGAGGTCTCCTGTCGCTGCTGCTCCGCCTGGCAGACAGCTCCGGCTCTCCTTTGGAGATAATGCTCTGAAAAGTTTAATCTCTCCCACAAAGGGTGCTTCTTTTTTTTTTTTTAATGAGATGCAAAGCACAGTGGTATCTGACTCACTGGCAATTAGGCTCTGGAGGGTGTGTGCCCACAAACAGCGCAGTGTTTTCTCAGCACTCAGTGACTCACGTTCACCTTGATCTGGTGGGATTTTGCTCCCGTGGCTGCCGGAGCAGGAGAGTCTGAGAGCTGCCCGGATGCTGTGCGTGTGGTGGGGAGAACCGCCATCCTCCACGGAAAAGAGATTGCTCGGTGCTAAAAGGGGATTTAAACCTCTGTGTGGAAGGATCAAGAGTCTTTGCCCCGGATTTCATTCTCAGTGCCTTCACTTTGGCTTTTTCTCCATCATTTTGGGCCATTCTTTTTTCTCCGTGAAGCCAGTCAAGCTGTGAAATCTTCCCTGGCAGTGGGATGTCCCTGCTGCGTGGCTGGGCAGAGCCCTGGTACTGGTCTGGGGAGCTGTGGGGACTGGGAGCCCCCCAGCACCACTCCAGAGCCTCGGCCAGGCGAGGCAATGCCTGGTGCTGTGCTCCCCTCCCTCGCGCCCCAGCTCTCCTGCCTTTGCTTTCTCTGGGCTCTCCTAGTGACATTTCACACCTTCAAAGAATGCTCTGCTGCTTCTATTTTTTTTTTTTTTTTTTGGAATTGTATTTCTTGCTCCATAAAAGCCATCTGTCTATCTGTCTGCTTTTAGAGGTTTGATTTCTCTCATCTTCTCCATTTTTTCTGTAAGAGTCACTGGAGCTTTGTGAGCTCTTTGTGCTTTCCCAGGGTTGGTTCCCACGTACGCCTGCTGAGGTTTTGGGCTGAGCATCCCTGGGCTGCTGGTGAATAACCGGGAGACAGCCAGGGTTGGATCTCGGTTACTCCAGTGTGGATCAAGAGCTGGTCAACCAGCTGAGTTGATCGGATTCCCTGAGGGATCGTGCAGCCCGTGTGGACACCCAGCCCTCGCTGCGGGAAGGGGTCAGCCGGGCCCTGTGCCGGTCATCCCACGGGGTCAGTGCTTGTCTTCACTCCCAGGAAAGTGGAGCTCTCTGGAAGATGGTCACTAAGAGTCCCACTGGAGGAGATTTGCTCCTTGGTCGGTTCCACAGTGGTAGTGTTTTCCATCAGTGTGTATATCTTGGCAGGTGGAGCCGTGGATTCTGATGCTCAGCTCCTGCAGATCTGTCTCGTGTTACAACAATGCAAAGAACCCACTTTAATTATTTTGTTTTGAAGCTCATTAAGCTTCTCCTTTATATGTTCTCAGCTGACTTATCTTATTTTTTTTAGATCAAAGCATTTCCTGCGTATGTTGTAATCACATGCTTGAGCACATTAATTTAGCAGAGAAGATAAACTCTCGGGTTATTTACTAGCGAAGCTCTGCTGTTAAAGGGCACTGTAGGCAGTAGCTTGTACCATGGTCTTCCTCTCCGTAGGCCCCTTCAGAGACAGAGGTCTGGGTTGAAAGAGCAGCTATCTCTCAAAATCACTGTGCATTTGAAGGAGGAAAACCCCTCGTAAGGCTCCTGCTCCAGCCTGGGATCAGTCCTGGCAGGGACAGCCCTGTTCCCGCTGTCCCATCCCACGGTGCTCGGGCTCTGCGTCCTGCTCACGCACCCTGACACAATTGTTTTGTGAGAGGAGGAGGCCTGATGGTCTGGCTCACAAATCGATTATGCAGGGGGTAGACGTGTGACAAAGGAAGAAAATTCACAAGCAAAGGAGAGAAACGAGCAACTCTTTAATCTGTGGCTCGGGGGCAAGTGCATCTTCCTCTGTGAGCCCGCGTCAGGGAGCCACTGAACCAACCTGCCAACTTATTCCATACAGCATCAGGGATGAACCCCAGGCTCCTGGGTTTAGTCCTCTCGTACGTATGTAGCAGACCCTTCCCCTCTTCAGGCTGGTTTTGAAATCTGTTTGGTAAAAGGGGGGGGTGTTCTCTGATCTCGTGGAGGTGGTGGAGGAGGGAGCACAGCCCTGTGTGCCTGGGGGCCTCCTGGGTAAAGACTGGGAATCAATTCATGGTGCGTGTGGGGTGCTGGAATACACAAGGAGGTTTAGATAGGAGTTAAATAAGTGGGTAACCCCCTAATTGCCTTAGATTTATGGAAATTTTTAATATCACCAGGAACAGAGCTTGAAGCTGTGACTCTTCAACAAGATTTTTGGTGGATTTAGAAATCCGAGGGAAACTTCCCAGCAAGTTGGGTCTGAACTGGAGCTCTGGTCGGCGGCGCTGGTGCGGGCATTGGGGCGGATGAGTGTGATCAGTAGGCGACAGGTGCAGGTTTGGGCTGGGAAGCCAGTGCTCACAAGCCCCCTTTATCCGGGCGGGACAAAAGCCGAGTGTTATTTCCGACGGTTTGATGAAGTGCCCCACTGTCCGGCCCTGCCGCGCTAAATGCGCGCAGTGTTTGCCGGCTGGGTCGGCCGAGCGGCGGCGGGGGAGGCGGCGGCCGCGCTGTGCCCGCCGGGGGAGATGCCCGGGTACCCTGGGGTGCTCCGGGCTGAGCCATCCCCCTCGGCAAGTACTCGGGATGGCTTGTTGCCCGATGGGGGCAGCTTGCCTGGAGTCTGCCTTGCAATGTCTGGCAGATGAAAGCGCAGCCCGCTGGGTCTTCCTGGGGGAGCTGGACCGTGTCTGGCTCTCCTGGTGGAGCAGCAGTGGGTGAATCGCTGAGCGCTGGTTTTGCACAGAAGTTTGCCGAAGATGCTTCTCTGTCTGAAGGTTCACGCTGACTGCTGGGCTTCCCGTCCCCGGTGCTTTTCAAATCCTATCTGCAGCAATCCTGCGAGACCAGGGGAAAATGTTGTGCCCTTTTTAGAGCGAATCAAACCAGGCTGGCGATCCTGGATGATGTTTGCCAGCTCGCTGCGTTAACTGAGCTGTTGTCCTCATCCTCAGGCCAGCTCAGGTGCCAAGCACTACCTAATCCTGTCAGCATCCTTTAAAATCTTTAACAGTGGGAACTGAACTTGAAACCTGGGGTTAAAGGTTGGCTTGGCTTTGGCGGCGACCAGGCACATGGAGCAAACCTGCTTGGCCTTTGCAGCAATGCCACACGTGCCTCTTCCCTCCATTTTCTTCTTTTTTTTCCTTGTTCCTGCGTTGCTCTGCAAGACTTCTCACGGTGCGGGATGTGCCAGAGGGCTCGCACGCGGGAAGGGCCCTGTGCTGGTGGGCTCTGGCCCCAGGTCACTACACCTGGGGCTTTGCCCTTCTCTGCCTCCAGCAGAGGATAGGACACGGTGGCGAGAGCAGCCGGGGCCGCGGCACCGCTGCGCCAGATCTGCTCTCTGACAGCCTTGGCAGGGGCTGTGCCTACCGCATCAGCACATTGGCGGTACCGCTGGGTATTAATTATGCCTTCCGCACTCGCGGCTATTCAAATGTTAAAATTGTTTATTTGCAGCTGGGTGAGCTCAAGACAGAGGCAGAAGAGCGAATGGCTCCCCTCTGCCACAGCTGCCCTCCTGTCCCCCTCTCCTCCGCTCCCCAAGCGCAGGCAGGGATGGATCCGGTCACCTCCCTCGTGGCATTTCTGTCCCGGGGCGGCCCCGCTGCTCCCCCGCCCCGCCTGACCTCTTTCCACCCCGTTTTAGCCTGGCCGCAGGAGCACAGTGGTGAGGATTCAGCTTATTTCACCCTCCGTTGATTTCCCTCTGTGATAAATCCCATCCCTCCGCCGTGGGAAGTGGCGTCGCTTTAATTACTTGTGGGGAGAAGGAGGAGAGGAGAGGAACTTAGGACTTGTTTAAAATATCGCTTTTATTAGTAGGTAATCCTGGAGCTCAGTTCTGTAATATAGATAGGTAGCGATGTGGCACATTTAATTTACCCAGGTGCTACTGTGTGTCAGCTTTTGTGCCTTAATTCACAGTCCCGGCTTTAAAGAGCTTGGCAGACATATTTTTGCAAATTTATAATTATCTCGGAACGAGTCATGGCTGCAGATGGTGCTGTGAGTAGTAACTTCCCAGATCCCTTTGGGTCTGGGTTCAGAGCAGCTTGTCCCGGAGCAAATCATTGCACGGGAGAGAGGTGCTCAGGTCCGTGGTACCCGTGGTCCGGCACCCTGGGGAGCAGGGTGGGATGTGGTGGGTCCCGTGCTGGGTATCCCACTGGGATGGTCCCCGGGGTCTCTGCTGATCCCACAGCTTGACTCGCCATGTGCTATTTGGCACCTGATCCATGCTGCCCTCATACAGGGATGTGCAGATTCCTTCTTCCCAGGGTCCTGTTCCAGCCCAGAGTGAAACGGTGATGCTGGATTTCCATAGCAATGGCCGTAGCATCACCGCAAAGGACAGTCACCGCGCTGCAGGAATCATCATCACACGTGAAAGCAGGGCTGGAGAGGAGCGTGGCTGCGGCAGGAGCTGGGGCTGCAGTCCCCACCTCGGCGAGGACACGCGATTGTGGGCCAAGTATCTGCCGCCGCCAAAACTTTCCCCTCTTCCTCTGGCTCCAGCGTGAAAGTCACCTGCCGAGACACGGCGGCCTCATTCTTCCTCCAGCCGGCAAGCTCCTGCAATCCTCTCACAACGTGTCGTGCTCCAAACGCCTTTGTAGGACGCGCAGCCACGCTGCCAGGGATGCTTTTGCTGGAGCTGTCTTGCCTGGGACGAGTGAACATCTCCCCGTCCCTCTGGCCACGGCTCTGATTCACACTCCGGGAAGTCGCTAGAATATTTCTGTCTCCGTCTCGCTTGGTGGTTGGAGATATGAAATGCTCAGAGTTTGTAAATCATCCCAACAAGGACATAACCTTGATTCCCTGTGCAATACCAGTAGATTACCTAACAGGAGGCATGAAATGGAAGAATGGCTCCATTTGTATAATTCTGCATTAAAAATCAGCCTATTCTGCATTTAATGCTGCCTGTGAAGTGTCTCCACAGTCAGTGGAGAAAGGGGCCGGTGTTGGAGAGCAGACGAGTACCTTCTGAAAGGGACGCAAATAGGCACCTCTCGCCAGCGCTGCCCAGGGATTCATGCCCGAGTGAGCCTTTTGAGGCCACGGGGACCTGAGCTCTGTGCACACCCCTGGAGTTCGGCAGTTTGTCAGCACTGCTGGGTGGCCACCATCCCAGTAATTCCTCGGACAGATCCTGCCCATGGCATTGGGGTTCTCCAAGGGTGCCACCATCGCCCAAGGGTCCCCAGAACCAGGACAGAGGTGTTTCCCTCCCACCCTGTGCACCTCCTTGTGTGCATTGGCTGTGTTGGATGTTCTGGTTTCTCTTCCTGGTTGGCACCACGTGCGCAGAGGTGCCAGTGGCTGATTTCCACGGTGGCATCCCAAAGAGGCACTGGGCCTCACAGCCTTCAGAGCTGTGGGAATCAAAAGTCCCAGGTGCTATAGTGAGTTGGCTGCTTCTCTGGAAGGTCTGGCAGCAAGAGCTACGTTGGTGCTGCCCACAGGGCGACGAGGCCAGAGGAACCGGGCAGCATCACCGCACCAGCCTTGGCAGCCTCCTCCCAACCAGCAAAGAGCGCGGTGAGCTCACATCATCTGGCCTCCTTGAAATTAATCTCCCTCTTAAGTACCGATTTTCCTCGTCTTCAAAGCAAACGGCTGCACCTGCAGGGATTTGAGAAGAGGTTTTCATACTGGGGAGGGTTCTGAGAGGTGTTGCAGACGATGGGGAGGCTGCAGTGGCTCCATCTGAAACATTTTCAATGCCCCTAACTCCATGGCCTTTAAAACAGAGCTTTGCTCAGTTTGGCTCAGCAGAGCATCTCTGGAGCACTTAATGTGTGCGATTCCTGTAATTATCTTAGTGGTTTCCTTGAAATCCTCTCCTGTACTTCCTGCGCAGCGCAGGTAAATATTTGTAGGAGTTTCCCTGGCTGTGAGAACAGGGTTGCTGCTCCACCCGTTAAGCTGCAGGAGTGGATTTGTGGTTTGTGGGAGCAAAGGCTTCAGACGAGGAGGGCAAAGAAGGGATTTAATCTTCTCAAATATCTCTGCTGCTCATTTCTTTTTTTTTTTTTTAACCCAGGGTTTTGTGGAATTTTTCCTGAACTTTGAGAAGTATTTTGGGATAATGTCCCTGTTCACATGCATGATGGGAAAAGGAATAGCAGGGAAGTTTCCTGCACTCCCTATCTCTCTGCAATGGAAAAAATTGTGGTGGGGGGGAGGCAGAGGCGCGGGGGCTCCCCAGGGCCAGCGTTCCGGGAGCAGCGGGTTTCTGTGGCACAGCCCAGGCTGCTTTGGGGCAAGCACACGGCGCAGGACCTCTGGGTGGGACGTGTCCCTTTGGGATGGATTTCTGTCTCCACCCACTGTGGCAGGGTGCTCCGGTGGGGCTGGGGAACAGGAGGGGTTCGGGGGAAGGAAGGGGGGTCGTGCGGCCGAGCCCAAGGTCTCTGGCAGCCACTGGCCCCACCATGCGCTGCCGCATCCCTGCCGCCGCGCTGAGCGCATCGCGCTGCGTTGCCTAGACAACGGCAACTCCTACACGCTGCTATTTATTCTGAAGGACACTTGCTCTTATCTGTTGTTGCAAAGCCCTCAAAAGATTGCGTGCCATGCAAAATTCCTCCAAGGTAACCGGACTTGCTGCTCCCACCCAAAATCTGCTTCTTGGGGCAGTGCCAGCCAGCAGGGTGGCCGGGAGGATGCTTGTTGGGTGACAGCCCCTTGGCTGGCATCACTCGAAAGGATGCGGGCGGGACGGTGACCCACACCGCCCTTGGGGCAGGACTGGGTGCTGCTGGGAGCTCTCTCTGCCGTGTGCTGCCCCATACGAGCCATGGATGCCCTCACCGTGCCTCTCCCCATCATCAGCATCTCTGTCCTGGGGAGCGATGCCAGGAGCGAGGGACACCCCTGTGTTTGGGTGCCACCCAGCTCTGCCTGCCTGTGTTTGGGCACAGATTTCTGTCACGACCCACACGAGGCTGGGAGCTGTATGTTGCATTTTCCCACGTCGTCTTGACGCTGCAGGGAGCAGTGATGCTCAGGCTGGTCCTGCGCGTGAACAAACCCGGCGAGCTCGCGCTGCCATCCACTGCAGCTTGAGACTGTCACAAGCAAGCAGGCGGAAATGGGAAGAGGGGAGAAATCTGTTTTTCCTGGGAGCTGCCAATCCCAAGTACTGGCATTTTGTCATTCAGAAGCTTCCAGCAGCAGCTGGAGTTTAGTGAGCACCAAGTTTGGGCTGGACCCGTATTCCCTTGCCTCGTTCAGTGGCTGTTAACGTGCACCCTGTGTGCTGCTTGTTCCCGGGGGGCAGGGGGGAGGTTTGGGTGTGAGAGGTGGTACCTGGGGCGAGCGTGGCACTGTGGAGGTCCCCAGCGCCTCACCTTCCTCACAAGGAGACATTTCAGGTGGCATTAGGGAGCCAAGCAGAGCCTGAAATTGAGCCTGACACATCACTGGAGTGAATATGAGCATCGTGGAGGTGAATCTTGTTTAATGCTCTAGCTGGAAGCTCCTGGCTCCTTGGCGTTTGTTGCCTGTGGCGCTGCTGGTGCACGGCACGCGGAGGATGCTCTTCATGCTGCTCCCTGTGGCACTGCCACAGCTCTGCTGGCCTCTAAAAAAAAACCCACCAACATGTTTTTGGGTGGTTTGGTTTTTTCTGAAGCCTTGAAATCCTTCCTCCCCCAGCCTGAACTATTTTGGTTTCTGTTGTCTGTTTCTGGTTCTTCCCTTTCTCCTTCTGCGCTCTTTCCCTGCATCGCCTTATTCCTCCCCAAAATAAATGCTGTTACGCTTTGAAAAAATACCCAATTAGAAAAGAAAAGAGATCCGCTGAGCAGAAAAAGACACTGCCTGAGAGTATCCAGGTCAGCTCCTTTAGCTTCGTTTGCTCACGCGTGGAGGGAGTGTACAAATGTTTCTGTCAACCAGATGCACATTTTGTCGTGCTACCAAGGACTTTACGGGGCGCAGCGCTGCGGAGGATTAGTCTATTTAGCCATATAAAGCTCTCATTAACTCCTGCTGAGTTCGACAAAAGTCTTTCTTGTGTAAAAGCTGAATAAAATGGAGTAAAGATTTTTGGGTTTTGGCCTAATGATTTTTTTTTCTCTGTGAAAAAAAAAAATAAAAAATGAAGGAGTAAAAATTGTGTATCAGGCATTTTCCTACCATGAAACACTGCGCTTTGCGTGGAGGAGCATCTTGGGAGGAGGCATGAGTGGGGCAGAACCTCGCAAGGTGTGATAGCACTGAGGAAGAGAGAGGGTTTTGATGTGACGTAAGGTGATACGATGGCTTCCTCAGGGCGTTTCATGGCAAGACCCAGCCTGGAGTCATTCGCAGATCAACTGAAACACAGCAAAGCTGTGGCTTTGGATGGGGGTCCTTGATGGGCAGTGTTTGTGGCGGTGGGTTTAACGGTGGAAGGAGGGTGGGGAGGGGGTTCAGGGTGCTCTGAGATGCCGTACCAGGGGCGGCTGGCAGGGGTGCGATGATGATGGCACCACTTTCCTGTGTCACCAGGGGCTGTTCCAGGTGTCCAGGCTGGGGGAGCCGGGGCGCATTGTGCCAGGAGGGATCCCTGGTTGCTCCCTTGCCTTTCTAACACGGTTGCTGTCTGTCCACAGGTCAGGTTGCCCGCTCGGAAGCCATGCTTGGATTTTAATAGCCATGTTCCACCTAGCCATGGACCTTGCCAGCTGCCAGCCCCCAGCCAGCGGCACCAGTGGGAGGCTCTCGCCACGGCCGGCACTCCGGCACAGACTGTCCCGCGGCTCGCTGTGGGGCACAGGGAGCGGGGAGGACCTGCAGCACCCCGGCCCCCCCTGGACCTGCACCCCTGTGCCCCCCACGCAGAGACCCCGCTCCCGACGGCCACCCCCCGCCGCCCCGCTGCCCGCCGGCCGCCCCCTGCGCCGGCCGCGCTCCCGGAGGGGTCGGCGGCACCTGCGCGGCCGCAGCTTCGCCCCGCGGGACGGGCGGCCCACGGCACTGCCCGAGGTCATTGTCTGGGGCCCCACGGGCGAGGAGGACTCCTTGGAGAGCAGCACGCTGCCCGGCGCCTTCGCCACTGCCGCCGCCACCACCGTTGCCACGACCACCGCCGCGACCACCACCACCACCGCTGCTGCCACCGCCACGCCGCCCCGCGCACCCCCCAGCACCCCGGCCCCCGCGCCTGGGGGGGATGTGCCCCGCAGCAGCCCCGGCCGAACCAGCACCGCCGAGCCGGCCGCCGGGCACAGCAGCAGTGGGAAGGATGCTCGCCCGCCCCGCGGGCTGGGAGACAGCACAGGTAGGATCTGCCAGGGCAGCGGCAGCGGGTAAAGCAGGAGGGCTGGGGGGTCCTGGGGCAGGGGGTCACGGTGGCATTGCTACCTGGGACAGCATGTGTGATGCTAAGAGCGGTCGGGGGGTGAGCGCCGGCTCTGATTCATCTCATTGATCAGAGGCGTTTTCTGGCCGCTCGCTGTGTTTTTCCCATTAGCCGAATCCATCCCCGGCCCATCTCCCGTCATCGGGCTCAGCGCGGTGCTCGGGCACGGCGATGCCTTCCGCCAGCGCTGTCTGCTGTGCAGACATGGATGGGGAAGCTGCTTCCCATTTATTTCAAATTATATTTGTTATTGCTGGTATTAAACTGTGGGGTATCGTTGTATAGTTTACAGAATTTATTCACTGTGCATTGACTGCTTTTAGCCCACAGTGATTTTCTAGTTGAATCGAAAGAGAATTTTATGGCCTAATCTTAATCCCAATTAATTTATCCAGCCTGCCCTGCTTGGCAGGAGGAGACAAGCCAACCATAATGTTGTTCCTGACTTGGAGGAGTTATTTATAGGAGCGAAACAACTCCCAACCTACACACCTTTTAGCAGCCCTCTGGAATCGGCTGGGTGAATTATCAAGGAAGTATTGATAGCGAACTGCCTGCCCGAGCTGTGCGCTGCTGGACAAGATCTGCAGCTTTGTGTCCCCAGACCGGCCTTGGTGGCATCGTCCGGGCCAAGTGGCGTGAGGTTTTCTGGGCTCGTTGCTGTCAGGCGGCAGCCCCTGCGCCTGCTCTGTTGGCAGCACGTGGGATGATGGCTCCTGGCACGTGCTGCTGCTCTGGGACTTACTGAACTTGGCTACCTCATTTAGGCGAGGACAAGCCAGTGGTGCTGCCGTGGTCCTGCTGGTGCCAGCGCCGGTGCCCCCCTGGGCCGGCAGCTCGGCAGAGAGCCACAGCCCCAAGCCTTGGTGTCCCCGGCAGCCTCCCTGGGGACCAGCTGCTTTAATCTGCCAGCTCTTAGCTCTCATTAGGGGCTTTTTCCAGGATCAGTTTTTGCTAATTAACTTCTTTTTGCCAAGTGGTGAATATGATAAACTCCTTCCTGGGGCTGAAGGACCTTTTTGATTTCAGCCCGTCGACCCTAAATTGAAAAGCGCCTGAGCTCGGATCCTCTTTTCCTTCCAGTGCTGGGGCTGAGCTCCCAGGAGGGACCTGGTGAGCTCCCAGTGGGAGCACCCAGTCCCTGCCACGTTTTGGGGGCGAGTGGCCAGCACCGTCTCGAAGCAGCGGCCGGGCCGTTGCCGGATTTGCTGGCGATGTGCCCGTGCGAGGCCGTGCGTTTTTCAAGCCCTGCTCCTCTCTGTTATATAAGCGTTAGCGGCTGGAAGTGTTTGTTCTCCGCTGGGAAAAACATATGGCTACAAATTAGGATGTGGTAGCTCATCTGTAGTTTTTATTTGCCTCAGCGAGCACCGCAGATCCCCACCCTGCTGTCCCGTAAGGTGCCACGCGTCACGATGGCAGCCCGGGGTGGGTGGCTGGGTGGAGAGGGTGCTGCTCCTGCAGCTTGTGCTCCTGGCAGCAGCCCTGAGATTTGGGGTAGTCCCACTTGCAGCACCCGAGGGAGCTGGAGACACCCGCAGAGCTGGCACAGCTACCCCAGAGCTGGCACAGCTACCCCAGAGCTCCCCAGCTCCCCAGCAGCGCCCTTGCTCCCACCGGGTTGGGTGCTGCCGTCGTGCTACGAAGGTGCCACGTTCTCTGCTGCGTCCCTCGCTTCCCTCTGTGCTTTGCAGGAGGAGGACTCGCTCTGGGTGCCTGGGGATGCTGGGGACAGCAGGGTGAGGGCACCGTGGCGAAGGCAGCGGCGCTGGCTGAGAGCAGCAATGGAAGCAGTCCTGCTCTGTGAGGTCTTCCTCGCGCTCTGCTCCTCCGCGCTGAAAAAGCGTGAGGAAAAAAAAAGCCAGGAACAATGTCTCTGTGACTCACCAGCAGCAAAAACAAGCTTAAAACCAGTCCCCTGGCACAGCAACTACTCTGCCCGTAGGTAGGAGTGAAGGCAGAGGAGTGATTCCTTGTGCTGTCTGGAAAGAAGGGCGGTGCTGGTGGGTGCCGCCGTGGCGTGGTGGGTGCCTGTGTGGTGGGTGCCTCCGTGGCATGGTGGGTGCCTGTGTGGTGGGTGCCGCCGTGGCGTGGTGGGTGCCGCCGTGGCGTGGTGGGTGCCTCCATGGTGTGATGGGTGCCTCCGTGGCGTGGTGGGTGCCACCGTGCCGGGGGTGTTCGGGGTAAGCGGCGGCTCAGGTGCGGTTGTCCCGGTGCCACCTCTGCCGCCCGGCGCCTGGCAGAGTGCTGATGGCAGTCAGATGGGGACGCAATATGTTCACCCAGGCGTAGTTTATGCTTATGCTTTTCAAAAATGCGCTTCCTTTTTTGGGGGCTGTCATAATTGCTTTACAGTGGAGCACGGGAAGAGAGAAATAATTAAAATTCCAGCGTGCTGCAGGAGGCCAGGGCTGTGCGGAGCTTTCGCCAGGGCAGCCACTCTCCATGCGTGCCGGGCTCCTCCGCCACACCAGATCCTCCCCCTGCACTGCGGGCCCAGCCAAAAATAAAAGGAAGAAAAGAGAAAAATGAATCAGAGGCTGTCAGAGTGAAGGCATGAATCTCACTCGCTGTGTTGTCTGAGGCTCTCCTGTCAGTATTGTTGGAATAAAGCCGTCTTTAATTAAACCTCTAAGTGCTTTATAAGGCAGAAGACTTTATGTGCCGTCTGCTGCTCTTAATGGTGGTTTGATCGCTGGTACGTGGCGAGTTTGGCGTCGTGCTCCGCGAGCAGCGTGCTCGTGAAGGAGCTGGTGCTGAGGGGATACCCCCCTCCCTGGGGCTGGGTTTGCTGGCCAAGGATGCTCCAGGGTGGAGGTGCTGGGTGCTGCCCTGGGCACTTGCCGTGCTGGCAGCCGGAGCTGAGCTCCTGATTTGCCCCTGCCTGCCCTCCATCCACTCCCCGCCCCTGGCCCGGAGAGTATCAGGAATAAATAATAATCGTGATAAAGAGACGTTTTCTTCCCTGCTGGGAGATGACCCTGCCTTGAAAACGAGGGTGCAAGAGAAGGGGCACTGGATGCAAGGAGATAGTGGATGCACAAGGCTTCAAAGGAATTAATTAAAGATAAATGTGTTTAAAAGAAGACCCTGGGCGGTCGGGATGGAGCTGCCGCTTTGATCTGCCGTGCAAAGGCGTGGGGAGGCATCGCAGCGGGGGCTGGACAGCATTGCCCGGGGCAGCACCTGGGGGTCCCCTGTCCTAGGAGGTTCCTGAAGGACCCTTCAGAAGGCCCCGTCTCAGCTGCAGCTTTCCCGAGGGCTGGAGCGTGATGGCTGCAGCGAGAACCGAGGACGCCCGTTCACTGGGCTCGCTCCGGCGAGGGAGAAGGGACTCGATTCCTCCCCAGGATTAGCAGATGTGGTGTGTGTGCCGTCACCCGCCTGTGCCTAAACGAGCCAGAAGCTCTCCTTTGCTGCTCTCTCAAGTATTTATTGCTCGGTGATATTTGCTGTAACACCTGAGAAGATAAGTCCCAGTGTCTTTAGCATAAGCCTCTAGGATCTTCGTTCTTGGCAGGAATATTCCACAGCAGCAGCAGGAGGATATTCTCCTCCTTTCATCAGTCCAACCCAAAATACCAGGAGGTTTCCAGGAGCCTTGGTGGATTTTTTCTTTTTTCTTTTGCTGAAGAGCTGCATTTTCCCTTCAGGATGAGTAACGCTCCCTGGGCCGGCTTTTGGAGCCAATCACCCTGATTAACCAGGTGGAAAACCGAGGGGCTCTGCCTGCCCCAGCTCTGCTTTGAAGGCGAGAGGGGTGGCGAGAGGAGCAGCCCCAGGGTGGTTTCCCGGCACGGTGGGTCAGGCAGCAGAGCAACCAGCTTTGCACTGCGGCGAGGCTTTCTGAGGCGACTCCTGCCCTATCTCCTCCTTTGTATCTAATGCTCATGTTTTTGTAAATGATTTTTTCTTGCAGGCTATTAAATGGCAGCAGGGTTCGTGTTACGGCGAAGTCTGGCTGATCCCCCCTGGGAGAGGCCGTTCGCCGCTGTGATTGCTGCAGAGCGGCCACACAACGCTCTCCTGATTGAATTTTTCTGTCCGAAAGCGGTTTGATCATCTGGATGATGCTACTGGGGATCAGATGTGTTTTCTGATGCCTGGGGAAGCTGTAAAGCCTCTCGAGCCCCAGTGGTTTTCCCCAGTCTCTCCACGATGCCTAAGAGAGATGGAGGCAACCTGGTGCCCAGAGCGTGCAAGAGCAGAAG
Organism: Todiramphus chloris collaris; assembly: GCA_025345505.1. Lineage (NCBI taxonomy): Eukaryota > Metazoa > Chordata > Aves > Coraciiformes > Alcedinidae > Todiramphus > Todiramphus chloris. The sequence continues at coordinate 5,246,774 of JANVCC010000174.1, forward strand.
CAGGAAAGTTGAGGCAGGGATGAGGAAAGGATCTCAAGCCACACAAGAAGACCTCTCTTTGGAGAGAGCAGCCACTGGCACTGATGTCTTCATGTCCAAGGGCAGCTGTGGCCAGTGCCGAGAGCAAGCAGCTGGCCAGCTACTGGACTCGCATGTCCCATTGCATTGGAGCAGAGTGGATCCTCTGCCAGTTTCTTTGCGATGCCGGTTACTGGGAGCCCACTGGAGATGGTTTCTCCCCAGCTGGATGTGATGCTTTGACTGAGGAGCAGCAGGGAGAGGTCTAAGGTTCTAACCTTGGGTATGGAAACCCTGCTGCAACCCAGTGCTTGCCTCTGGGGCTCACCCCGGTGACAGCAGACGGGCCCTCCTGCTCCCCATCGCGTGCTGGCAGACCCGGCCCCGGCTTACTGAGGAGATTTACCCTCCTTTTGACTCAAACTGGGAGTTGCAGGAAGGCTGAGAGAGAGCAGGGAGAGCGGACTGTGGAATCAGTAGTGGCACATGTGCAGGCAGGGGCTTTGGCACTTCCCTGCATCCTCCCGGCCAGGGGTCAGCACGTACTCGGAGCACCCGTTGTTCCCCCGCTGCTGACGGTAACTCAGGATTGTGCTCTCCAAAATGAAACAGAGCTGCTTTTCCCTTTTTCAATTTTATGCAGCTTAGAGGCCTTGACGAGGGTCTTCAAAGAGTTGCGGCTCATAGCTGTTTTTATTGGGAAAAAATGAAAAATATGGTCTCCCTAACCAGAGCTGTTGAAGTAGAGGCCTTGGGGGATAGAGGTTCTCTTTGTTTTTAATTAAGAGCCTATATCTCCTGTTCGCTGCCGTTGCGTGCATCTGCAGTAGCAAGACATTACTCTCGAATGGATTTTCTCATGGAATTAATTCTGTTGATGCAGAGCTGTCCAGGAGCCACTTCAAAAGGTGGCCAGGAAGGCCAAAACTCAGCACTTCTGTCCTGGTGGCAAATATGTGGTCTTTAAAATAACATACCAAGGAAAAAAAAAAGCCCCTCGCTTTGAGAAGACTAGGTTTTTCCCTGGACTTGCAGAATTTGGACCTGCATTTTTCTGGTTGGCGCACGGCTGCGGAGGATGCTGAGGCTGGGTCCCACTGCTGGAGAAGAGCAGGAGTCCCCAGCGAGAGCAGAGTGTTATCGGACAGCACGAGAGTGGAAAAACCCAGCAATATTTCAGCGTTTCCGGGGGTTCAAAGAGCGCCTTTGAAGAGCTTTCCCTCCTGGCAGGCAACACATTAAATTCTGCTGCACTAGCAGAAGCGCAGGGGTTTGGACACACTTTCAATTCCATTAAATACTTCTCCTGTAATTACCCTCGAGTTAAATGGTCACTGCGTCAAATTGCCTGGTAAAAGCCTTATCAGAGCAAACCCCTCGCGGTGCCCTCGCTGAGACGAGGCGGTTGCGGCTGCTGTGGTTGGTGCCGGACGGGGCGGCAGCTCCCGGCGTCCCTCCCGATCCCGCGCCAGCCCCTGCCCTTCCTGCCACTTGTTTCTTCACCAGTTATTAGTATGTAATTAAGAGACCGCTGGGCTCTGCATCTCACTGGGGTCAGAGCTTCTTGAAACGTTTGCCACGGAGATGAACAAACGAAACCGAGGCACCGTAATTCCTGTTTCCAGGTTCTTCCTCCCAGTGCTGCGGGGGCACAGGCTTTCGCTGTGAGTTACATGCTGGGCAGAAGCCTTCCTGAGCTGGAGGAGGGGGAGGGTAATTTTGCTTTATGAGCTATTGATTTTATCCTCCAGGTCCCTTTCCTCCAGACAGATTGGGCTCCTAGGGCTGTGTTTAAAATAATGCTTTGCTCTTCACAGCCATCTCTCTTTCATCTCACCTTGCCCCACGGCTGGTGTGTGTCCCTTATGGGATGTTCCTCTCACCCAGGATGCCCCATCCATTAACTTCTTCTCTTGCGGATTGGATATTTCTGTTCGATTTTGCTCTCTGCAGTTCTATATATTTCTTTGAAGGCCTGGAGGAAAGGATCTGATATATTTGCGAAGTAAGAATAAAGACCTATTAATCTTGATTGCAGTGGACGTTGCTATAGGGCTTCCCAGGAAGTCATCCCCATTACCTGTCAGGTTCCTTTCGCTCTTTCCTTCACTCCCGTGGTTAACGCTGTTGGGAAAAACATTTCCCATCCCCTTGTGATCCCCCCGGTCTCTGTCGCTGAATTAATATGCGATGGATGCAAAGGAACTTTCTTCTGTGCCGGTACATATGGCAACTTATGTATGTGGTGGAGTCTAAAATTATCCATCCCTTCTTAAAATCCATGTGTCCTGCTCCGAAGAGCTGCCATCCTTCCCAGGGCTCAGGCACCTGCAATCTGTTCTGCCCGCGCGTTCCCCGTTATGTAAGTGCAAGGATTAATTGCATCGTTAGGTTCTCCCGCGTCCCTGCCGCCTCTGCCTCGGCTCCCATCTTTGCAGAAGATCTCATTTCAGATGCTGCTTCTGTTTTCAAAGGAATTGGGCACTGGGCTGGTTTTATTTTATTTTTAGTCTTTCCTTTTATCTTTTTCGGCAGTGGCCCACTGGGAGCTGCTCCAAGATTGCCGCCAAGGATGCGGCCGGGCTGCTGCCGGGGTGGGTGTTGCTCCTGACCCGGCACGCGTGGGCTGGGCGCTGCCGGCTGCGCTCCTCAGATCCGTCGGGACACGGCTGCCGGTGCCACCGTCCTCTAGGGACCCGCAGCCCATGCGGCACGGGGCTCGGCAGCTCCCAGGCGCTCCTGCCCACCCAGCGCAGTGTCCCCAGGGGTGCTGGCTGTCGGTCCCGAGCCCCCGCAGCCTGCGGAGCCGTGAGTGGGTTCTGCCGTGCCCCAGCAGTTCCCCTCCTTGAGGGCATGAAGCCCTAGCGGCTGCTCACCAGTGTTGTACCCTGCTGGAGCTGGTGCAGAGGATTTGGGTGCTGGTCCTCCCCATCCTCCACCCCCCACCATCCCCAGCCCTCATATCTGCTGCCCCTGACCCGCTTTGTTCTGGCAGCTGCTCGTGCCAGCCGTTCTCTGGAGGAGCCTTGTCACAGCGAGTGAACCAATTGAAGTGTAATTGGGAGTAAATGGAGGAAACGGGTCATTTGCAAAGTAGGTGCTTGAGTCAAGGGAGAAAAATAACCCTGATGCATCCCATCTTGCTGCGACCATCCGTCCATCCGTCTGTCTGTCCGATGTCAGCCATGGGGGCCCAACGTAGGTGGGGTTTGCAGCATTCCGCACCTGCCCACGTGTTGGTGGGCTCTTGCCTTCCCCTGGCTCGCCAAAGGGACTGTGCCAGGATGCAGAGAGACAGCGTTTTGGAAGCATCGGCCCTTCAGGAAGTCATTTCTCCTTGGTCCTGCCTTCTAGACACCCCCTTTGCCAGTGATGTCGGTGCTGTGGCTCACATCTGGCACCACCTCCTGCTCCAGGCCATGTCTGGTCCTTAAAACCAGTTGGGATCCCTGCTCTTTTCTCCAGCTCTTCTCCCAGATCTCCCCCACAGCGTATCTGATGGCAAAGGGGAGTAAGCACTGGAGGATGCCGGCTGCGTGCTTCTTTCCAGGAACCCTGCTGCTTCTGTTTTGGAGGCGAGGAACTTCTGCTGCGCCAGATGCCAGAGCTTTGTGGTTGCCAGGGAGGGTGCCAGGGCATTACTGCCCTCCCCATTGTACCCATCCTTCCCGAGCTGCTACCTTCCTGGCAGCCTGGTGCTGGGAGCAAAGCCTTCCCAGTAAGCTATTGCTACCCCGGTGCTTGGCACTGGGCGCATTTTGGTGAATCAGACTCGCCGAAGGTGACCTTGGGTTTATTACATCAAACTGTCAAGACTCACATTTCTGTGCCTTTGATTTACACCCAGGATGCATCCTGGCAGCAAAGTCTGCAGCACTTCCTAAAGAGGAGTCACTGCTGCCTCGCTTTGTGGCTCAAAATCTTGGATTTTGTGGGTCTCTGTGTCCCGAGCAGGGATCTGTGCCTCCTTCCCGGGACAGCCAGCAGCAAAGTCTGGGTCCCGCAGCCTGGGCAGCACCAACAAGGGTGTGTGGATGGTGGATCTGGAGCGAGGATGCTGAGGTGGTGCAGTGTGGTGCTGAGGCACGCGTGGGCAGGGCTCAGGAGAACCAAGGCAGCCCCTCAAGCTGTGCCCTTGGGCTCGCGAGAGCTGCCGCTGGGTGCTGGCGGTGGCCCTGGGAAGGTGAGCGCATCTCTCGGTGCACCCGTGCTGAGCAGTTTCTATCTTCCCACGCGTGTCGCCGTGGGTCTCAACAGCCTCACGTGGCTTTTCTTCCTCTTTTCCCCAGGCCAGATGCATTTTCTGTCGAGTTTCTGGGGGACAAGTGGTTCTTTAGAGGTGCGTGGGCTGGGGAGGCATCGAACGCCTGGGAGGTGGCAGCTTTGTCCTGGGAGCCCGGCTAGACTCGGGCAGCTCTTCTCCCTGGATGAGAGTTGGCAGCAGCGTGGGCAGGGACGTGCAACCCCCGGGGCGTGGGGCTGAGGAGGGAGAAACGAGATAACGAATTTCAAGGGAGTCAAAACTTTTGTCCTTCGAGAGAAGGCAGTGGAGCAGCAAGTGTGATCCATGGTTTAAAATACCACTGATAAATCTCTCCTGGCCTAATTACCCAGCCTGCTGCTTGGAGTCTTGCACAAGCCTGCCGTGGGAGCAGGGTGTGCTGTGCCGAAAGCCGGGGAGCTACGGCCTGGGCCCACTTCCACTGCGCAGGGGTGTGGGAAGAGCCCAGGGCAGCGTTCCCGTGCGAGCCCTGGGATGCTCTGCACAAAGTCTCCACGGTGAGCAGTGCTCCGAGAGGGTCACGCCACCCCCATCTGTCTCTCCCGGGAGGGTTTTCTACCCTCTGAGGAGTGGGTACGCCTGGCACACATGGCTCTTGCCAGGGAAGGGACGTGCATGCATATGGCTGCTGGCTCTGGAGCGAGACCCTGCCCAGCTCCTTCCTGGGTCTGCGGCCAGGACAGCCCCCGGGCATCCCTGGCCCTGGACAAGGAGCCCATGTGCTCTGTTCTGGGAAGAAGCAGTGATTTTCTAGCCACATGCACCTACAGGAGCTGGGAGTGCTACCCATGTATTGCACAAATGCATGTGTGTGTATATATATATATATGTAAAAAACTGCTCGTTTTCCTGCCATACTAATGCTTATTTATTTATTAAATATCTCATCCATCAGGAGCTGCAACATCTGCTTGTGAAAAATAGCACATCCTTGGGCTGCAGCCAGGAAAATCATTTCATTACGAAATTGCAACTGTAAAGCAGCACAAAATCACAAACATACTGTACATTGAGACGCTTTTGTTTTCAAACTGCTCATTAGAAATGATGCACGAGCCAAAATGATACCCCGTGTTAAGGTGAATTAGGAGCAAATGAGCCCGTCCGACCTTCTAAGTGAGCAGCAGTTAGTGTGGTAATTACCGTCTCTGGTTAATCCTGCACCCACTGCAAGGCTGTGCTCAAGTTTCCCTTTCCGTCCCGGAGGGGATACGTCTTCACATCTCTTCCGTTCTTCGTGCCTAATTCGGGCTGACAAGGAACATACTTGAGAGGGTAGGAAATGAGAAGCCTGGCTTGGAGATTGTTTTATGTAAGGCAGAGAGGATGGCATCGTGCTGCCGGGGGCTGCGAGCGGCCCCACGCCGGGGAAGGGCTCAGGGGGAGGGGGTGGGCTGGGGGGGTCGGTGGGGTCTTTGCTCCCCGCTGCCCAGGGTCCCCCTTGGCTCCCGTCCCTACTCTCGTTTCTTCTCTCCGCAGGTCTGGCGGTTCATCAGATAATCACTATTACCGTGTCCCTCATCATGGTCATCGCTGCTCTGATAACAACTCTTGTCTTAAAAAATTGGTAAGGTCCCTCCTGGCTCTGTTTGGCTTTTGGGGGGTGCTGCGGGGACAGGGACAGGCTGGGGACAGGGGGTGCATTTGCAGCCGCGAGCACAAAAAGCCTGTGCGTCCCCCAGGATGGCTTTGGAAAGGCACTGCAAGAGAAAACGTGGCTTTTGTACTGAAACCTGCAGCGGAGGTTGAAGCAGCCGGGTTCCGTGCCCCTGCGGCTCCTCTCACCACGTGGTGGGTGGCTTTGGGGACCAGCACGTGGCCAAGCCCCACATGGGACACGTGCACATCGCTGCAACGCGATGCCACTCGGTGAGGTCAGAGCTGTGCGTTTGGCCGCAGCGGGTGTCCCCGCAAGCGTGCCAGGACCTGCCCTGCGCTGGGTGGCATCTCCTCTGCCACCTTGCTCATGCAGCTTCGCTGCTGCTCCTTAAAGCTCTGCTCCTGGCTCGGCCACCAACAGCTGCGTCCTGACCTTGCCCGTGATCCCGGGGGCTGCAGGGCAGCTCCGGAGCCCTCGGGTGCCGCCGCCGGGTTGAATCGTGCCCTGCCCCCGGAGCGCCCGTGTGCTCCTCCAGCTCGATTTGCTCCTGTTTATTCTCCCGGCGTGGCTGGGCGTATGGCAAAATAGGTTAGCTTGTCGCTTCAGGCGCTGGTGGTTTACCTATTTTCCCAGGGAAACTGGCCTACTTTGAGGTCAGCGTCGCTGGGGGAGCGATCCGGCTGCGGCTCTGGGCCGGTGGAGAGCTGCTGCGCGGTGCTGCCGTGCTCGCCATCGGTTCTCTCCTCCGGCTGCCTCCTGCTCTCCCAAGCTCTCCCCGAGTGCTGTGGCAGATCCCATCCTGCGCCCAGGAGGAAATTAGAAAAGTGGGGTGATGAAAAAGCCGCCTCGCTCCTCGGGATTAGAGGAAAACCTATTTGCTGGGCTGCGGAGGCATCTGAATCTCATTGGAGCTGCCTGAAAGTGCCGCAGATGAATTTGCTCTGCTGGGAGCAGCCCCGTGGGGAGGCATCGTGAGAGAAGCCAGTGATGCTTCTTTCTGTACCCCAGACAGGGTTTACTTTACTAACCTTCCCTAACCGTAGCAGTACTTTAATGAAAGAGCCGTGAAAATACCTCATAACACACTTCTGGGATTTTTCTCTACTAGTGGTCATAAGCAGAACGTGTCGTCGATCCAGCCGAGCACAGCTTGGCAGAACAGCTCGAGCAACCTAATGCTGAAGCCAAAAAGGGAAAATAAATAAATACAGTGATCAGTGTAGAACTGAAATTGTTTACAATAAGTGAAACCGGGAAATCACTGGAGGATACCTGCAGACGAGTGCAGTCGTCAGTCAGAGGCGTCCCAGGCAGAAAAGAAGTACCCGGATGAGTTTGTTCAGCAGTCACGTTTGCCAAACTGTGCTTGGGGCTTCCCCACACTTTTTAGACGGGTGCAGTCCCTGGGGAACAGGGCTTCCCCCCCAGGCACCCCTCAGCCCAGGGCGAGCGTGTCCGCTGTGTCAGACCAGGTTCCGAGCTTTTTTATCCCAATGAGCTAAAGCCTTCTGGTGCCTCCCAAATGGAAAGGGTTTCACTTCTCTGTTGTCACCTACGCCTTTTCACTTAAAATCTTGCATTTCCTGCAGGTATAAGCATTTGACTTCACAGCATGGTGGGGGCTGGCAGGGACCTCTGGGGATCATCCGGTGCCACCCCCCTGCTCCATCCAGCAGGGGCACCCAGAGCAGGGGCCCAGCAGTGCAGGGTCCAGCCGGGGTGGGAATCTCTCCAGAGAAGGAGACTCCACAGCCTCTCTGGGCAGCCTGGGCCAGCGTCCATCACCCTCTTAGAACAGCCAAAACAAGGCAGGGCACCTGGCTGTGTGCCTGTGGCTGATCTTTCCAAATCACCCGAGTTCTGACCCGATACCGAGCGCTGCCCCTTCTCCCCTCCCCAGCTGCGCGCAGAGCGGGCGCCCGCGGCGCAACAGCCACCAGCGCAAGCTGGACCAGCAAGAGGAGAGCTGCCAGAACCTGACCGACTTCGCCCCCGCCCGCGTGCCCAGCGCCCTCGACATCTTCACCGCCTACAACGAGACGCTGCAGTGCTCCCACGAGTGCGTCCGGACCCCCGTGCCCGTCTATGCGGAGGAGGCCTTGCGCTCGCCTGGGGATTACAAAACGACCTTCAATGGAAACAGGTGAGGTGCCCGTCGCGGTTGCACCGTGGGTTGGGGAACGCTGTCCCGCTCCAGTGCCAGCGGAGATGCCTGTTGGTGGGAGATGCCCTGGGAGCACGTGGCAGAGCCGCCTTCCTCCGGCTCTCCGTGTTGTGATGCTCACCTGCCCCGTGGGCACGGGTGCTGGGCCCCTCAGCCCGACGATGCTCAGCGGTGTTCGGCACCTCGCATTTTTCAGTTCCCAGCTGCCGCCAGCATGTAAATGCCACTGGATCCATCTTCCAGCATTCGTTTTGTCTGCTAAGTGGCATCGAAAGAGCTGCTGGGTTGTGAATGAGCGGGGTGATTAATGGGAGCGGGCGGCGAGAGCCAAATGAACCGTTTGTCTGGCGTGAAATAATGATGCATTAACAAGGGGGCTTCGGAGCAGCTGGTGGCACGGTGTAGGAGACACGAGCCCTCGCTCTGCCTGCCCCGGCCGGCACAGGGAGGGGGGCAGCCGCAGTGACCTCTCCCCATGCCCTGGGCCATCTCCCAGAGCCCTTTCGCTGAGCACTGGTGCCATTTCACCACAGTGAACGTGTGTTCCCCATCAAAGCTGGCTGGACAATCAGGAGGAGAGTGTGGAGGGAGAAAAGGAGCAACCAGTGCCCCACGCAGCCTGGCTGGACCGTGGTGTGCGTGCCACCCACAGCCGATGGCTGCCTGCATGAGGGACAGAAGCCAGCTTCAGCAGGCGTCTTTTTAGCCGTCATCTTTGCGTGCGCGTGGCGTTTTGCAAGTTCACGTTTTCCAGGGTTTCCTCAGCTCGTGAAAGGCAGAGAATTGCAGGGATTTTCAAACCATTTCGTGGAACGTGCATGTGCGTTGGTTTTGATGCAAGCCCCAGCCAAGTGATGCACGGGTGCAGGGGGCCCCTTGTTCTGGCTGGAAAGGGTTTGGGATGCGTTCTGGGACCCTGTTGGCCTCAGTGCATCTCCAGGCAGGCCCCGTGCAGGCAATGGGCACTGCAGACCCACACGGGACCCACAGGATGGGGACGTGGCAGAGAGGAGATGTTCTGCTGCTGTCTGGGGACAGCTACCCCCAGAGCAAACGGCTGTGTTAAAAGATGCTTGTGCACAGGGGTGAAAATGCTCAGTATCACAGTCCATCTTCTTCTGTCTCTGCTTCGCACCACCCTGGTTTCCAAGGCCAGTAAGACCATTCAAAGCATTACTTCAGAGATTTTTTTTTTTCCCCCCCTCTAAAAAAAGCTGATTTTTTCAGCAGGCCACCTTGGCTTGCTCCTTGTATGTTACGTACCAGCACATGCAAGCCCCTTTCTCTGCTTGCTGCAGACCCTCTTCTTCTGACCGGCATCTTATTCCTGTGGCCTTTGTGTCTGAGAAATGGTTTGAAATCTCCTGCTGACTGGCCGAAGCCTGTTTGACTCCTGGGGGCAGGGCAGACGCCATCGGGCTGTTTCCTGGTACGTACCGCGCTCCCCCCGCGTCCATCTCCTGTCCGCCCCGTGCCCATCGTCCCCTGCCCACGACTGGCCATTCTCTTCCCTGCCTGGTGCCCTCCTCCTGCTCATGCTTCTTTTGGGATGTGGGACGTAAGCAGGGTGTCTCACCCGGCCGGGATGGCCGGACACATCTCCTGCCGTGGAGGGGACACTGGGTACCAACATGGCTTTTCCGTGGAGGTGAATTGCAGATGGGCCTGAGCTAAAAGGCAGGGGCTGGGATGGATGTGAAGAGTGAAGGGTCCCTCGGGCAGCCTGGAACTTCAGCCTGGCCTTGTGGTTCCAGCCCACCTCCAAAACCTGGACGAGTGACAGCAATGTCCGTGCTCTGAAGTGACCTGATCTGTAATTAACCTCTTGCTGCATGATGGACAGCCCATCTCGTTCGAGAGTCCTGCATCTGACATGCATGCTCCATCAGTACCCAGAAGCTCCTTTGGTGATGTTTGCTGTCATAAACACCTCCATGCTCACGCTGTGAGGGTGCTGGGGTCTTCCTCCTCCTCCTCCTCCTCCTGCTTCTTGCTCTGCAGGAAGCGGAGCCTGCACCCTGTTGTGTGCGCAGTGCCCAGCAGCCGGGTTCGTGCCTCGGGTGCTGCTGCAACCCAGGCCATACAACGATGTCGTGCCGGTTTCAGCGGTGCATTGCTTGGGGACTTTTCTCTATTTTGAGTTGGCTTGAGCCATTTTCACCTCCTTGTATTGCTGTTGATGGTGGCATTGCCAATGGCTGTGGCAGGGAATGTGATGAGGGTCCAGTGTGTGCCAGCTCACCAAGGGGCAGGGATGCCCGCTTGAGCCACACGCTCAGGTGAATTAATTGGTCTGTCCCAAGTCCCTGCTGTAATGAATCATATATTCAGTGTAAATGAAATTTCCAGCCTTCCCTGACTGCAGCTTGCTCGGAATAGCCTGTTTAACATTGTGCTCAGCTATTGAACACAGAAATGTAATTAGATTAGAATGGATGGGAATGAAACATTAATGGTCTCGACCGTGTTGGGGTCTGGCTGTGCCGGGGCAGACGGGGTGAGAAGGGCACCTGCCTGCATGGCGGAGGGCAGAGAGCAAAGCTCTGTCTGTCCTCTGCCTGCCGGCGTCTCTCCCTGGGGTCTCACTGGCACGACCCTGCTGCTGTGCCCCCTGAGAGCCCAAACAGCGATAACCCCCTGCACCCCTTCACCCTGAGCTCTGTAGTTTGTGATGTCTGTCCGTGGGCTTAGTGGATGCCATCCACAGCTCTGGTGCCTGAAGTAGAAGGATGGAGAATGCGCAGCTCCAAGCTGTTGCCCATTACGGGAAACTGGTGCAATTCCCACTGCTTCTGCCCGAGGTCCTGTGAAACTCTGTGCCAAAGACCATGCCCTGGGCATCTCCATAGATTTCTTTAAATAGTTTAAATCTGGTCCATTATGCCTTATTAAATCCTTCAAATTCTCATTGACCCGTTTTCATGGAATCCATAAAACGCATATTGATGTGCTCTGGAAAAATCTATCTGAGCCTTACCTGGAGCATTAGCTCCATAATAGTGTTTCAATTATTTATACAGTTCTGGAAGCTGATGTTTGGTTTCATTAATGTTAACAAAATGAGATTGATCCAAAAACCGTTCTCTGCACGTGTACCTGCACATATATGTATTTGCACCTGGGTTTTTCCGGAACACACATGCAGATGTGGTATGTCATGGTAAAAACCAGGTGACTGCCACAGATCCCTACCGGATGTGTCCCTGCAGCCCAAGGTTTGCCCTGCAGCCCAGGGTTTGCCCCGCAGCCCAGGGCGCTCGGCGCAGCTCCCACGGCTCCCCAGAAGTCTGTGGTGAAAAGATGTGTCACAGCCCCACGCAAACAGCGTTTTGCCTGAATGTGTCTTTGCCAGCTGGGACATCCCATGGACAAACCGAGTATTTCAAGGTTCACATGTCGCTGTGTAAGGCCAAACCTTCTGCGAGCAGATGGTGTGGCTGGTGGTACTGAGATAGCTCCTTGGTAGATTGTCCCCTGTCGTTGTGGTTGCCTTGTACTGTCAGCAGACAGGAGCTGGCAAGCGCAGGAGCGGTGGGGCTGAGGATGACTTTCCAGCTCTCATTTCCAGAGGTGAGGATGCTGGAAGAGGATTTGCAGCTGCCTGGGGCTGCACCTCCTCTGGCTGTTCTCCTGGCTGGCTTCTACAGCAGCAGCACCATAACCTGAAGGTGACTTGAGTTGATGCTGACCCGCTGCATCCTGGTGGAAGGATGCTCTAGAGCATGCGAAGCTTCCTGGCTGGAGAAGTTACATGCAGCTTTCTCTTCCCAGCCCCTTTCTCCCAGCGGAGTGGGCACAAGGCGGGCACCCCTCAGCTGGTATGAGCAGAGGGAGCGGGGGGCTCTCCCCGCTCTGCAGGCATACACACGGCCACGTACCAGCAGGGCTCAGATGCTCCACTGGTCTCTGTGCCAGAAACCTCTCTCCTTGGAAAGGCTCAAAGCACTTTACAAGTTTTAATTGATGGCACTTCAGAGCTCTTAGCTGTCTAATAAGCAAATTAGTGCTACAGAACATGTAGAGTCAGAGCTGTAGGCACAGGACGGATGGTGTGGCCAGGGCCAGGGATGGCAGGACAGAGAGGGCACGTGGACATGTCAACTAGATGAGCACCAGGAGGCTGGTTAGACTTTAATGTGGACTTTACATATTGCAGTCCATCAGCACAGTGCGAGTCCTGAGCATCGTGCTGCCTAAATGGCAGCGTGGCATTTGCTGGAGCCGACTGCACCGTAAGGCTGAGCTGAGCGGCTGCAGGGAGCAGATGCAGGAGACAGTGCTGCAGAACAACCTCCAGCCTGGAGAGCTGCAGGCAGCATGGAGGTTGTGTCAGGAAAGCTGGTGAAACTCATCTAGTTACACGGCAAGCAGATGTTGGAGTTCTTTCCCGGGGCCAGATTCATCCGGTGCCAAAAGGAGCGATGGGGAAGGTCCTGGTGCCGCCGGCACGGTCCCTGCTGGGTGCTGGCTGTCCCAGGAGCGGGCGATGTCGCCAGCGGCGAGCAGCTGTCAGAGCTTTCCAGCAGACTGCTGTGCCAGCATCAGGCCCTGCTGGAGCTGGTGTGGAGCTGGATGCGGCACCTGGGCAGCAGGCAGCCCCTCAGCTCCTCCGGCGAGGAGGGGACCCGGCCGGGCTGCGGCACACGGCACAGCTGCGGCAGTGGGGCCCGGGGCTGGGTTAGGTGCAGAGCAAAGGTGTCAGTTAAAGCGCTTGCGCCGAGCAGCTCACCGAGGAATTACCCAGGCAGGGGCAGGAGCAGCAGAACTCTCTGTGCAGCTCTCAGAGGAGACGCGGCGGCAGGGCAGCGGCAGGAGCAGCCGCCGCTTTGCGAACCCGAAGGTGACATTTGCTGGAGACTCGAGTGGCTTTGGCCGGGCACCGCAGCAAGCTGTGGCTGCTTTGGTTTGATTCCGTACCGGCTTTGGGGCTTTCTGAAATGAAGTTTGAGATTCCACATTATTCTTGTCCTTAATCCCGCTCTCTTTGACTGCAAAACCCCATGGAATGAGATTATACAAAAATCTGTAAGGTTGATCAAGCGCTGACCTACTTTGCACAAAGAGGCTATTTGGAATACAATATCAATTTTACATCCTGCAATGCGTGCGTTAAACAGCATTCATCCAGAACTGTGTAAATGCTCGGCAGCGCTGCGAGGGAAGTGGCAGCTTGAGACCTGAAGATCCTACTGGTCCAGTAGCGTTGCTCTGACCCTGGCTTTTGCACAAGGCAGTTAAAATTTCGGGTATTGTATGGTAATTCCGTGCCTTGAACACGGTGAGCAGCTGCTGTGATGGCCCCGTTCTGCCTAACAACAGCAAATGGTTTCTATTAACATTAACAGATAATGAGTCATCATAAAAAACCCAGGCTTGTCTTCGGAGGAATAACAGCAGTCCCAACACAGCCCCGGTGCAGGAGATTAAGGACTCTAAAATCTGTCTTGCTAATTAAGCCTTCAGTGTCATTGTTGGAGGTGGTGTATATTGGGCATCTTGCTTAAAAATAGCATTGAAGAAAGAACCCGTGAACAAAAAGCACGCCGTGTTTCTGAATGCCGATAACCAGCCAAGCGGAGGTCGTGGCGGAGATGAGGGTCACAAGCAGCGCTTCAGCGTGCGCTCTGTGTGTCCTCAGCGTGCGCTCTGTGTGTCCTCAGCGTGCGCTCTGTGTGTCCTCGGCATGTGCTCTGTGTGTCCTGTACACAGAGCCTGCCCCCGGGGAGCTGTCCCAGGTGCTCGGCTGCGTTACAGCGCGTCGCGCTGTACGGAAAGTCACATACACGTAAAGCAAGTGGCCCCACGCTAACGATGGGGAGTAATTGTCTTCGCACAGAGCTTTAAAATTACGTAGGGAGAGATCTTTCAGAAGACAGCTAATAAATAGCTTGAGAAGGACTTCAATAGGATCTCTGGTTTTTATGCTTAACCAATTTTCTATTGATTTCTGTAGGACATTTAACTTCAGAAAATCTTGTTAGTACTCATCATCATCTTCTCATCTGCCAGAGCACTCTCTGCTCTTAGCCCAAGTATGAAAAGCTTAGGAATTCTAGGATGCAGGGGAATAAATCATGCTTGGGCAAAGGCCCTAAGGAGATAAAAGTGTGCGGTAAGGCACACCAAAGCCTCTCAGTCCCTGCCTCTGCTCACTAAAAGCATCCCCACCTCAACGCTGGCATCCCTATCTCAACGCTGACATCCCCATCTCAACGCTGACATCCCCGTCCCACCACAGGCATCCTCATCCTAACACGAACATCCTCATCCCAAACACACGCATCCCTGTCCTGAAGGCTGCCCCACAAAATGTGGCTGAAAAGGAGCCAGACAATGCTGGGGCTTTTCCCAGGAAGCAGGAGGAGTGGTCCCAGTCCCACATGCAGATGGGAGAGGGGGTTCATGGATGTCCTGATTCCTCTGCACCACGCTCCCCTCGCCTGCAGTGTTTGCCCCTCGGAGCCCCGTGCTGCCGCTGCTGGGTGGAGAGGGAAGCTCCTGGGGGTCGTGGAGCAATGCGAGTCACGATGCGTTTTCCCTGTCGTGATTTAATCTTTGTTTTTCTTCTCGTCCTTAACAGGATTCCATTGGTGAACCTGTAAAAAATATAAAAAAAATAATGGGTTACCCGTACCTACCATTTCTGTTTACCAGTAGGAGACTCAAAGAGCAGCGTTCTATGGGCCAAATATATTTTTATAAAAATGAACACGCCTGTAGGGAACTGCCTTTTTCAAAGAGCGCGGTTGTTGGAGAAGAGAAAGACAAACGTGCGAGCGAAGGATCCTGCGGAGGAAGAGGAGCCGGCGAGGGACTGAGGGGGAGGAGTGAGCGCCTGGAGCCTGGACGTGGACTGTGACTCTGAACCTGTGCCAATAATACCATTATGTGCCATGTACCGATGCAGAGACTTCACGAGAAGCCGAAGCCAAGCCGCTAACGCCTGGAAACGTTGTGGAGGATGAGTGGGGCATCTCTTCTGGTGGGGTCATCCATCCTGGTCCATACGCATACGTACATACGATATATGTAGAGAGACAAAAAAAGAAAAAAATATATATATATACACACACAAAACCACTTTTTGTACTGTAGCAATTTTTGAAGATCTTAAATACTCATTTTTAAAGAAGATGTCATGGGCTAAAAGTCTCATTTCTTTAACACGCATTATACAAACCAGGCGAACTGATGTTTTCTACTTTGGCAGCTTGCCTTTCAAACCTATATGTGTATATATAGGTAGACATATATACATATATATACGTGTGTGTGTATGTATAAACATATATATGTATGTATACATATATATATATATAGTTTTGGTTCGTTTTGGAAATGCTTTTCCAGCAGCACTGAGGTGACCACAGCGTCAGGAGGTGGCCGGGGCTGCGGTGCCTTCGGGGAGCTGGGGAGAGGCTTCCCAGAAACCAGCCGGAGCGTGGCCGCGCTGCCCCGGGGTTCCTCCAGCTCTGGGACGGATGATGGAGTGCTCCAGAGCCTGGTCTGGAATGAGAGGGGAGTGGGAATGGGCTGGGGTTGTGGCCAGAAGGAAGCGCTTGGGCCAAAGTCACAAAGTGCATTCCTGCTGTAGGAGGCCAGAGGAAGCGGGGCGAGCGGGAAGCGAGCGGGGAGCTCGCAGCTGGCAGGTCCCCTGGCTCCTGGCAGCCTGCAGCAGCTCGAGGCGGTGGTGAAGAGCATTTCCAGGCTTGCCTAGCCCGATGCACCGTCAGGGTAGATGGAGAGAAGCCCAAAAGTCTGTGTCTGCCCTTTGTGTCTCAGAGCTGCTCTATTGGGTGTGACGCTATGGGGCTGGCCAGGAACGTGTTTTAAGCGTGGGCTTTTGAAGGCTGGGCCTCTCTTGGCACAAGAGACATATTTCAGGAGCAGGACATGGAGATTTTTCTCAAGAATTGTTTCTAAATGGGCCACACCAGCAAAGCTTGCTCGGCCCTTTGTGAGAACCAGCCCCAGGCCAGCGAGCTCCAGCAAGGCTCTTGCTTTGCTCTTGTGGTCTTGGCTGGGCCAGCCGTGGCAGAAGATGCTGCCTGCTGTCCACAGCCATGGGGATCATTTAACAGCATTAAAAAGGGACTTTTGCCCAATGGTGTGCCAGGGAAGTGTGGTTCTGCTGGCTCCAGTTTGGTGTGTTGCTCTGGAAACAGCCTCCATTGCCCGTCCAGCTCCTGCTGGGGCGGGTGGTTTTGGTGGGTGCTGATGAGCGTGCCAGCCTACACATAGGCCACCGTGTCCCAGTCTGGGCTCGCCCATGTAGACCGTGCTAAGGCAAAGCTTCCAAAGGGCTCCTGGGCGCCTGCACTCTATGATTCGTGTGAGGGTCTCCACATCAGACACCAAGATGGGTCTCGGCTGGGTTGCTTCAACCCAAAGTGGGTGGGAATGACAGCGGAGTTCAGACCAAAGTCCTCCAGTTCTTTTTGTAAACTGCCCTTCGTAAGTGCTAGCGATTTTTTAGAATTGTCCAGATACACATTTCTACTCCTCCACTAATTATCCAGCTCCATTTCTTTACTGTAATGAATGTGCAGTTAAAAGAGAAGCAGAACCCCCTGGTGTCGCGTGTAGCCACATCTGCAGCCTCTCGTTTCCATACTCTTTTCTGTCCTTTGTTTTTTTGGAAGCTGCTCCGGGAACAAGTCTTCCTTGCCAGACCTGGCAATTACCTGCGGACTTGAACCGAACATCTCCGAAGGCACTGGCAGCATCCCCTGCGACTCCGATGAGCCTCAAGCATCGCCTTGGGTGCGTTCTGCACCGGGGCCGCTGCCGAACGGCAGCTGGAGAGGAGGAGGAGGAGGGTTGCTGTTGCTCCCGGTCAGGTTTTAGTCCATGACTGAACCCATTCCTAACTCATTCCTTCTGCGGAGGTGGTTTCTTGTGGGCGCCAAGCTGGGTAGGCATGGGTGGCAGCAGAGATGTGTGTCCCCTGGTCTGGGTCCTGGTGCTGGAGGGGGTTTAGCAGGGCCAGGTCCCCTTGGGCTCTGCAGCAGAGCAGAGAGCTGCTCCTTTTTTTGTGTTTCATGAGAGCAAAGCTCTCCGTGCTGGGGCTGGGCGCTGGGCAGAGGGGTGTCTGCTGGGCAGCTCGCGTGTCCTCGTCTCTGGGGCGTTGCGTGGGATGTCTCCCAGGGGTGTCTCAGGGACACGGACAGTGTCTTGCTAGAGGAGCAACTCCCTGAAGCTTTACCCTTCCCTGGGGAACACGGGGAGTGTTTGTCCTCGGGGTGTCCCCGGGGTCTGCCCCAAAAGGGGGGCAGTGCTGGGGCAGGTCCTGGCCCCGCTGCCAGCAGTCTGGAGGGGCTCTGGGTCACAGTGGGGTACAGCGAAAGGCGCAGAGCCTTTACTGGGATTACCGATGCCGCTGCACGGGGGAGCACCCCGGGTGCTGCTCACCCCAGGCTCAGCCGAAACCCCTGCAAGGGGAGCAGGTTCCAAGCCACTCCAGGGTGATCTGTCGTTTTCTGGGGCTTTTGTGTTCTGCTGCTGTAAATGATGCAGCCCTGCAAATTACTCTGCCTGGCACAGTTTCTTAATTCTCCTTTTTTGTGTGACTTTGCTGGCATTGGTCCACACCAGCTCGGGAGCCTCATCTGTTGTGCTTCACCCATTGATCTTCCCGTCTATTGGTATGTGCTGGCTGCACCCAGTAGTTCCTGCGGGTATTCCAGTGTGAGCTCTACAGCAGTCTGACATCATAAAACACATCTCAGCTCCCTCATTCCCGTGTTTGAAGCATCGTTCTGGATTTCCTCTGCCTGATGGGGAGTCGCCCGGCGAAGCCGGGGGCTGGCAGGACAATGTGAGCAGTGCTGGGGATGGTGCTGGTGATGGAGAGGCACCTGGCTCCTGGGAGATTCCCCGTGGGACGGGGCAGAGAGAGGAAGCATGTGTGTGCCTGTGTGTGTGTCAGGGAGAGAGAATCAGGGCAAATAACTTTTGACTCCAGGCGAAAGAAGCAGGTTTCTGATGGCAGGACTTGGATGAGCTTTCCATGTGGTCTTCAGAAGGACACATCCTGGTCACCGAGGGATGAACGGTGACCCAGGGAACAAAAGTAGATGCACAATCTTCCCTTATTTATAAGGACCAACAGCACTTGCACTTTATCAGAGAAACCCTCCCATCCCTATGCATGTCAAGCACACCAACAAGGGACAACTGCCTGGAGGAAGGGAAGGGCTGGAGCTGGAAACACGGTGGTTGATGGGGCAGGATCCCAGCATCCCCATGTCTGTCCTAGTACAGAGAAATGAATTAACTGTGGTTAGTTCATTCCCTGCTGTTGACATAAGCCAAAGCCAAAAGGAACGAAAACGTAAAGTCATGTTGAGTGAAAACACAGAGTCATGTTTTCATGGAACAGACCAACTGGGCAGATCTCTCACCCTGGGGAAGAAGCAGGCGAGTGTGGGGTTTGCCACGTTTCAGCCACATCATCTCACCCTGAGGTCTTTCGGCTGCCGCAGCTGCAGGGGGTGGCTCTCGGTGGGCTCCTTCCGTTGCTGCCCTTCGCTGGACACAGCGCTTCATCCTTGGTGGGCAGGAGTGCCAGAGTCCCCTGCCCTGAGCGGTGAAGCTTACTCAGCAATAACGGGGGAGGTTTTGCCAGTGCTGGTGCCACTGGGTTCTTTGAGTTGGCTGGAGCTGCTCCCCTGAGCAGTGGGGTCTTGTTCCTGTGCGGGGACAGAAAGGAACGCGTGCGTTTGGAAAATTAGGGATTTTTCTGTTGGCATTTGGAAGCTGAGTCTGTTTTCCAGCCCGAGAGCGTTGCACAGGTGGCAGGAAACGTTTCACCGTGAAGCTGAGCCCTGCATGCTGGATGGCATCGTGGGCATTGCAGTGGATTGAGTGGCAAGGTGGGCAATGTCCCTTGCAAATGTCCCCGTGGTGCCCTAGGGCGGTCACCTCTCTGTGGGGCTGTTCTGGGGTGCTGGGGGCTCCTGGGTGGTGGGTTCAGTGAATCCAGGGGTGCAGCCCAGTTGTGGCATTGGGCATCCACCACTGCCTAGCAAAACCATGTTTCCAGTGTGCCCTTTCCTTGGAAAACCAGAGCTTCTTAGTGCGTTTTGTTTCGTTGTGGATCTGGCAGCTTGAAAAGGTACCAAAAGTTTTGCTCCTCGCTTTGCCGTAAGCTTCCAGCTGTCTGCTTCTTGTTGCTTTTCGGTTCATCTTACGGATTTCTTAGTCCCATAAGAATTACTAAGAAATGCGTCCCAGCGGCCAAAAGGCCACCGAATCCCCCAGACCTGTGGTGCTGAGTCCGTCTGTTGTTTGTGGCTCTGTCTTGGAACAGCTTGGGATGAGCCCTGCTGGCAAAACTGCCCGCGCTGGGACGGGACGACGGCTGCTTGGTCACCCCGGCAGAGGAGAGCCTGGTGCTTCCTCGGCTCTGCAGCAAGCCCAGACCTCCCGGGGCCATGCAGGACCTCTCCTCCCAGAAAATTCCTTGGAAATACCGCGCAGGGGCTGCAGGATCGGCTGCTCCTGCTGAGCCGAGGAGTCAGTGCGACTCTTGGGGCCAAGGCTGCAGGCAGGGCTGCTCCACCAACTTTTTGCACCAAGCTAAATTGGTTTGGGGCTTCAGGTCCGAGGTGCCGTGTCACAGCACCTCCAGGTACAGCGGGCAGGTCGTTAGGGTCTGGTACTGAACCCCTGCTGTGTGCAAACAGGGACATCCCGCGGGCAGCACCTTCCCAGAGCATCCCGGATGCACAGAGCAGGGTCCCCTGGGCAGCTGCTCGTCATCCCAGATCTGGTCGTTTACCTTCACTCTGTCTTCCCAGCTAGAGGAAAGGGCCGCCTGCAGCGGTGGTGGTGGTGAGGCTGTGCCAGAGGCGTGCTCCGTGGGCTCACCAGCCTCCGTGAGGTCAGAGCGGCGATGGCAAAAGGGGGGTGGGAGACCGCGCCGGGGCGGATATCAGGATACCTCTTCTCCATTGGCAGCTCGTTGTGACGGAAGGTAGTTCAGCTAAAATGGTAGTTAAATAGTAGATATTCTACACATATTATATATTTTGTAAAAAATACAAAAATACAAAAATAAAATAGAACAAAAATATATATATACTATCTCAGCCCACCCATGTCAGGATGAATGTGGTTGGAATTTTCGTTCAACCAGGTATCAAATGTGTCAGCGATTTTTTCAAAACCAGCAAGAAATCCCTCACCATTTCAGAAGTCCGTGGGTTTGGTCTCCAGATCTCATCTGACGCTTCTCACGCATTTTTAAGGATTATTCTCAGCGTTTGTAGGTACATTTTTAATAGTGTCACGAGTGGAGATAATATTTACTTTGAGAAAAAGTATACGTTGCACAAAGATGTACACTAAGGGCACAGATTTCTGACCCAGATTCTTCTATTTTAGGTTCCGAGGGGTTTATTTTTCTGTTTGATAGGACATGTACAGTGAAGTTTACACTTTATTTTTATTTTGCCAAAAAAAACGTTTTCTAACATGAGACAGCTTTTACTTTGTAACTGGTTTTACATCACTGAGTACTTCTTTATTTTCCCGCACCGCGAGACATCCGGCGCGGATGCGCGCGACCCTCTCGCGGGCCCAGCCCTGGCAGCGGCCGGCGCCTTTCGGCATCGCGGTTCCCCCGGCGCGGTGGCAGCGGGGTGCCGGGGAGCCGGCTGCCTGCGGGGCCACAACTGTTCTCTTCCCGAGTGGTTTTTAATTTGTCTCTGTACTTGGAAGCTGTGTATTTGGAAGCACTGTAAATGCCACCCTATACCGATTTCCCTGTGTATATTTAGTACTCTGATGTTGCTATTAAAACTGATATGAGAACCGCGCAGCCGGGTGCTGACTGGGTTCCTCCTCACCGCGGTCACTGGGGAGGGGATGGGGTCGTTTTGGAGGCTGGGGGTACCAGCCCTCAGCAAGAAGGAGCCCAGGGGCTTCCCTGGAGAACGGTCCCTGGCTGTGCACCCCTCGGGTGAGCGCTGAGCCTCCATCCCCAGAAAGGGGTCCGGCACAGCCCTGCGGGCTCTGGCACATCCCCTCAGGGTCTCGTGCGTCTCCTTGGGGTCCCCACTGCAGCAGCACCCGCCTCCAGACCCCGTGGCACAGGCAGGTGCCAGGTCCCCGGGGTCTCCCAGTGTCCCCCAGGGCTCGGCGGGGGACCCGTGCGTGTGCGCTGGGACAAAGCGCTTGAACGAGAGAAGCCCTTTAATAGGACAGTTAGGGAGTTAATTAAACGTCACTAACGATGTTTTAAACAAAGAGCGATGCAATAAGGTAAGCAGGCGCTAACAGAATTGCTTAACCCAGATACATGTTTTACGTAAAGAGGCATTTGGCCGTGAGCAGATGTGTATTAAACTGCTATTTCTTATTTGCAGATTCAGGTTGAAATGGGTGATGGTGGTTGGCACTGGGGTCATGGTGCTCCCAGGCAGGGCTGGCCCTGCCATCACACAGCCACGCTTCGCTCGCCGGACAGACGGACGGGCCTGGGGACTCGGGCCGTGCGTGGAGCTTGCCAGGCAGCAGGGACACGTTCCAGAGCCCCCCTGTCCCCACCAGCATCCTCCCCTTCCGCAGGACACCCCGGGACGGTGTGGCCACGATCCTTCGAAATGCCATCTGACCCAGAAAGGGGGGAAAAAGCCTTTTTCAGCGTCTGCGTTGGCTTTGCAGGGGAATGGCCTGAGCAGACGCAGCTCGGCACAGCCGCCTGCGGCTCCCGTTGCCAGGCTGTGGCAGCAGCCGTCCCGTGGTGCCAGGGCCCCATGCAGCTCACCCGCCGGACAAAATGAGAACCAGGGCTGCTACCTGGCCGCAGCCTGGCCACATCCTCCTTGGAAGCTCTCTTCTGCAGGAAAATATATAGGAAAATAGGGAGGGACAAAGTGCAGTGCTCTTCATTTTAGGGCCAAATTGCCAGCTTAAATCACCGTGACAATGTGTACAAGCGAACAGGATGCGAACGGCCCCGGAGCTGCATATATCAGCCGGAGAGCTCCGTTCATTTCCAGATACAGGAGGGGTTTCAGGGCATGAAATACGGCGTTGGGATCTCATTCCTTTCCCTGCTATTTATCACAGCCGGAAACGTACTCACCAGCCTGAATTGTTGCGCGTGTCGCTGCTGGGAGCGCGGGGGAGAAATACTGCGCTGAGCCGCGCGGCGTGGGAGAGGGGACCTGGGGGATGGACGAGGAGCAGCCACGGGGCTCGCGCGGGTGGGTGCCGTGTGGCACTGCCCGGTTCTCTCACGCAGGGTGCGGGGGCGGCCGGCGTGTCTGCGGGAGCGGGCAGCAGCTCCTCGCCGCTCCGCTGCTTGGGGCACCTCTCATGCTCTGAGAAAGACCGTTACTGCAGGACCTGCTGCCCAGCCTGGCCAGCTCGGCTTCCTGCGCTGCAGCCAAAGGGGAGGACCAGTCAGAAGGGTGTCCCTGCAGAGCCATCCCCCGGAGCTGGCTATCCCTGCTCCCCTCCAGCGCCAGTCACCCCTGGTACAGAGCTGGGAGCATCCCCTGCTCGCTGGGTGGTGAGGACCAGGGAACGGCCTCTGTGCCCTGAGGTAAACGGTGCCTCGAGCGATGCCCGAGGCCAGAGGTGCCTTGGCTGGGTCACCATCCCCCAGTCAGAGGCTGCTCTCTCTGTGTTCCTTCAGAGCTCCCTCAGCACAGCAGCGGGGCGAGACCGACAAACGAGGCTGGAAACAAAACACGAGCACGCTGGCGCCGCAGCACACAGTTCTGTTAAAAAGTAGGACTAAGCATTATCCAAGTTTAATTATTATAATTATACCGGGGCGAAGTAATTGCTAGAGATATTTTAAGCGTCAATCAACATGCTATTTTGAAAAACGAAGCCGTGATTTTTCCAGGGCTAGGTAGTAACCATCAACATGCAACAATGCCGCCTGCAGAAGGGGGACCCCACCAGGGAAGGGTTTTTAAGCTGGTCCTGTTCTCTGAATGGCAAACAGGGATTTGTCAGGGAGGAGAGGCGAGAATGGGGAGGTGGAAAGGAGTTCCCTCTCTGTGGGAAACCGGTCGTGCCAGTGTCCCCATGTCCCACGGGACGTGTGCTGGCAGCCGGGCTGCCGGCGCCAGGCTGGGCTGCGGGACGAGTGTTGGCTTTGGGAAGAGGAGCCGTGTGCGATGCGGTGACTCCACCTCGGCGGTGGCTTTGAAGAAGGTTGGCTGGGGCTGGATGATGTAGCGTTGCTGAAATCATTTAAGCTTGTTATTGTGGTTTCTATGGCTCTCTGGCTGGATGTAACAAATTGTCTGCATCATTCTCCAGATGGATCATTCTTAAATCATCCAGGACCCGCTTCAGGGCTCAGCCCTGAAGCAGTAGAAGGCACTTCAGTTCAATAAATGCTGGAAATGTGCTATATCAAGTGCTATTTCTTATTAAAAGTTTAAGTACATCATCTGAGCTGATGGGTCTCAGCCAAGATCTCCACTCTTTGCACCCCTTCGCAGTACCGTTATTTCCCCATGTGGGGATGGGGGACAAGGGTTGCCATGTCTGGGTGCCCATGGCCAGAGGGAGGGTGGCTTCACAGCAGAGACCTTGGCCAGCAGCTCAGCCATTCCCCCAGCTTCCCCTCCCCCTGGATGGGTCCAGACCCCGGCGTGCATCCGGCTCACGGTGGGTGCCAGGGCCCAAACGTATCTGGACTGAATAAACCTTTTCTTCACATTGGAATTGCATGATTCACCAGGAAGTTCCATCACAAACCAGAGGGTTTACTGGTGCTATCACTCACTGAAGCAGAGCGTGGGTCATCACCCCGGCCTCGCGCCAAGCCCCCGGCAGTGGCCCTGCAGCAGGAGGTGCTGCCAAGGTGGCAGGGCCGGCATCTCCACGTTTGGTCACTGACGTGCGTGCCCAATAAGTGACGAGCGCTGAGAGAGCATTTTATTACTGCCAGGCAATTTGTGCTAATAAGCAGTTTGAAGCGGCAAAGCCTCTCAGCAGAGAGATGAATTATGGCAGGAGGGTGTTGGGAAGCAAGAGCCCCGAGGATGCCGCAGTGGAGAAGACCTGCACGGAAAGCACCGGCACAGCCCACGGTGGGATCAGCCTGTGGTGGGATCAGCCCGTGGTTCTCCTCTGCCTGCCTATCTGGGATGGGGACATGCTCCCTGATAGGACTCGTGTCAGCTCCTGATGACTCAGGATGCACACGCGGATATGATTCACAGGATTCAAATGCCAGGCTGGTGTTAGAGGTCATCCTGAGTTTTATTGATGCTGATACGACTTGAGCCTTGGGACCCCAGGACCTGCTCATCTCTGCCAGGAGTGACATGTCTATATGTTTTTAATAAACTTACCAGAATGAAATCCTCACTCTTCCTGTTCATCCTCCGAAAACTCACATTTAACTTAGTTCCTGTCAGGCCAACACTGGGGCAAGGTTTCTTCAGGGTTGTTACTGTCTTCCCCTTGCAGATTCTCAAGTGTAAGTGATAATTCTGGAGCAGAGGACGGGAGGCAGGAGCTGGTGGTGGGCATCCCAGGAGCCTGCTCCTTGTCTGTGCCAGAACTGGAGATGTGTTACCGAAAGCCCCGGCAGGACCTCAGGGCTGCAGCAAGAAACTGTCTCTGAGTAAACCCCGTGCAAAGCTGTGTGAAGTCAAGGTGAGCGGCACACCGGAGCACGCAGCGCAGGGTCTGCTCCCGGTGCCCAGAGCCCACCCGAGCAGAGTGTCCCTCGGGCAGCGGTGTCAGGGGAGGCAGGGTCACTGCCACGGGTGAGCCGTGTCCTCTCAGGTGAAATGTTTACTGACCTGTCAAAGGGCTTAGACATGGCTGACAGCGCTTCCCCCAGCATCAATTGATTTCAGTCGGCTTAGATCAGGGAACAGTTGATTTCTTTGCCTGATACTCACCCTGGCCTTCAGCAGTGTGAGTGCTTAGAAATTTTCACCTGGTTTCACCAGCCAGAAACATCGCCTGTTGTTCCAGTGGGCAGCACGAACACCTGTGGCCCAAGGAGCTTTAGTTTCCCAAAAAAGCCATAGTTAAGCAATGTTAATTCAGCCTCTAGTTGCCACTGAGTGTTCCTGAGTTCTCTACTAACCCAGAGGAGCGCTCTGACCATGATGGTAGAAGGGTGGCCAACCCTCATCCCATTCTTCCCTGAAAAGCAGGATCCACCCCGTGACAGCTCAGTGCCTCCCTCCGAGTCTCCTCTCTCCAGCTCCGTACTCAGGGAAGATCAGGACCAGCCCAGCCCGGGCTTTGCCTCGAGGGACGCAGCCCCGTTGGTCTCAGGCCGAGCCTGATGTGGGGAGCATCCCGGTCTGGGGCCGGGACGGTGTCCTCGCTGCCTGCAGCTTCAGGAGCCAGACTGTCCTCCCCTGGGCGCGTGGTTCCAATTACCAGCACATCTTTCTCTACTTCTCCGTGTTTAAAAGTCTGGCCGGCACTTTGCCCTCGCTCTATAAAAAGCACAGCTTGACATTTGTTTTTCCCTATCTGTTCCTCATTCGTGTTTTCCTTCTCCCTGCTTCAGCCTCCGTGCCGACACCCAGACCAACAGCGATGCACAGAGCAGTGGATCGCAGCCAGCGCCATTTATAAAATGGCTTTGTGAAGCCATGAGAAGAGCAATATCCGTGTAACAGTCCATAAACCTGTACATCAAAGCAATTAGCCGTGATCGCGGTCCCTGCTAAAGAAAAGCCCCACATTCACCAATTTGCTTTCAATCAGCCCAGAGAGCTGCTCCGCTGGGAACCATCCCACAGCCGGCGACATCCATTGCTGCTGGTAATGCTTTGGAGTGGTAGATTTGCCCTGTTGTTATCCCAGGATTTTGGAAGGCAGGAGCCCTAAAAATCTGTCCCTCCTAGGCAGATAAAGGGGAATGCTGGGGCTTTTCCACGGCCGTAGGTCGCACGTTACTGGGGCAGGAGATAGCCTGCGTGTGCTCAGAGGGGCTACCCTTATCCCACCAACATCTTTGCGAGTGTGTGGCTGAAAATCAGGAGACTGGGCTGATATTTAAAATGCCAATGAAACCTCCTCCCTCAGGCTTGGCAGGTTTTAGCACTGTCTGGCTTCAAGTAGTGGACTCCTAAAGCCACCGAGGCTGCCTCTCCTTGGGCAGAAGGTAGGATCGACTCAGGATGGTGGGTAAGAAGCAGCCAGGAGCCCCAGAAAACCCTCTCCTGAGCCCGTGTCCCTGCTCGATGCTGGGTTGCTGGTGCCAGGGGGGCTGGGAGTGGGGCGAGCAGCCCTTTGGAGCAGAGCCCATCTGGGGACATGGCATGCTGGCCGGGACAAAGCCCGGTGACAGATGAGTGACACGGAGCAGCGGCTGCCAGCACCCGGCAGCATCCTTTCTCCAGCATCCTTTCTCCGGAGGGCTGGGAAGAGACCGGACAGGGCGGCCTGGCTAGTGGCAACTGGCCAAAAGCCGCTGAGCACAGTGACTGAGCCAACAAAGCGGTGGGACAAGAGGCCTGAAAGAGGCAGAGCTCACGGGAGACCCTCCGAGCACCGCTTTCACCCGGCGAATCGATTTGGAACGGCTTCCTGGCCAAGCCCAGCCCTCAGCTCACGCTGGGGCTATTCAAGTGGAGTGTCAGCTTGAGCTTAGGATTGAAGGCTGCAAAGAAAGAAGAGAAAAGGAAAAGTGAAGGTTCACAAGCTCCGTGAAATTCCTTCCCAGAGTCCAGCTGAGGCTCCCGACAAGCAGCATCCCTGGCAGCTGCGAGGCCAGTGCTGTGATTCCCAGGGGAAGGAGGAAATAGAGCCTGCCTTTTCAAGGAGAAAAAGATGAGAAAAGGGAAAGGAGTAGGAGAAAGAAAGAAAGGAGGCGAGGCATCGGTAGGATATGACAGGAGCGGTACCAAATGGGCACTTCTCCTCAACTTAAGCAAAGTTTGGAAGAGCTATTAAAGCAGTAGCTCAGTGAAGGGGGAAATTGAAACATTAGGGGCTGGAACGGAAAATTAGGCACAGATAATGGCACGATCGCAGCGGGGCTTAAAGCGCCCTCCGTTCATTTGTTGTGAAGAGCTGTAAAACGCTCCCTTGTGCCATCGTCTCTGCATCCAGCCCGGCCAGCGAGCAGAGTCCCGTGACGGGCACGGCTGCTCTGGGGTCGCAAATTCCTGCCGCCGCTCCCCGGCATTCCCAGTCAGTGCTGTAGACAGCAGGATAAAACCTGGGGATGCAGAAGGGCTGGAGATGCTCAGGTGAGGCAGCAGCAGCAAGGCCTGAGGGGACCAATTGCTGCAGCCCTTTCCAAAGGAGCGGCAGGATCTGGCTCGGCAGCTCTCCAGACTCTGCTCCTCTCGCCGTGGCTCTGCCGGAGGAGACGGGCACGGCGGGCACACGCAGCCGGGCGCTGTCTCGATGGCAGCGAGGATTAGGGCTCTGCCCGGAAAGCCAGGTGATGGGTCTGGGGAGGCAGGAAGGTTCTTTGAAATGAGTCCGAGTCAAATGCGTTTTGATCCAAAGAGGATGTGGAGTGGAGTTGGAGGCGCTCATCCCCGTGTTCTGCTTGCCCACCAGAACTTTCATTCAGGCCAGGGCTGCTCCAGTGGCAGGAGGTCCTGGAGCCAGGGCACAGCCCGGGTGCAGCGAGGGCTCAGGCGGGTATTTGAAAGCCCATCATTGCTTGGGGTGGGGGTTCCAGTGGTGACATCATCCCCACGTCAGTACTTTCCGGCCCACTGGAAAGCGTATGTGGAATAAATCACTCCCGCAGCTGAACGGGGGCTTACACCCTTTATCCACACTGTCACACTGAGTGTGGATGTTGACACATGCTAGTGAGAAGGGCTCTGCTGGGGCTGCTGGGACCCAAAACACCCTTGGTCCATGAAGCAAGAGAGTCCTTGCAAAGAACACCGTCTGTGGCAGCAAAATGCAGCTACAGCTGGGCACCATCCCTGCGAGGGGTAAAAAACGTGTGGATGCGGTGCTGAGGGACATGGTTTAGTAGGGACCTGGCAGTGCTGGGTTAAGGGTTGGGCTTGATGATCTTGAATGTCTGCACCAGCTGGAAGGATTCTATGGCTCGGTGCAGCTGGGCTTGTCTCAGCCAAAGCAGGGCTCTCGGCAGCCTGGGTCCTGTTGCCACCTCACGGGGTGGGGACCACCCAGCACCCAGGACAAGTTCACATCAGAAAGAGAAGCTTTTGCTGGAAGCTCATCGTGTGGCACAGCAGGTCCCCCGGGGCTGGGAAGTTACCCCAGATGGGAGGCTGGGTGCGGAGTCAACCCCTTGGCCGGGTGGGCAGGCGTGGGGGTGGGCAGGCGTGGGGGTGGGCAGGCAGCTGCCCGGGGAGGGAACCTTGGGGCTTGATTGGGCTGGGGCAGAGGTTATTGAACACAGGTGAGGAGCCAGCGCTGCCTGCAGCCCGGCCATTGCTTGTGCCTGGTGGCAGCAGCTCATCCCTGTCTGATCGTGGGGGATTTCCCCCTCTTTTCCACGGATGGCATCGTGCACTTTTCCTTCAAGCCCTCCAGCTCGCGGTGGGAAGCCTGGTAGAGGGAGATGTGCTAATCTGGTAGTTGCTATGAGACCTGCTTGATGCTTCTGATGCAGCGTGGAAGCAGGTGAGTCACTAAGAGGAATATTGTGTTTTCTGGCACCGTTTGAGGAGCCACAGAAGTTTCCTGGTGGTTGGTGGGATGCAAATGCTGTCAGTCCCAGCAGCCAGGGCACACGCTGCCCGGGGAAGCTGGGAGCAGCAGCTGCTCCCCGTTGCAGTCTGCTTTCTTCGTGGCTTTCCAGCCTGTCAATCTCCAGCAGCCGCTACCAACTTCCAGGAGAGTATCTCCCAGGGTTAATTCTGAGGAGGAGGGAGCTTAATACGAGTGTTGCTCTAATTGCGACTTGATCTCTGCCAGCAGAGCCTGGGCATGCTGGGACCGGGGGCTCCCGGGGCGAGGGGGCATCTCCCTTCCTGGAGCCTGGCAAGGGGGACGAGAGGGGCTCCTTCCTCCCAGTCCTGGCAGTGCTTGGAACGGGAATCGTCAAAGCGGGGTCCTGGACTGCGGCGCAGTAACTTACGTAACCGGTGGAAGGAACCAGCGCAGCAGAAATTTTTAATTATGTATTTGACTGTAATATTCTCAGTTTGAGTTCACGCAACGCTGGTTAGTTACCTCAGTTAATTGGAAATTTTACAGCTGGATAAAAAGTTTATAAACCACTGAAAAGATCAGGGCATTTGTGATAGCAATGGTCTCTCCCTTGGATTGTTCTGGTGAAGGGAGATGCTTTGGGCTTCCCAGAGGAGCCATCCCTGCAGCACAGCCCAGTTCCCGCTGCTTCCCTTAGATGGCTTTGCTGCGGGATGCCAGCCCGCTCCCTCTCAGCCCAGATTCCAGGCTCCTTGGCCAGCGCTGGAGGAAGGAGGGTTCAGAGGCATCCCCTCATGGCAATGTTAAATGAAGCATAATCCGTTGGTAATTCACGGTCAGGTTATGTGTGATCAGTGAGCCCCAGAGGTGGGGACGGGGTGGTGCCCTCGGCAGCTGTGATTTAAGAGCGGACCAAGGTCAGAGGATGGTCAGTTTGGAGGTCTCATTGTGCAAGTCCCCCAGCTTTCATCTGCTGATCCTGAAGCGCTAACTCAGGCTTTGCTAATGAGGCTTTGCCCCTTCCTCCCCGGCATCCCTTCACTGAAGGTCGATAGAGCAAAGGTTCATTGCAGATATTAACACTCACCTTGACATTATCAGCGCGGTGGAGAAACGGGCGCCTGGTCCCGTGCTGCCCGGGCGGCACAGCTCGGTGAACACTTGCTGCTGGCGATGCCGAGCCCGTGGTGCCGGCAGCAGCGGCGGGGGCTGCTCTGCTGAGGGGTTTCTGTGGCAGGAGCATCAGCCTGAAGCGTTTCGGTCCTCGGGGGAGGAGGGATTCAAGGAGAGAAACATTAAAGTAATGCCTGTTGTAAGAGAGTGTAACAGCACAAGACATTATTTACATCTGAAGCAGCAGCTCAGCGCTACGGCAGCCTGAGAGCTGTCCCAGGGCTGTGTGCGAGGAATAAAACTGATGGATGCCTGAGCTTTCCATGTGCACAGGGCTCGTGATGGAGGGTGCTCCGGCACTGCGAGGATGCTGCGTGCTGGGGCTGGGAACCCAGGGGCAAACACCCTTGGGCTGCTGGTTGGGGGTTCAGCCCCGTTCGACCCCAGGAGCTCCTGGTGCCTCATCTCCTGGAGCCTGGTGGGGCCACTGTCCGTGCGGTTTCCCTTCTGGCTCCTCATCCCCAACTGATGCTCGTGTAGGAAGCTGTTCCTCTCTGAGAGAACCTGCAGGAGATCCCTTCTTGGACAGACTCTTGTCCATAAAATTGTACATAATTTGTTAAAGCCTGCATGGATTCCAGATCCGGTGCCGTCCGCGTGCAGAAGCAGTTACAGTGCTGGGAGTTTAAAATGGATGGTGGCTTGTGCAGATGCTGAAGTCTCCTCCCAAGCTCACAGCCTTGCAAATGGAATAAAAGTGTTTCTTCCTTGAAATCGGTTTTATTTATGTAATCTGGAAAGTTATTATGTGCAGTCCTTATCTGACTTCATGATTTATGGGAAAGATCCGAAAACCTATATTTAAAATTACTATTAAACAGAATTTTTTTCCTCTTCAGCTGAGATAGAAGCACCATTATCAGTTGTTGCCCTAGAGCTCAAGTACTTCATTAGTTTAGGAATTTTTTTTGTCCCCATTCAATCTCCTAGAACCCTGGTGCTGTATTTGCTTGTACACTTTCAATAATAGTAATTCCAACAAACGTTTTGCTAGCTGTGATCTTTGGTTTCCTGCTCTGTGAGGTCTCGGGTACACGCGGCCGGTGGCTGCATCGCTTGGCTCTGGGTGGTCATCGCTTGGCTCTGGGTGGGCATCGCTTGGCTTTGGGTGGGCGCTGAAAGCCCTGCTGCCGTTGGTGGCCAGGGGATGAGCGTGGGCAGCCTCAGACCTCACAGTTGAGAGGAGAAAGAAAATTGCCATCTAACATGGAGACGTGCATCTGGTACAGCTGCTTGCTTAGTTACTGCAATGCTCTCGCAGAGAGTTATGGAGAGGCTGAAGTTTCTGTGGCTGGGCTCTTAGTTCGGTCTGAAAAGGAGAAGTGTGGCTCAGCTGCCGCCGGAGCCATCGCTGCCTCCATCACCTCCTCCCTGCCAGCCCGGGTGCCTGGCCCCTTGCACTGCCTGGAGCCCTTTGCCCTCGCAGCGTGAGAAAAGCCCTGGACTGATAACAGATTGCTCAGCAGCAGCCTCGCTGGTAACGGGGCTGCCTCGGGGAGATAATGGGGTTTATTTAGCACTGGATTGTAAACGAAACCCAGACTGAAGCAGGGTCAGATAAAGAGGTGCCAGTGGTTTAAGATGAGCTGATTGCCTGAGTGGAGGCTGCTCCCTTCAAGCACAATAACGTTAGCAAACCACTAGAAACCCAACCTGCTGCTTAGGCCCTTTTCCATCTCCTTGCAAGCAGCAAAAAGGAGCAAATGGAACCCACTGGGCCTGAGCTGGGATGCTGACCATGGAGCTGGCTGGGATCTTGCCCCCGCGGGGCACTGGCCAGCCCGTCGTGGCATTTGTGCGGCACTGCGGTGCCCAGGCAGGAGGAGATGCTCCGGCAGCTCTCTGGAAGTTCACAGTGCTGCTGTTCTCCATCCATCTGCTGCTCAAATCCTGCAGAGAGGTGTCTTTTCAAGTGAAGATTAATCTGAATTAATTTGGCTTTCTCTTCGTGAGCCCAGAGAAGCTGCCAGAGACTCTTCTCATGTGTACAGCTACTTCTGGCAGGTTCGAGGTCTTGTTAGAAGACACGTTACTGTTTTCATGTTCCTCCAGCTTCGTAACAAAAGAGCTGATAGTGATCGTGCATATGTACACGTGTATTATTCCAAGCCTGGAATATTAATTTATACTGAATTCTGTCATATTTGCTTACCTCTTTCTAGTTTAACTTTTTTTTTTTCCTTCTCCTACGTGGACATTTTTCCTACGTTTTGATTCCAAAGACGATGGAGTTGGGGTGCAGGTCTCCTTGCATCTCGGGCTGCAGGGGTGAGTGCCTCTGAGACAGAGCTGCACAGGGAGGCACGGGCTGCGCGTCGGAAAGCCGACCCGCGCGGCAGGGCTTGCGGAGATACCCGGTGCTTTATGGGCAGCGTGCTAAACTCTTTAACAGGGCCCTAAATATTCCCTGGCAATATTTCCATAAGCATGGTAACAGCTGCGGAGGAGCAGTTAAGGACTGCTCGCGGAGATAATCCCCGCTTTAAAATTCCTTTAATGTGCACTTCCAGAGAGATTACAGCCGCATCTATCTGGTCAATAAAAACCACGGGCCCCTCCGCAGGGCTTGGGGGCAGACCGGGAAAGCGATCGAAAAGAACACGGCAAAATGTATCCGAATGGAGCTGTGTTTGTTTCTGGATTCTGCCGCTTTCGTTAGCAGCCTGACGCCGTTTCAAGGGAGGACGTGTGCGCTAATTAGCTATCGAGCTTCAGCGATCAGATGCACAACTGATAAAATCAATTGGTGCCCCGATAAAAGCTTTTCCTCATCCAGTCCTGGCTGCTGGAGAACTGGGACAGGGTTTCCCATCCCTTGGCTACCACAGCAGAGGTGTTTCTGGGTTGTGCCACCCGCACTGCGTTGAGCCGGCAGTGCTGCTGTGGTGAGTTATTGACTGCTGAGGTGTTTCTGGTGCCCTTTTCTTATCATAGGTTGGTTTGTTTATTTGACCTCCAATTTTATAACCTTCCTCAGCATCTCCTGGCAAGGATGGGTTTTGCCAGTGTCAGACTCATGTCTCAGCACTGGTTCTGCCAAAGCACTGTGCTCAGGACCTCTGGCTACGCTGCAGCAGCTGATGGTTCTTCTGTCTCGTGTATAAAGTCAACCTCCTTTCGGAGCCCCTTCCCCGGTGCAAGCAGACTTTCTCCACGGCAGCTGCATGAGGAGCCCAGCTCCCATCAAGAGGAGATGAAGGTGACAGAATTGCCAAATGCCTTCTCACAAAGCTGGCAACAGCACGGTGTTTGTCAGAGTCGCTTACGTTGGAAAAGACCTTTAAGATTGAGCACAAGTTAAACAAACTATAAAGATCTGAAGATCCTGACTCCTTCTCCGCCCTCAACGTTTCAGCTGGCCGTGTGTGGAAAGACACTAATTTGAGCTGGCAGCAATTCATGTTCACTTTTCAGGACAACAAGGCATCGGAGAATAGGCAGGAGCGGAGCTGGGCTGGAGAGTGGCTGCGAGGCACGGGGGGGACGAGGGTGGAGAGCTGCTCGCAGGGGATTCGGATGGGAGAAGGGAAGGCTGGGCTGCCGGTCGCTACCGGGCAGCTCCTGGGCTCGGAAATGCTTTTGCAGAGGATTTTGTGAGGTTTTGCTTTTTGTTTTCCTGGAGGGCAGCAGAAGCGGGTGCTGAGGAGGGGCAGGAGTTGGGGGCAGAGGTTGGCAAAGGCAGCGTTTTGTCAGCAGCCCCTTCTCTGTATGGGTGGCCAAGCGAAGGGGAGGGCAGGGGCTGTCCCCAGCCCCCGTGTGCCGTCCTCTGGCAGGGCCAGCAGCAGCAGGGACCTTTTCTCCCTTTGCTTACAAAATGGGAAAAATTCACTTGGCATCATGAAGGGATAATATATATGGATGGTGTTGTTTTACGAGTTTCTGGTGCACAACGGCACTTTAAGCACCATAAAGCTCTACTGAGTGTAATGGGAGAACAATTCAGGGTTGAACTGAACGCATCATCACTTCTCCCTTTCCTTTCTATGCTTTCCTTCCTGCCCCAGCCTCGTTCAACTGGGACCCTTCCCTGTGTCCCAGCAGAGTGGGCAGAGGGTCCGGGAACCACCCTTCTGCAGGGGTCAGTCTGCGAGTCGGTGTGTCCTGGGGCTGAGCTGTGGAGAGAGGGATGTTTCCCAGCTCCCTGTGCTCGCTGCAGGGGATGGAGAGCAGCTGTCGGTCGCAGTGGAGCGCGGCTTTGCCTTTCCATCGAACGCCTCGTCCTGCAGGACTCATGCTTCTCCTGGTTTTACATGTTTGATTGTGCTGGGATGTCAGTACGCTGTGAGCTGTGGGGACAGTGCCAGTATTGTCCCCCGTTCCTGTGTGATGCTCCCCACAGGGCTGGGTTGAGGCATCGGCAGCAGAGCTCAGCCCCAGCCACCTGCCTGAAGTGATTACTCGAGTTTTACAAAGCAGCTTAGACTCAAATCTGCCCGGTGAGAGTGATTTCAGTAACTCTGCCCTGCCTCCAAATCCACAAAAGTTTACAGAAATAAACCTGCTTGGTGCTGGAACGGCTTCCCTGAGCCAGAAAGGTTTTCTTTGAAACCTCTCCGGCCCAGTGAATTTCTCCTGCCTCCCAGGCTGGGGTCTAGGCCTGGCAAGCTGCCCTGCAGCGAGGGACACGCTTTGGAACGAGCCCAGATTCAGGAAAAAGATGTGGTTTACTACCCAGGCAAGCCTTTTCTTTCTGCTTCAGTCCATTCCCCAGCAAGCCCTGAGTCCAGCCGGCAGTGCCCCTGTGCTGCCCAGCAGCAGCTCACACGCTCATTTCGTTGGTCCCTTGGGCTGGTCCTGGGGATGGGGACAGAAACCAGCTCCCAGGGCATCCCAGGCGGTGCTGTGGAGATGCTGTGAGGTGCCGGGGATGCTGTGAGGTGCCGGGGATGCTGTGAGGTGCTGGGGATGCTGTGAGGTGCCGGGGATGCTGCGGATGCTGGGAGGGAGATGCTGTGCACAGGGGCAGAGCTGCAGGTGGATGTTGGGATGCCTCTCTTTCCGTGGGATCTGGGAGCGGTCCTGGTGTATCCCCTGCTCCAGGAGGCTTGGTGAGGGCAGCGGGGCAGCTTTTCCCATGGCCTGCTGTAGATGCCTGCTCACTTTTAAGAGCCCAGCTTTCAAGTGCCCGCGCCTGCATCCCACCAAGCCGGCTTTTCATCCCTGGCTGAGCAAACACCACTCTGTAGAAACTGTGTTTTTCTAGGGCTGTCAAATATTGTTTTGCCTGTTTTCCCAGAGGAGATGATTGAAAAATTTCAAAGTAAACACTTGGGAATAGGTGTAGGGAGGGGCGGGGAACGGGGACCCTCAGGATATTCTTCCTCTCTGCCAAGACTATACACGCTTCTTTTAATTTCAAGAGGTATTTATAGCTCCTTCCTTCCTTTCCAATTATCACCAGGAGCAGGCAGCAAAAGGGAGGAGGAAAGCGGGAGAGAAGCAGCTCTGAAGTCCAGGAGCTGGGTCTGCCTGGTGTTTTTGCCCTGCTTTGCCCACCACGGTCCCACCTGCAAATATCTGAGGCTGGAGCATGTGCTGCAGACCTGCTGGGAACAGGGAAGGCATCCCCCTGCTTGGGAAGATCCCAAGAGCTGCTGGCTCGGGCCCTTTGTCCTCCCCTGCGAGTGAGAGGGAACCAGGGGAGGGGGAAGAACCCCAGAAAAAAAGCTGCAATTTCAACTTGTCATTTTATTTGGTTTGCAATAGCTGGAGCAATAATTTAATTTGTGGAGCCAAAAAGTGAAAGGAGATAAATGGTTTAATTTGAATCAATATTAATTTTATGCAATTTAACTTTTTATCACAGCAAATACAATTATCGTACTTGGGATCAATCAAGAAAGAAAAAAGTCCTTTTAGCTCAGATGCTTGGTTAACTAGGCAGCATGTCTGTGGGCTGAGAGAAGTGGTCATGACTCCAGTTTTGATCTGCGGCACGTTCCGTTCCAAGGGAGCCCCGCGGTCTGTGCGGAGCTGGCAGCAGCTCTGCTGGGCAGGGCTGGGCTGGCTGTCGGCAGTGCTGCGGGAAACGGGGCTCGGCAGAGAGATAGGATGCTGTGGTTGGGAACAGGTCTGAAAATAAGGAAACAGACCTCTAGCGTTTGCTAAAAGATAAGAATTAAGAATCTATGAGTATTTAAACTGCTGCTGGCCAATCAGCAGCCTTGTTTGGATCCCTTGGCTTCCTTGTGGAGCAGCATCCCCGAGGGCTGTGCTGATAGCGGGGTACCCATCGCGCCCCTCACCGCAGCAGCCGTGCCGTCGATAACAAAAGCTTCTTAATTGCAGCATCCCGTATCTGCGCTCGGTTTCAGAGCTTCATCCAAACCCGAGCCGTGTTCTCACTGTGCAGGAGCCTGGTGGGAGAGGTGCTGAGTGGGATCCATCCCCCTTCTCTGGGCCTGCGCCTCACTGGGTCGGAGCTGGCATCGTCACCCTGAGCCAGCGCTGTCCACTGGCATGAGCAGGCAGGGCAGAGGTGGGTGCAGGCAGGAGGTCAGATGTGTTCCTGGTTACACCCAAATGAGCAGCATTTGTGAATCCTGTAACTGGAACAGAACAAAACACTGTGGTTCCATCACAAGCCTCCGTGTCCTGCCATTGCCTTTTGAAATATGAAAAAGCTGCTTCCGGACCTTTCCCTTGCAAGTCAAAGCTGCACGCTGCCTTTGAGTTTAGAGACAGGAGAGGTCACCAGAACTCGGCTTCAGCAGTGCCCCCAGGTAGAGCCAGTGCTGTGCTGGGGCCAGCGCAGCTCTTCTGAAGGGATGTGGGGGATGGACAGCGTGTGCCTGGCGCGTTCCCGGGACCAGCCGTCCCAGTTTGGCGTGGCAGCCCAGACTGTGGGCACCGTCCTGCTCCTCCCTGCGTCTGTCCTGGGGAAGCCTGGGTTTACAAACCCAGAGTGTTGGCTGTGAGGTGGTGTCAGCATCCCTAAGAACTGTCAGTGCCAACCGTTTTAAGTGTCCTCGCAGGTGCCAGTTTTATCTCTTTCTGGAGTGTCTCTCCTCACACCAATCACGAGGCTGTGTCACTAATGCACAGGCATTAATTGGGAAACGCTGGCACCGCCTCGTATGCACCAAGGACAGCTTTGTGAACAATCATTGCTGCAGAGTATTAAACACAGCATTTATCTTTCTGAAAATTGGTACAGGCTTTGAACATTGATTTTCACCTTAGGGCTAACGTGTTACTTTGGGGAAATGGCTGTAGAATAAAGGATGTTTTGATCTGTTTTGCTCTAACCTTTTTAAATACATCTCAAGCACTAATGCTGGCTGCTCGTTCATTACCCAGTTTTGATCGCCTGCAACATTTGGAGGAAGAGAGGAGGGAGATCAGAGGGATGGAGGGGTTATGCAGCAGCCAGGGTCAGCAAGCTGTGGCACAGGGAGCCTCCTGCTCGGATGGGCAGCGGGAAGATACCCAGTGACTGAACACCAGCAGTGTGGCGAGTTGTCTGGGTACAGCTCTTTGTGCTGCCTTGGGATGCATCTCCTCTAGCTGCAGGTAGCCAGAAGCTCGGTGCATTGCTGGGGCTCGGCTCCCTTAACATCCCCTGCACAAAGAGCAGTGCCTGTGGGACACAGGGATGCTCACCGTGGCTTTTGGGTCACCCGGATGTGAGCACATTGCTGCTGCTTCTGCCTGGTGCTGTGGCCATGTCCCAAAGCCTTCTGCAGTGCAGAGCCCAGGGATGGAGCAAGTCCAGGGTCCAAAGAATCAGGGGAAAAATCTCCCTTTGGGTCTTGCAGAGCTCTTGGACAGGCCCTCGTGGGTCAGGGCATGGCTTGACTTGCTGACACAGACGCTCCGGCATCGACAGAGCCAAAGATTTTTGGCAGTAATAGCAGGATGGCCAGAATAACTTGTTCTTTTTGCACAGGCCTGGGGGAGGTCTGTGTCTGTTACTTCTTTCTGAGAACCAAAGAAAAACCCATCAGAGACAGATGTCCGAATTTTAAGGTCATTTTTTTTCCCCTTTTATATGGTAATGTATTAGCCGAGCAGAAGCAATCCTCAGTAAGTGCCTTAGGACAGAAGAGCTGTTGTAGGGAATTGGCTGTGAGAGACTATCTCCACTTAAAGTGGAATAAATAAATATACTTTCCTCTTCAAAAAACATGGGAAAGCTATGCCATGAATCTTCCAGAAAGTGAGAAGACCTTTGAAGCATTTGGTTTTAGACATAATCAGTCATGTTATGCATTTAAAAAGCAAGCAAACTGGGAAACCAAACTGCCAACCTCTCTTTAATGTGCAAAAGTTTGGGGAAGTTTCATTTTTCACGGTGACTGATGGTGGAACGGGCCCGGCCTCTTGCCAAGATCTGCATAAAGATCACATTATGGTAAAATTTATGATTTCGTAACGTGTCTTTCACATGCTTTACTAAATTCCTCATGTTTTACGCCACCCTCTTATCAGTGCCAGGCTGATAAGGTTGTATAACACTGAGGCTCTGTAATGTTAACAGATGACTGGATGAGCTCCCGTGTGTGCAACTGCCATGTGCTGCGAGGGTTTGGTGCCATGAGAGTGATGTATGGCTGCATATGGCACAGTCCAGCTCCCTAGCCCTGTGTGGAGGGGTCTTTGGCTACTGCTGCTGGCATGAGAGTCCCCAGGGCACGGAGCCCCTCCGAAAGCTGCCGGCTCCAGCTGGAGCTGCTTTTCACGGATGCTGTTTCCCAAGTGGGGGGTCTCAGCACTTTGTGCTGAAAGCAGAGGCAGCTCATCACCCAGCTACACAATGAGCTTCCCCTCCTGGCATGCCAGGCCGGGACCCGGGAGGAGCCTTGTGAGGGGGCTCACCCTCTGGTGCCGCGGTCGCTAAATGACCGTATTCATCAGCAGGCTCAAAACAAGGGAGTGGAACCAAGCAGGAGTTTTTCAGGACAAAGCAAGTGGGTATGAAAGACTGTTTGGAAATAAAACTTATGTGGGATTCATTGTTCCCTTGGAGCAAATCTCACTTTTAAAGTAGAAGAGCCTTTTGACTAAGTGCAAAAGCATGTACTGTGTTCTCCTGGAAAGAGAAATGTGTGATTCGCATCGCTTTTCATGCCAAAGCCTCCCAGCGCTGCAGAGCGAGGCTGCAGCATCGTTCTGCTTGCCCTGGCTCCTCGGAGGGCTGAGCCCCTCGTCGCGCCCAAGGATGCAGCTCAGGGTGGCATCTGCCCAAAGAGTCCCCAGAATGCTGCCGGGGAGGCCAGGCAATCCTGCTTGCTGTGCCAGCAGCCTTCCAGAGACCGGGAGCAAACGCAGCGCTTCCCTTCATCTCTTCTGGGTCCCCTCAGTCCAAGCAGTAAGTGGAGCGTGTCTCCGCATTCCTGCCACGGCTTTCTCGCTTCAAACGCGGCAGAGGCCGTGGGGCCCAGACGCCAGCAGCCTGGCATCTGTTCCACATGAAACCTCAGCAGAAGGAGGCAAAGCAGCGAAGTATTTCAGCTGTCTCCGTGAGCTTCCCACGCCGCGTGTGGTCTGTCCTCGGCCACCGCTGTGCCTTTGTCTGAGCTCTGCCCATGTCCCGCCGGGAGGGCACTGCTCGTGCCTTGGGGCTGCTGTCAGCTATTCCTGGGTTTTGAGAAGGCAGGAGGAAAAAAAAAGGTGGTTTAAGGATTTAAGCAGAGGCCTCTTGGCAATGGAGAGAGCTGCCTGGGGTGGGGGCTTTGGCCAAGGGCGCGTCCTTGGTGCGATGGATCTGGGTGCCCAGCGCTGCCCTTCCCTGGCCCCCCTCATCCTCAGCTGGGAGGGGAGGGAAAACCTGCTGGGGAGAGGGGTTGGCTGCTGCCCCGGGTGCCCCTGGTGAGCCACTTCAGCATCTCTTCAGTTGCTGCCCTTGAAACTGCAATTAGAGCACAGGGAGAAGGTGCAATAAACTTGATGTATAATAAACACAGCCCCGCGGCTGCTGAGCTGCTAAGCAGCGCTTTTCCAGCTTGTTCCCCAGGCTTCCATCCGCTGCCAGGGCTGCAGAGGGGATGGAGGCTGCTCCTTGCTGGGACTGCAGCCAGGGGCTCCCTGAGCAGCAAACGCTGGGGAATTCGGTTCACAGCTCATCCATGCTCAGGGAATCATGAGCTGGCTTATAACAATGTTTGTAGTCTGAAATAACAGCGACGTATGTGTCGTGTCAACAGCTATTGCCTTCTGTGGCATTTGCTGTATTAAGGCAGCAGAGTGCACAAAGACTCTGGAAGTTAAGTGGAATAAGGTGAAACGAGCCTTTTCCCGAGCTGGCATTTCCCAGGCAGATTCCCCGATTTCAGTGATGTAAAAACACTTCAGTATATTTCTGACATTTTCACATCAAAACATAATTATGTTTCACTATTCAAATATTTAGAAGAAAGTTCTTAACCAGTCCTTGCTACATTAATTATTCCTATTAATTATGTATACGTTTATAAATAGCAGTATAATTAATATTTAACAGTATTTTTATTAGAGAATTTCAAAAATGTGTTCAAAATCTGCATATCTGAAACACTACCTTTTAAGTCGAAGGACAGTTTTCTTCTTTGTTTTCTTCCTCGCGCTCTGTCTTATCAGCTTAAACACTGTCCACGCTTCTCCCTGGGGAAGATATTTTTAGCTTTGGCTTTTTGGGTTTTAATCATCGTTTGTAGCAGGATGCTTAAATTGGGTGCTGCTAATTAGAGCTGGTGCTGCACCCTGGGCACTCCCAGGGGGCAAGGGCTGTGCCCCTGCCCCGTCCTGTCCCAGGGGAGCACCCAGGGCACTGGCAGCCACTGCTGAGTAATTAATCACCATGAAGCTGATTGATCTCCTCCCGGGAGGGTCCGGGGCAGCCTGGCAATGCCCAGCCGACCGGCTGGAGCCACAGCTTCCCTGGCTGCAGCTGGGTCGTGGTGGTTACAAGGTCACATTTCTCAGCCAGCACGTTTAATGCTCTGGCTCCGCGATGGTCCCCGTCTTGCTTGACTCATCACTTTCCCACTGTTTTCTGAAAAGAAGTTCCAGGTCTTGTTGCTGATTTTATGCTGTGTTTGATGTCCCGGGAGGAGCTGGGGATGCTGCGGAACAGATGATGTGGGCAGAACGTCGGTGGGGTTTGCACCCCAAAGTGGGATCTCAGTAAAATCGATGGAACTATTTCCTCAAGAGGATGCACCTCTATCAAAAGAGAAAATAACCATTAGCTTTTCTCCCAGCCTGTTGTGCCTACTAGAACAGAAGAAGAAAAAAAAACTAGAATGAACTAATGGGAGATTTCAGGACAGTTTTGAGTTGAGGTGAAGTGAATCCCAGCATTTCAGGCCGGTGTTATTCCAGCGTCAGCCCCCTGGCCTCAGGAATGGTCCTTCTCAAGCAGGTTGCTCTGCTCTTCCCTCACGTCTTGAATCGTTTCCAGTCTTCCATCACCTTGAAAAAATCTGCATACGGTGATGACACTTGGGTCATCAAGATTAATAACGATAGACTTCTGCTGGTGTTCAGTGAGGGAAAAACACCTGGAGCTGCTCTTTTATGACTGATTAATTAGGGGGAAAAAAACCCGCCGTGGTTCTAATTGGCATTTGAGTTC
This sequence comes from Todiramphus chloris collaris, assembly GCA_025345505.1. Classification (NCBI taxonomy): domain Eukaryota; kingdom Metazoa; phylum Chordata; class Aves; order Coraciiformes; family Alcedinidae; genus Todiramphus; species Todiramphus chloris. The sequence goes on from JANVCC010000174.1 coordinate 5,288,166, forward strand.
TTTCGGAGTTTTAACATTCATGCTATGCAAATATATCAATTCCTAACAATGTCTAACAAGATCATTTGAAAATGAGTCTCCCGGGGGGATTGCAATCACGGCTTTGGGAAAGGCCCAGGCCTGGTTGCCTTCCGTGCACTTGCAGAAATCCACAGGAAAGCTGGGATCTCCCGTGCGGCGGCTGACGCGTGCCCATCGGGCACTGCCCCGGGGCGAGGGCAGCCCCCCCGCCCTCTGCCACCGCCTGCTCCACAGCACGGGGAGATGCTGCTCCTCTAGCACTTCTTTCTGGAAAAGCAAAGATGGGCTCCTGGGCTTTTTTCCCTTCATCGTCACGCTGCCCTGTTGCTTTTCCCTGCTCGTGTCCCCGCAGCCCACTGACGGCAGCGGCGATGCTGCTCTCGCAGCCCAGCTGTGCCTCCGGCCCCGCTCCTCCCTGCCTGGCACCAGATGTTTCGGCAGAGGGAGCGGAATCGCCCATGATTAATTTATCCTCATGAAAAAACCATGCCTGACTCCGACTAATAGCTGGGCTTCAGGGTGTTGTGCAACTTGTCTCGGGAAGGGAGGCCGCCGGTGCTGTCTTGGCGATAAAAGGTGTTCCTGGAGGTCTTGTTTACACTGGAGCGATAAGACAAGTCCTCGACGTGTTTTAATGTGCTAATTGGGGGTTATTACGGCCCTTTTTATTTATGATTATCTTAGAAATGTGATACTCCGTCTCATTTTACTCTGCACTAAGAGCTCTGAAAGGATGATAATTACCTCTCATGTAAACCTATACTTATATAGAAAAAATGACGTGTGCAATGAAAGGCCTGAAGAAACGGCATAATCTGTGTTTGCTTTGCGGAGAGATGTGGGGTAAGCGCCTGCTCCGCTCCTGGGTGCACCTAACATCTACACGGGAGCAGCTCGTTAGCGCCGCAGACGACGGGCACCGACGGCACTGCGAGGGGACCTGTGCCCCTGCCACCTCCCTGCCGGTTTCTTAATATCAAGGCAACCCTCTGCCTGGAAATGCTGGCTGGAGGGGATGAATAATTCATCGCCGGCACGTGGAGAGGACAGATTTCACCTCATTTTCCTGCCCGGTTGAAATCCGGTGTGCCAAGAGCATCACCACCTGCCTCGGGGTCCGTCAGAGCCCCTGGCAGAGAGCTGAGGGGTCTGGGGAGTGCTGTGTCCCTCTCGTAGTCCTGACGGGACTAGGGCTCTGGAGCTGCCTTTGCGTCTGCTCGTCTCAGGATACGGAGCGCGTCGTGCCGCTGCGTGGAAAATCAGCTAGGGACTTTTAGGAAAAAAGTGCTAGTACAAGGCTATGAAAGCCACAGGTTGGCACGGAGTGGAGGAGGGCACCAGAGCACCTGGGCACGGTGTGACTCCTTCCCTCGGTGGCGCATCATTGCCCTGTGCCTGCAGGAAAACCACAGCAGCTCCCAGCGCTGGCGAGGGAACTCGGGCGCTGCTCGTCCCTCTCGACGCCTTTTCTGATCCTTCTCCCCTCGTTTTTATCTCCAAAGCCTCAGGGCGATAATTATTTTTTGACCGGAACAATAAGCCAAAGCTCTGCAACTGGCAGGGATAAGTTTGGGTTATTTATTTTAAATGACTAAGCTGATTTGCTTAATGCTCATCTCTCGGCTGGGGATGTGGAAGGGGCAGCTCAGCTCGACCTCTTGCTTTGCTGTGGTGGAGGAAAGGTAAATACTTCCTCAGGCAGAAAGTCTTGTGAGATGTGGCAGCTGCCACCTTCTAGCACAGGGCCAACCTGCAGCCGGCTTGGATGCTCAGGGTCAGTGCAATAGGCACTCTGGCCCCACCACTGTCACCTCTACCACCAGGTCCTTGTGAAAGCCTGGCATGCTGTGAAAGCCTCGAGGGAGGGAGGGAGGTGACCCTGGAGAGCAGCAGCCCTGAGCTCAAGGCTCCCCGGTGCACGTTTATCTTTCCCTGGGAGTGATGCCAGAGAAGCAGCAGGATGAGCTGGGCTGCGCTGCGTGCTCTCCACCCCTGACACCAGGATGTGAGCATCCCGCAAGGGAGTGGGGTGGAGCCCTGGCACCCAAAGCCTGTCTCTGGTTGGCAGTGCTGCCAGCGAGGGCATGTCTCCTCCAAGCTGCATCAAGAATGAAATTCTAGCCTGCTGTCTTTGAAGTTTGCCGGGAAGCTTGCTAAGGAGGCTAATACGGAAGGTTAAGCCTTTCCGTAGCAAAGCCAACTGACCCAGTTAAGTCACCTGTCCCTGGCATAGCAGGGTAGTGGCTAAACCCTCAGGAACTGCTGCAGACCCTCCCTGACAGGGGTGGTGGAACACTGGGAACTGGGGCTGGGGTAACGGGGCAAAGCATCCCACAGGCTCCGTGCTGTGTCATGCTGGGGATGAGGTAACAGGGAAAGCATCCCACTGGCTCGGCGCTGTGCTACAATGGGAACAGGAGACAGGGTAACGGGACAAAGCGTCCTGCGGGCTCCATACGTGGCTGCATCCATCCCTGTAGGATTGAGATCGTCCATTCATCCTCAGGCGAGCCCAGAGCATTGGGAAGGACTTGCCTTATGGTGGATGCAGTTCTGCTGTCCCTCTGCTGCTCACTTCCCTCTTCTGTTTTCACTTTATTTTCCCAAAGCGTTCACAAATAAGCCGGTCTCTGCTTTACAGCCCTGGCAGGCGCCAGCTTTGCCGCACGGCCGGCTGCTGCAGCTCCGCGGGGTCGCCTGCGTCCAGCGGGCTCTTTTCAAGGGCGCTTCATCAAAACCAGGCAGACTCCTTCGGTGTGGGAGCAGCTGGGCATCTCTCGGGGCGCTGCAGCGGGCAGGGCCACGCAGCCGCCACGGGCTCGCCGAGCATCCCCTCGGCACGTGCGCGGCCACGCTCCGCACCCCGCCAGCAGCTGAGTGGGTGTTTTACGCCTGAGCCAGGGCGCGTCTCCGGGATGAGCTGCACGATCCTCCCAAATGTTTGCGTTGCAACAGATGTTCCTTTATGTGCTTTCTTCCCCTTAAGCCTGTGGCTGTCACTGAGAGGCAGAGGTGCCAGGTGGGACTCGAAGTACTAAGAGCAGGGCTCCTTCGGTGCTTTGATGGCATCAATTAGCTGCAGGGTGCAAGTGCCACGATGTCTCCAAGTACAGCAGGTAGACCTCTCAGCCTGTAATAATCTCATCTGAAGTGGTTCAGATCCGTTTCTTGTATGTGGAGACATACCTCCACAGGAACCTATACACGTGTAGTAGAGAACTTGCTATGCTGTGACTTTTGCCTCCAACGTCTGGTTTTACATATGCAATAATATTTCTGAAAGAAGATCTTTTCCGCTGCCATCTGTGTGAGGGTTGAGGCCCCAGCGAGTCCGCTTTCAAGATGTGGAAGATGAATTTTGGACTGAGGAGTCTGTTCCTTCAAGGACTCTGTAGCCAGGTGAATATTAACACAGTTTTTGGGGTATTTTTGTGAGGCTCTCGGTGCTGCTCGCTGTGGTCCGTTCTGGCTGAAGAGCATCAGGATGATGGAGGGACATCCAAGGTGATACCTGCTCTGGGCAAACTCCTCTTGAGCAGTTCAGCCCAAGCAGGAGAAGGCACTTCAGAGCTCAGCTGTAGAACTGGAGTAATCCATGGGCATTCTTGATCTGGAAAGTGCTTCCTTTAAATCTGGTCGAGGCCAGGCTCGTGGTCCCACGTTGCCGGAGCGGCCAGCGTGGGGAGAAGCCTTGTTGTCCTTGGTGTGAATGTTCGGGGGATAAACAGCCACGTTTAATCTGCAGGGCTTTCACTCGGACACCTTTCATCAGAACTATATTGCTTCTTTTCTTTTTTTAATGAGAGAGTATTAAATCTGAGAGGATTTGCAGCAGAAGTGAGTTTCATATCCCAATTTCCGCACCCAGGAAATCAACTACTGAGTCCAATCATTGTCAGAAACAGTTTCCAAGGAAAAAAAAAAAAAAAAGAAACTCAAAATCTGCACAGAAGAAGAAACACAAAGTCTTTGGTGTGAAGGGAAGAGGCGTATCTCCCTGGAGAATATGATAATTTATAATGAAACATTATCTACAGCCCCATATGTTACATTTTCTATTTATGGCTAATTTGCTTAAGCATTTATAATGTGCACCCCAAGGGAGGACAATTTGTCTTTGGGCAGCTGGCTAGCCAGGGAGGGAAGGAACAACGTGCTTTCTCGTCTGCACCCGCTGGCAGCCGGGAAGCAAACGGCACCCGTGCGATGAGGTGCTTGGAGATCCCTCCAGGGAGGCTGCTCCCGCCTGGAGATGGCCACAGCCCTCGCCCAGCTCGCCCAGCTCATGGCAGCCCTCACCCAGCTCACCCGGCTCACCGCAGCCCCCTCTGTGATGGAGGGACCCAGGGCAGGGGCCACAGGCTGGGGCTGCCCGCAGCACAATAAGCTCGATAAGCTAACCTCCCATGTTTACAGTTTCTGTTGCAAAATAATTAGGGGACAGCTTTTCCCAAGCCATGGGGTATCCCGGGCATTTCCCGCGAGCATCTCATCCCTCCTGGCCAGACCTGCTGCGGATGAGGCTGAGGAAGGGCTCTGGCCAACCTGCCTGGCGCAGTCGTGTTCAAGCCGGGAGCAGTGCTGGCCGAGAAAGCCCTGTGGCAACCCAAAGAGCGTGGATGAAAATGATGAATGCTCCTCTCAGCCTTGCTACGAGGCTGAGGAGATCCTGGGATATAAACATGACAGTTTATACTCCGGGTATGACTGCTCTGCTCTTCCTGGCTGATATTCAGCTACAAACATTTCAATCACATCCTCAGCGAGGGGTGGATAACCCAGATGACTCTCTGAATCACTCTCTGCATCACTAAAATATTTTCAGATCTGATCCTAGATGTCTCAACAAGATGTTCACAAATCAGCCCAGGAATACGTCTCCCTGCCTCTGATGTTCAAATTTCGCCCTTGAGCTCTCAGGAGAAAAAAAAAAAAAAAAGAGAGAGAGAGAAGATTTGGAGATTTCCTCCTGCTATTTGACCCAGATGGCTCCTCACAAGCACGCCAAGCTCATCAGGGATGCAGGTCCACCCAGAGCCCAGGGTGTACCAGCCCCCACAGCAGAGAACTTCATTTTGCTCGAGCCAGGCTCCCCTGCACAGCCCCAAAGTGGCTCGCGGAGACGAGGTGGTTTTGCTTCGGAGCGAGGCGGCGGCTGCTCCCCTGAAGTCAGAGTTGCTGCGGGTGCTTTGCGCTCGCGGGGCTGCCGTTCGTTCCTGCCGCTGGAACTCCTGCGCGGCGGCTGATGACACGAGGATGGAGTAAGACCGTTGGTTTATCGCTGGCGTCAGCGGCACGTTCCAGGGCACATCCTGGATTTCCGCCGTGGCGATGGTGCGTGCACGTGCACCGCGAGCGGCCGCGCTGGCCCTCGGTGAAGGGCGTGGGTGCCACGGGCAGGGGGCTGTGTCTGGCAGGAACGTGGGTGCTTCAGAGATGAAATACGATGTCAGTCGGCTCCTGCCTTTCCCTGGCCAATTACATCCCTGTCCGGCTCAGCAGCAGTGCAGGGGACGCTCGCCCTCCCCAAATACTCGGGTGACAATTTTATGGATACTTCACACCCCTGCAACATCAATCCAGCTCTCAGCTTTGCCCAGGTTATTGATTAAAAGCAAATTAACGATCAATAGCTGGTCTAATTGCACGGCTGATGTAATGGCTGATTCTCACAGCTCCCTGCTCTCGCCACGACCACGATGCTCGGCAGCGGTGGCAGCAGCGCTGAGCTGTGCCGTGCCATTCCCTCTCCCTCGCCCCCTGAAAGCTGTACAGCTGCCTGATGTGTGACCAGGGATCTAACGTCTCCCTGATACAATATCAGCCTCCTGGAGTCGATTTCAATAGAGGGAATCAAAGTGAACTATTAAAACTCATTACCATTTTTATCTCCAATGCTGCAGATCCTATTTGCTATAATTTTATTTGAATCTGAATGCACACTATATTTGCATAGGCAAGAATACCCTCTCTTCCTCCCTCGCATTTTGTTCTGAGGAGTACTCAGTCGTAACCGTACGCAGAAGAACAGCAGCCACGCAGATCCCTTTCCCAGCCAGGCTCTGGAGAGAAGAGCAGGTTGGAAGTGCTGAGGCTTGGTGGGTCGCAGAGCTTCTGGGCAGCCTGGATCACAGGGAAGGAAGTTCAATAATACAGGGAAACATTTTAGCATGTTTAAGTATTTTAAACCAGTCAGCGGGTGTACTCGCCGGTGCTTTTCCTCATCTCAGTGCCTGTTGTCTCCCAGATGCATAAGGACAAGCGGGAAAGACGGGCTCTGTTAGGCTGCTGCTGGGCTCTGGGAGCCCCCGCACCACCAGCCCGGGCATCTTCTCAAGCAGATGCCAGAGTCGCTTCCTTTTGCCAAAACCAAAGTTTAGCATCTGCTTTTACAGCAAACCCTGACGCTGCTTCTCCAGTCCCGTCCCAGCGCTTTCGCTTGGGTGTGCTCCTGCGCTCCCGCCGCGGCTGCCTGGCTGAGAGGCAGGCAGCACCAGCTGCCCACGGGCAGCCGGGCACTGAAGAGCAGCCTCTGTCTCCCCCCGCCCTGTGAAACGCATGGGCTCGATCCCCCATTGCACTTGGGCTGCTCGCTCAGCCCCTGGCACAGCCCTGGGCACAGGGTGCTGGCCCTTAAGAAACTCAGTGCATCTCTCCAGGGCTGCTGACAGCAGTGGCTGGGAATGAGCTAGTTTGATTCCTCCTTGGCAGGAGGATGGCAGCCAGCAGTGCCTGGAAGGTGCCAGCTTGACAATTACCCCCCTGGCACACCGCCGGACAGGGGTCCTGCTGGGGGGGGGGAGCCAAAACTGGCACAGCCAGGTGCTCCACAGCGGGCGCCTGGGTTTCGCTCCCCTTCACCCACCCGGGGGGACTCATTTTCTCACCCGCCCCCTCCCTGGGAGGAGCTGCACATTTCCCCTCACGTCACGTGTGAGCTGCGTTCCTCGCAGCCCACATGCCGGGTAAAGTTAGAAACAGATGAACATGCTGCTGGCACTGAAACATTGCTCTGAGGAGCACAGAGCAGGATGGAGCTCTGCAGCTCGGGCGTCGTGCTGAGCAGTGAGCTGGGCTGAGCTCCCCCTGAGCACCCGTGGCAGCTGGGGGCTGCCAGGCTCGGATGGGGCTGGCAGTAGGAGCATCCCACAGGATGCTGGAGCTCAAGGTCATCCTTGATGCTGGGGTTCCCATGGTGGCAACAGCACCGTGTATCCCATGCTGCTAAAAACAACCATCAAGTGGCAGATTAATACACAGCCGCAAAGGCGAAGAGCTCAGATCTTCCTCCAAGGCTGGGCTTTGATGTTTCACTCAAAAACACAAGGAGAAAGTGCCAGAAAAGGAGAGCCACATGCTAGGATTTTTAGAGCCCAGCATGTGTCCATTGCAGCTGCTGAAGCCACGGTGCTTTGTGGCTCATCACAAAGTTTACGCGTCTCTGATGGCAGCCTGGCTGCAGGGATGGAGCGATCGCAGCTGTGGGAGCAGCTCCCCCCAGCTCCTGAACCGTGCCCTGAGTCTGAGCCCTCTCAAACCGCCGCTCGAGTCTCTGCCAGCGCCGTGGGCACGGTGATGCCGTTGGCTGCGCGGGGTCTCGCAGCCTCCTCACTCCAACAGCGAGTAAGATGCAAAACAATGAATTGTGGGGTAAAACGTTGCCTTGGAGGTTTAAACGTGCCCAAGAAAGGAGGTGAAGGCTCAGGGACAGCCACCACTTGTACCCTTTGGCTCCCAGGAGCAGAGGCAGCTGAAGGTGGCGATGAAGAGCAGGCTGGGGGGCAGGGCAGTGGGGAAATAGAGATGTGATGCTGTGGCCAGCAGAGTGAAGGCTTTGGCTGGCAGAGCAAAGCCTCTCTGCCCCTTCTGAGGGCACGGAGGGTTTGCGAATCTTCGTGGGGTGAGGCTGAGGTGGCATCGGGGCAGTGGGACAAACCCAGCTGACTCCAGAGAGGGACGTGGCCATGGTGAGGGGCCCATACTCCTCCTCATCCCCTGGTTGCTGCCTTCTCTTCCCAGCAGCAGTACGTTGCCATGATAGTTTTCATTATGAAAACAGTATCTTTCATAGTTTGCCAAAAGAGAATAACAATATCGATTTACCCACAACAGCACATTTCATTTGCCATTAAGTTTTTATGGACCATAACGAGCTGTGTGGTGGGTGTGATCATTCCTGAGCGTTAATGGAATAGCTTCGGTAGATGTGAACGTCGCTGGGAAGAGCATTCCTACACATCAGCTGCTCCGTGATCGCCAGGAACCTTCTCCCTGCTTCCCACCGAAATCCGTCTGCTTCTCACCCGACCTCCGCTTCACCATCGCGCTTTGTATCGGGCTGAAAATGGGAAAGGATTCAGAGCGGCAAAAGGAGGCTCATTCTCCAGGCAGAGAAGATGCTTTGGTGCAGCTTGCTCTCCGGTGCAGTGAACGTTTAGGCTCTGAGACAGTTTTCCACCTTCCAGCTACTTAAGAGTTTCCCTGAGACGTGATTTCTGGCAATGCACAAAAATTCACTCTGCTACCGCACGTCGGGGCTTCGTCTCGCTGTAGTTAAGGCTTAGGGTGCTGAGAGGTTGCTTTTTCCAGCACTGGCTGCTCTGGAGTTTTCTTCCCTGGTCCCACAGATGTTCTTTCCAGCTGCAGCCAGGCTGAGGGCGCAGGGAAATGATTTAGAGCCAGGAAAAGATGGTCCGGCTGCACGCAGGTAACTTCCAGAATCTCTCCTAAGATGCATCAGGCAGCTTTTTGTGATTTCTCTGTGTAATTTGTCATTGTTACGCCGCTGTAAATTCTGCCTGGCAGTTGGTGCAGCAGATGGTCCGGGGTGATTTATATTTTAATGCCTAGGCCACGCGTAAAGGTACCGTATGTAAAGCCAGAGGTGTAGGGACCCGCGGCCCCTGGCTGCAAACAGCCCTGGCTTTCTGGCCCACGTCTCCCTCGCTAGCCAAGTCCTCTCTGGAAAAGTAAAGTCCTGGCAACATAAACTGAAACACTGAGTGCTGCCTGCTTATCCCTTAACCCTGCAAAACCCCAGCACTCGTCTGCGTCACGGCCAGGCATCGTGCCAGCGCGTGCCAGCATCGCCCGCGGGTGCCTCTGCTCTCCCCTGGGCAGGTCCATGCAGGAGGAGACACCGGCTTTCCCAAAATCCCATCCTGCCTGGTGAAATCCACTCTCCTCTCCAAGCTTTAGCATGGGAATCTAATCTTTTGCCATGAGCAGAGGTTCTCTTTTGACAGACAAATTAATATTCATTATTCATCAGGGAAGAAAACGCTGAGTTGTTTATTATTGCTTCATTAGATTTAGCCAAATACCAGCTAAATGTAATTACTTGCATAAACTCCTGTGGCAAGGCTTGAAATTTGTAGCCAAAAAAGGAACGTTTAAGGAAGGATGGTGGAAATCAGATTCAGGGGATCTTAGTGTGGGCCTGAGCTCACCACTGGTTTTGGAGCTGGGCTGCTGCTGGAGGAGTGGGCAGGGGGGGCACTGAAAACAGGCAGACACAGGTTTGGTCATCACCGAGAGCCACGTCTGCCACGTCCTGCCTGGTGCCACATCCCTGGCACCAGAAAACCTGTGACATCCTCAGGCTGCAGCTCAGCTGGCCCTGGGAAGTGCTCTGGCCCCATAGCTGGTAATAACTCATTCACTTGCTCCTTCAGCTTTATATTTTGTTTTTATTGCATGTTATTTTGTTCTGGTTTGTCACGGCTTCACTCATGGAGAATGGCAGGGAGGCTGGACCACCCTCCAACCCCCCAGACAGACCAGAGCCTCCCCAGGTGCCCCTGCTGGCCTTTGTGGGTAGGGAAAGGCAGCCTGGTTCCGGTTCTCCCACCCTTAATTAAACTAATTAAGCCTTCCCCCTCCCCCTGTGCTTCCCTGCCAATAAAAGCAGTGATACAGCAGCTGCATGAGTCCCAGCTGAGCTGTCCTGCTGAAGCCCTGCTCCATCCTATCATGTTCTGCCGGATCCACGCAGGGATGCCGTGGGATGCCCTCCAGCACACGTGGAAGGCAGGTCAGCTCTCCTCATCCTCCCCTTCATCCTCTCCAGAGTCCTGACCAGCATTAAATACCTCTGACAGGCACCTGAAGAGCAAGGAAAGGCTCTTCGCTGCCTTTCAGATCTACTTGCTAATTACAAAGTGCATTCGTTTTAGCACCCTGCTATCCCATAATTGATGTTGGATACCTTGCACAATGAGCCTGATTTCAATGTATACATGTTTCTCCTTCTCCTGAAACCCTGCTGGCGGTGAGACACCTAATTAACAGCAGAGCTTTCAAAGTCTCCCTAACAAATGCATCCCTGTGTTTCTTAGCACAAGGACTCTCATTAGTGAAGCTGTGCCTTGTGATTATTTATACCCCTTCTATAATTAAAAATTCTGAAAGCTAATTACAATTATCCATCAGTTTTTCAACATACCGGGACTAGAGATCTCCACCTTTTTTTTGTTTTTACCATTGTTTTTCTTTCTGTAACTGGCATCTGCTCGTCCTTCAGGCTCTGGTGCGCGCGAGCCCCCTCCCAGGCTGCGCTGCTCCCCGTTCCCCCCTCCTCGGAGCCGCTGGTTATTTGCTTTTATTCAGAGCTTTGCTCTCTTGTTGCCAGAAACGGTGTTTGCTTTGGAGCTGAAAGCAGAAGCAAGTGGCAGCGATTGCTCCTGGCTCCCGAGAGCCAAGGGAGCGCACAAGGAGCTCGCACACGCACGCAAGATGCTCGCCCCTGGAGAAGCAGCGCTGTGGTGCTGGGGAACCGGCCGTGGCTCCGTGGGGTTCCCCTCCCAGGACCGGTTGCCCCCAGGCTCTCTAGGTTTAGGCCAGTTGTCCCCATTGCCCCGAGCTGATCTGGGTGCTGCGTCCCCCGTTCCCCACCCCTGGGTGCGGGTTCTCCCCCTGACCATGGCACCTTTCGGGGTTTCAGAGCAGGGCTGAAATGGGGCTGTGAAAAATGTCTTTTGAATAGAGCGTGTTCCCTGCGCGAGCTGAGTCTGGGAGTCGTAATCTTAATATGAACATCTTTAAATATCCTTACTAATGGGCTCATTCTTTAATTTCCTGAAGCAATGACAGTTTCAACAGACCCTATATCACAGCTAAGATGGGATCTGTCACTGAATGGCTGAATTATATTTCATCCTTTATTTTTATCAGCTCTGCTGATTTATTTATTACATTTAGAGTCTCGGCTGGCTTCAGTCTGGCCTGTACTTTGCTGCTGCTCATAGAGGAAAAAGCAATAGTTTATAAAGCCATTTTCACAGCATCCCCATAATTTTAGGCCATGTCTGAGGCTTCATTTTGAATGAAACTCTGTAGATAAACTGTTATTCATGGTGATGCCTGTGAAGTCCTTGGCAGCCCCTGGAGAACACTGCCTGCTTATAAAGGGCTATCCCTCAGATTTATTTCTGAAGAACAAAGGGCAATTTTCCCATTTTCACAGCAGCACCCGCTCACATGGCAGATGCCGCTCAGGGTGTTACCTTGCAGCGCTTTTTTTTCTTCTTTTTTTTTTTTCTTTTTTTTTTTTATTGAAAACTTAATAAAATCCTAGGCTGTGTATGGCCTGGGAATTGCTTCCTCTGGGTTTGCAGCAGGCGGCTGCTCCGTGGGTCAGTGCTGCTCCATGGGTCAGTGCCACCCCGGTGCCTGCGGTGCAGAAGCCCCCGGGGGTTTCCCTGCCAGACATCCCTGGGTGCTCCTGCCCGGCTGCCGGCTCTGCCACGTGGCAGCTGCCCGGGTCACCCTGGAGAGGGGATGAGAAGGTGACTTCCCACCCAGCTCGTCCCCCGAGAGCCTCCCTCCCGGCAGTTCCGCCCAAAGCACATCACATCCAGGCTTTAAGCATCTGGACATTCTGGATACAGGTGTTACTGAGCCAGCAGAGCATTTGGTCGCGTTGTCCTGGATGCGTTCCCGTGCTCCCTGCTCCGCTCGTGTCTTGGCTCCGGGGCGTGTGTGCCTCCGGGAGCACTGAGCATCTCCAGCACCGTTCAGTGGCACCGGAACGGCTGAGCACCATCTGCGAGCCTCGCCGGGCTCTCTTACTTGCCGAGCATGTTGGGGCAGCTCCCAGTGGGACACAGAGACGAGCTGCTGGAAATGCCAGTGACCTCCAGCCAGACGCAGGGACAGGGAATTTTCCAGGCAGAAGAGGAAAGCGGAAGGGAGCCAGGGGAGCAGAGGAGAAGCACATGAGCAGCTCCAAGAGCTTCTCCCGAGACCTGGCAAGTGCCAAAGTTAATACATTTAATATATTTTGTATGCACTATGCCAGCCATTAGAAATGTGCTTGTTCTGTCATTGCTCTGAGGCAATCACGGTGAAGCATTTGTCCTCTGAGTGCACGGGGAAAAATTAGAGTGCCCTGAGCTGAATTGGTCAGCCAAAAATAATGTACAGCTTTATCCTTGGAAGGAAATTGGGCATTGATTGGAGGACAGAAGTTCGACATAATACTTAAAGCAATGTGACATTTCTATACATTAGTGAAGCGTGCACAGTAGGTGTAATTCAGGGTGTAAATCACCAGTTCCTGGTCAGGCACTGGATGGTCTGGGACAGAAGTGGGGAACTGCTTCACTTTTTAAGTATATGGTGTTTGCATCAACAGCTTGTTTCCAAGTCTTTTCACATTACTGAAAATCTCTTTAGGAAGTGTTGATATTCCCTCAGTTCCCATGCCAATGGATATTAAAAGTAGGAAACAACGGGAACTTGTGGCTAAGGTAATGATGAGATCGCTTCTGTCACTGCTGGCACAGCGGTGGGAGGATCTGAGCTTGAGTTCTTCCCAGAGAAAGGCTGAGCAAAGACCCAGGAGGGAGCTTTTGCTCCCTGCCCAGTGCTGCTCAGCCAGTCCCGGGGCACCGCAAGCCAGGAGCATCCGCTGCCTGCTCTAGGGAGCCCTTCCAGCCTGGTCACGGGATACAGGAGGGGCAGCCTGTTGCTGCTTCTGAATAAAAGTCCTATGGAAAAATCCAGCCTGTGGATTTCCCCAGGAGCTTGTCGGAGGTGAGGCTCCTACAGCCCTTAGCAGGCTTGAGGAGGTAGTTTTATTAGTTCCTGGGCACCAGTCTGGAGAAGCGAGAGCTCAGGTGGGACTGGAAAATCTGCAGTGGGATGCGTGGCGGCTGTACCCGCATCACTGCGTGGCAGCTGTACCCGCATCACTGTGTGGCAGCTGTACCCGCATCACTGTGTGGCTGTGTGGCAGCGAAGCCGCTTCGGGAGCCGTCGGGATGCGTTCCCGCAGCAGCGGTGCGAGCGAACTGATGTGCGTCGGGGCGCGGATGGACTCACCGTGGCCTTCCCCGCCTCGCCTCACCGCAGCTGAATCCTGGCGTGGCCACAAAGCAGCAGGCGCCGGGAAAACCCCCGAGGTGTCCACCTCCTGCTCTCCGGGGCACAGACCCTTAATGGTGGATTTGCTCCCAGTGCCGGACTGGTGCTGCCAACCCCTTTGGCTGAAGGCACTTTCCCCATTGCAGCCCCTCCAAGCCATAAGAAATTTCTCTCAGCCCTATGAATATTTAAAGTAACTTGCAGGATCTCAAGGGCTCCCTGTCTGCCCTTCTCACGGACGGCAATGATTTCTGAATGTGAAATTAGGAATAATTATAATCCATTCATCCCTTTAATAATGAGTCAAACCATTCCAGTGCTCATCGGCAGAAGTTCTCCGGAAGTTTTCCGTCCTGCGTGAGCCGAAGCAATTTCAGCACCGACTGCGTTGGTGGCGTTTCTCTTTGCAGCAGCTCACGGTGTTCCGACACCCAGAGTTCTGACACCGGAGTGGCTGGGGGGTGGGTGCCCCTGCCTGGGTAGCCCCAGCTCTACCCACTCCTGCCCCTCACCTCAGGTGCTCCCGGGAGCGCACGGGGTGCGTGCCAGTGCCACAGCACGTGCTCGGCTCTTCCCTGATGGGTCCTCTCCCTGTGTGGGAAAAGGCATTGACAGGTCTTCTGGTTTTCATTCAATAGATTTTGCAGTGGTTTTAATTAGCAAAAGGGGGATCAAGCTCCAACTCTGTGGTAATGAGGGCATTGTCTGTGGCTTATTTATGTTTTTCCATTTAAAGTGCATTGGTCTTTAGCTCGTTGCATTTTTCCTCTTCAAATAACTCAGCCGTAATTACCTGTTCTCATATGGGTAGAATGCTTCCATTTCAGCAACTTGTTTTTTAAATGGCTGCTAATCACAGAAATGCCGGAGAGACTCGGCACGGAGTGACGCAGATCGTGCTCCGCTCCCCCTGTCAGGGAGCTCCTCGTCTGGAGCATTCACGGGCACGAAGCATCAGGGAGCAGCAGCTGTGAAGCCATCAGGAAAGACAGAGAGCTTTTATTTCACAGAAAACTTTTCAGTCCCAGCGGTAACTTGAGGAATTCTCAGGCACGTCCGAGGACAGAAAGCCAAGTGCTCCATTCCCAAAGCTAATATATATATAGACAACACAAGGAAAAAAGAAGCTTGTGACTAAACATTACAGTAGCCTGAAAAGTCTAGCAGTATTTTAAGCTACTGCCTGCTATCTTTGGACTGTGACTCTCTGATGAGTAACAAAATATTTGCTTTTTTCCCTTTATGGGTCTGTCATTTCACCAGCAGAATCTTGTCCTATTGACCTGAAGAACCTCAATTTCAAAGCTATTAAAACCTAATTTTCTATACCAGGCTCCCGAGACAGGCACTAGCTTTCACAGAATAATTCAGCTCTTCCCTGTGAAAAACAGAGCAGAGAAAGACGCTGCAGCGCCTGTTCAAAGGGAAGCCCGGGCCAGAGCCTGCAGCGGGTCTGCTGCTGGTCCTTCCCTCCGCAGTGTCCTTCCAGCGAGGAGCAGAAACGCCCCGCGGATAAATGCCCTCTCCGTAGCCACGGCAGCTGTATTTACACAAGGCAACTGCTGTTTGGCGATAAAGCACAAAGCCTGTGCCACCGCCGCGCTCCGTCCTGCCCGCGGGCACAGCCGGGCAGCCAAGGGCGCTGGGGCTGCCCGCAGCCGGGCGGGCAGGGGCTGGAGAGGCAGCTCTTCTCCTTTCACAGGACTACACTGATTTCCAGCCTCCTTTACCTCCAAAGGCTTTGGGTTTGTTTTATCCCGGGAGCTCGGGGCTGGTCTATGGCCAAGCCTGAAGCCTTGCGTGCCACGCTGCGCTGATGCGATGGCTGCTTAGCTCCCAGTGTCCCACCAGGATAATGGGGCTCCAGGAGCTCGGAGCTGCTGGGTGAGTCAATCCCACGTCTCTGCCGCTTCCTTTGCCAAAATATAAATGGAACGGAAGAGAAAGGCACGACAGAATGTGACACCTGAGCTGCATTTCAGTGCCTGGAGGAGGGCTTGTGAAGCACAAAGCCACGATCCCAAGGTGGGATGCGTTTTTTCTGATCCATCGCGGAAGAGCAGATTTCGAAGGCTGACGCCAGCTCCGCTTCCAGGGCCGTGCTCGGTGGTTTCATCACTGATCAAAGCACACGAGAAAGATGGGGATGGCTGCAGCAAAGGAAAACACGCCATTTTCTGGCGCTGGCGTCTCCTTTTGGTTACTGGGTACCTGATGGTTGAGCAAATACCCCAAGGCCACCCTCTGTAAGAAGACCAAGGGGCACATTTGGCCAGGGGATGAGCATGAGGGGGAGCCAAGGGGCACGTGGAGAGTTGGGACTTGCATCCTGGCAGCAAACTGAGGAGAATAAGCCTGGAACTTGAGGATTCCCCATTTGGGTATTAGGAAACCAGTGAGAAATGGTATTGTCTTGCTGGGCTGGGCTGTGGAGATGCCCTGGCTGTTCCCTCCCATTCCAAACCCCCGTGGTGCTTGCGTGGGTGCCAGCAAACCCTGCAGCTGGTGGGGCTCCGCTGAGCCACGGCTTAATATTCTCCGTCGTGATAACACTTTGGTGGATAAGTGCTTTTTAAACCCTACAGATAGATAGAGTATCTGGAGTGGCATTTTGAAAGAGAAAATTGAGACAAGATTCATTACAGGCACCAGTAAATGTCAAACATTTTATCAACTGTGTAAAGTGCCATGTTAAGCTGTCTTTTCCCCCCAAAGCTTGATTAAAACTATAAATGCCTTTTTAATATTAATATTATTCTCTTCTCCCTGCTGCTTGTTTGGTTATTTGCAATGGCAGGAAAGGGCTGGGGGTTGGCAGAGGTTGGTGGAGGAGGCAGAGTGGGCAGGGGTGCAGAGACCCCATCGCTTTGCTCAGCCCTGGTAACGTGGGCACCTGGCTTGGGGGTTCCCCTGGGAGTGGAGCATCCACTGCCCTGTCCCAAACTGAGCCCTCCCACTGTGGGCCCCCCATCCCGGGGCAGCCTTTCAGACTCAGTCCTGCTCGGAAATTCTCCCGCACGCATCTCGCACAAGGAGAGCTGTCTCTAACAGGTCCTTCTCGCCAAGCTGTGTTTAATTAAAAGCTGGCTCTTTGTTGCATGTGCTAATTAGCGCTCTCTGCTCAGAGGCTCAGACTCAGTCAATATCTAAATCCGTGGTCTAAATCTAGAGCAATAATAAATAGCTGCGCGGGTTGTTGCACGATGATCCCAGAGCTGTCGCTGTCGTTGTCTGCAGCGAGAATTCGAGGCTGGCAGCACTGAGCGGGTCTGCCAGAGCCAGCCCCCGGGGACTGGGAGTGCTCCTGCGTTTCCCTAGAGACTCCCCAGACATGCTGGAAATGTGAGTTTACCCCCAGAAATTGCCTGTGTTTGCAGGCAGGAGACCTGTGCGCTTCGGGAAGAGCCATCGGTGCGTCCCTCGCTTGCCGGACGCTGCTCGTTGCTCCGCACACCTCTGCAGCCCCTGTGCCCCACGGGTTCCTCCAGCATCCCTCCTGGCTCCAGAGCAGAACCTCTTCCACTGAGATGTTCAGAACCAGCTTTTCAAACAAATTACTCCTTATAATAAAAAAAAAAATCGGTTCTGTTACAGATGCATCTGATCTTCTTAAAGGGTGCGGTTCTGATAGCAGAATGAATTCGTGAAAAATACATGACCTGGAGCAGCTCTAGAATATTTATGCATCGTCTCACTCGGGGCATCATGGTGCTGCCGAGGGTGCCCTGTGTGTCAGGTGCCAGCACCAGGGGCTGCCACTTCCAGAGCCTCTGTCTCCTTGAGACCACGGTGGTGGTTACTGGGGGCGGCCAGAGTTCCCGTGTGCTCCCTGCAGGCATCTCGCTGCGGAGCTCTGAGCTGTGTCCTGGCCACGGGGCTAACCCGGGCAGGCAGAGACTGTCCTGCAGAGCCAGCTCAGGGCTGCTGAGGAGGCTCTGGGGGCAAGCATGGAGCCTGGCTAGCAGACAGCAGCTTTGGCCCTGCTCAGCTCGCCCGGGCTCGGGGGGACTGCTGTTCCTGCTGCAGCTGGATGAGGCTGAACCTGTGTTTTTCCTGATACTTTCCCTGGGAGTCACCTTCAGCCAGGAGCTGCTCTGGCAGCCTCCACTGGCCTTCCTTCCCCTAATTGCATGAATAACACCACTGAGCCGCTGCACGGACGTGCTGACACAATGCGGCGTGGCGACAAGGCTATCAATTAATTTCCTAGAGATTGATAGGTAAAATAAATAACAGTAAACAAATTCACTCTTGTCTGAGGATCAAGGCTGCCTGTGCACCACGGAAAGGCTCAAGGGGGACGGAGTTTTCAGCTCGTGCTGGCCCCAGGGAGGCGGGCAGGAGGATGGCGCGGGCACTGGCAGCTGGTGTGGAGCCGTGTCCTGGCTGCCGGAGAGCCACAGGAGCCCTGCCGAGCCCCGAGCGTGGGGCCTGTCACCTCACTGCGGAGTTGTAAATGACTTTTAAACTCAGGCTGCTGCGCTAAATTGACAAACTGGTCCTGAAAGATCAGCACTTTACCAAAACGATGCCATTAGCTGGTGGAGATATTAACTGAAGCTCCCTCTCTGCCCATCACCTCGCACCGAGGCTTCACCTTGGCCATATTAGCGCCATTTAGCAGAGTCACTTTAAAAGATTTGTAAATCAAGAGGAAAAAGGGATGCGGAGAGAAATCCAGTGAGCGTTGGGGGCAGTGCAGAGGTTGCTCCGTTGTGATAAAATAGCCATTTAATGATACCGGGCAAGACCGATGTGTGCTCTGTGGGCAGGGTATGATTCAGTCCCGGCCACTTTGCCTCCAAGGGCTTGCACTTCATAGATGAGGTAGTTGGTAACTCCTTTGTCATCAGTGAGCAGCCTCGATGGGTTTGGGGTGCAGTAGTCTCCCACCTGGTGCCGGGTGGGAGCCGGCACATCTGCCCGAGGGGTGTCCGCAAGGGAGGGACGCAGGGTGGAAAACGCTTCCTGGGGATAACTTCATCCCTGCATCACCACAGATATTAAACTGCGTATTAAACTGGAATATCAGGAGTCTTAAATCCCATAGCAGGAGCACCACTGAAGTGGATTAGAGCCAGACATTTAATTACCACAGCGAGGATTTTATTTATTTTCCAGGTATGGGCTGGGAGCGGAAGGCTCACGCGAGAACAGAGAAAATGGATGGTTGGCAACTCCCATCTGTGCAGTCCTACAAATCACCCGTGATTCACAGTTATATAAAGCTTCTTATATAGTAAACAATCTTGTTAATAAAAGCAGAAGTACAAGGTCCAATGTAATCCAGCGAGTGTGACTAACTGGATTTATAGGCTCACTCCCCGTGCTCGGTGCAGAAGCAGAAAGATCCCTCAGATCTCGCAGGGACTAATTTCTGCAAAGATCCTCGGCAGCGATTGTTCCCTCCGGAGAAGGGAGAAGCTTTTCCAGCTTTCCATCTCCGGGTCCGGGCCGTGATGAGTTGTGTTGTCACGTTCCCGTGATGGTTTTGTTTGTGCCGTTTGTCACTCCGGGAAAGGGAAGGTCTGGTGTGTGGTCTAGAGAGAGGAGTGGGCTTTGGGGAGGGCTGTTGAGAAGGAGGCTTTGAGAACAGTGAATATTTATAGAATATTACAGCAATGGGATTTGCAGACAATTTTGGATATTAATGGAGAATAGCAGCATTTGCTTTCCCAGCTACGTGAGGTGTTTGTGCTGACAGCCCTCCCTGCGAAGGCTCCATTCCCATCGCTCCCATAAAACCTCTCGCCACTTTTTGTTCTTCTCAGAGACAGAGAGTGGGAGAGTTTTACCTTCCAGAGGTGCCAGCAGCCTCAGCACTGCCTCCGGCATTTCCCAGCCAGAAACCCACTCCGGTGTCTGCCCTGGGTGCCAGCTCAGCCCCACCATGGGGGTCTCAGGGGCAAGCCCCCCACTCTGCCCTTGCCCCCCACCCCCTTGCTCAGGCTGTGCCGCGCTTCAGAGCAGTGGAGAGTCAGTGGAAATAATCAAACTAATTTAAGGACCTGCCAGACCTCCGCTCAAGTGGAATAAAATTTTATAATTATGAGGCTGTGCTTTAATTATATATTTGAAGAACTAGAGGTTCGGCTTTGGCGTTGACAAGGAGGAGCCTGTTAATTGGGTTGTTTGATCACCCAGCAACGCGCACGCCGGCGGGTAACGGCGCTGCAGGCTCGGCGGCAGCAGGCAGCGTCCCGGCGGGACCGGGACCGGGTGCCCTCCCCGGGGAATGCCGCGCTGCTCTATTTTCCCTGGTCCTACCAGTGTCGATTAAACCGTCGTAAGCTGAGGTGCCATATGTCATCTTTCCCTACAGCCTTTTTAAAGTGCGAAGAAAGAGACAACTGTGAGAGATGGCATTTCCGCGCTCAGCACCGCAACATATGCTTTTTGTGAATAAATTCAGCCTATTATAATACAGGCAACAGGTAGCATGACATATTGCCAGGCTGTTCTGGAGCCTTGGAACTGAGAAGCGATGACCTCCGAGCTGGCCAGCATACAGATGCTGCTTTCCCAGTGTGTGTTCAGGCTGGGTTCTGCGGGGGGTGATACCGGTACCCCATCCCCGGTGATGTCCTGCATGTCTGTGGGGTGTTCAGGCTGGGTTCTGCAGGGGGTGACACTGGTACCCCATCCCCAGTGATGCCCTGGATGGCTGTGGGGTGTTCAGGCTGGGTTCCGCAGCGGATGACACTGGTACCCCATCCCCAGTGATGTTCTGCATGGCTGCGAGGTGTTCAGGCTGGGTTCTGCAGGGGGTGATACTGGTACCCCATCCCCAGTGATTCCCTGGATGGCTGTGGGGTGTTCGGGCTGCCCAGTGCTTGCATCAGCTGTGATCACTATAACCTGGGATACCCCAGATCCAGAAATGCAGCTTCACTGACCAATATAAACCATCTTTCCAGCCCGTTTGACTGAGAGAGCTCTTCAGGCTGCTAGCGTAGGAGATCCAGGCGCTGGCTGTGGGATCCCTGCTCACCTAATTCCCCACTTCTCTCTTTCCTTTCTCTCGTTCTTTATAATTCTGCTGAAGAACTCCCTGGGCTCAGGAGCCCCACCGCAGCCTGCCGTCGGGGCCGGCTGCCTTATGTAAGCGAGGGAGGGACCGCGCAAAACTTCCACCGTTCCAAGGCTTATTTAATTAAAAACCAGTTTTATGGCGTGTGTGCTAATTATAACTTTTTAGCCTGGAGGATCAAAAAGAACTTGTTGCTTCTAATTCTATAATTCAAATCTACTGCAATTAGTTTGGATGCTCAGAAATTTTCAAAATGATTCATCTATAGAAATGTGCTTTGCTGATAGGATTTTTTCTCACTTGAACTCTTTTTTGTATGGTCGCAAGCAAAGGAAACTGCCTGGGGATGTGTTTCTTGCAAAAAGTAAGGATGCTGATTCTTGAAACTATTATGCTGGCAAACAGTAATAATCATCCGTGTTTCTTTAATACCACAGTGTAAGATATCCCAGGCAACTGAGCACTGCAGGAGGGGAAGACACCCCAGGGAAACACGAGCCTGTTTCTCTGGTGAGCGAAATGGGGGCAAAGTCTGGAGATTTTGATTTGGTGTTTCCCGTAGAAGGATGTAGGTTGCTGAAAAGCCAGACCCCATCTGCAACGGAAGGGGGGAGGGTGGGGAAAGCAAGAGGCCTTTCGTCCCGTGTTAATGACCTGCAGGTACTTTCCCTCTCGGGCAGAGCTGGGAATCGGCGGCAGCAATAAAGGTGGATTCAGGATTTGGCCGTGGTGCGTCAGGATTTGGGGAGCTTTGAGGTGCTGTCTGGATAAAGGGAGGCCCATGAGCACTTTACTGGTGTGGGGCGGGCGAGGACCATGATGCTGAGCATCAGTGGGGATGCAGCGTGGTCTGACCCAGCGCCACGCTCTCGGTGCCCCTCCTTCCATGGCTGGAAGCGTTTGCTGTTGCCTGTGACAGCGATTGAGAGACACAGGCCAGGAGATCTGCTGGGTCCCATCTGTGGTACCTTGTGGGTTTGACAGCATGGGCTGGGATGTCAGCAGATCACAGCCCTTCTATGCAGAGATGCTGCTGTTGGAGCGCCGGGTCCCTTTCCACAAGACAGTGATGATTCAAAGTGATGTCTGCATCCCTCCTGTCCTGCACGCTATGAATCACAGTCATTCTGTGCCATAACAAAGCCAATTGACGCTGCGGCTCTGCCAGCATGGGAGCCTTGGGAAGGTGCACTGGGTATGCCTGTGCTCCCCAGGAGCGACCCGCTGTGCCGGAGCAGGAGCTGGAGCGTAAGCACACGGTCCCAGCATCGCCCTTCCTGCTGGCACGCTGCTGCCAAGGCCACGAGCCACAGGGGAGCGAGGCTCAGCGCGTCGCTGAGTCCCAGCCCTGCCGTCAGCACCGACCTGCCCTGGCCCAGGCTGAAGGAGCCCTTTGTGGCCTCTCTGCTGCTCACTTTGGGGCAGTCTGGGGAAACTGAAAGGGAGAAAGAAAAAACCAGAAAAGACTAAGTTCAGAGTGGAAAAGGGCACTGCTGAATTTATTCTAGAGAGTGGAGCTGGGTCTCCTGAGTACAAGCAGCAGCTGTTTTTCCTGAACACACAGTGAAAGGTTGGGGCAAACCCTCCCAGGAGTTTTTCATTTTCTGTCCAGTGATTTCAGAGCCGTTTCCATCCCGACTCGTGAGTCACAGCAGCGGAGGGCTGTGCACATGCTAACGCAGGCAGCTCCTTTCCCAGAGCACGGATCCTGCCTTTCGGCTCCATCCAGAGGCAGCCTGACAAGTAAAGGACATGGAAACGTGTCCCAGCAGGCAGCAGATCCTAGAGCTCCCCCCGACACACCATGCTAAGGTGGTGGGAACTGGCTGGGCAGCCTGGAGAGACCTTGCATTGACAATCCTTGCTCGTTCAAAGTTACTTACTTTGATAAAGGTCGATTAGTCTGGGGGAGAATGAGACTCTCTGGCCCGTGGTGGGCTGATCTGGAGTAAATCAAGCAATGGTTTTTCCTTTTGCCTGGTGACTTAGGGATGCAGGGATGTGTTTGTCGTGTGGCCTGAGCCATAGGATCAAAACTGAGTGCAAAGAGCTCTGATGGCTCATTCTGAGCCTTGGTGGGTGAGCACTTGGAGGTGGGTGTTGGGTCGCTAATGCCACTCACAGCAAGCCTGGGAGGGCATTCTGGATACTCCCCATTTCTTATTTGGAGCTTCCAGGTGTACCTGCCACAAGCTGCTTGCTCCACTTCACTGGGGAAGATGATATTTTCGCTTCAGTTCATTATAAATAAGCATCCAGGGAAATATTAAGTCAGGAATTAAATTCCAGCTACTTATGGGATTGACACAGGAGTATATCGTCTTAATCTGCAGGGTAAGATGACAGAAGCTTATGTAAATAGAGCAGCTTACAGGAGGCTCTGGCTTCCTGCACGGTGCGGGAGCTCCGAAAGCCCCCAGCCCAGGATGTGGGGGGCAGGAGGTGGCTGGCTCTGACCCCCAGGACCAGCATCTCCTTCTTGGGGGCATTGAGCAGTGTCAGGGGCACTGAGCATGACCTGGGTCCTGCTGATGGAGGAGAGAGCAGAGGTTCAGGTCTTGCGGTTCAGCCCCATCCTTACTCGTCCTTCCCTCCTTGTGCATGAGGAGTTTGCATCAGAGGGGGGGAAACCCAGTAAATCTTGTTGAAAAGGTTGCAATCTGTTAATAAGCAAATTGTTCATTTAATTATCTTAATTATGGTTTTGCTGAGCTAATGTTATTGCCAATACAAAAGGAGAAAAAAGGAGAAAAGAAAAAAAAAAAATCTCCTGGATTAGCAAAGCCTTGATTACGGGCAAGTGAGTAGCTTGTTTCTTTTCAGAGCCTTGATTGGTCTCCATTGCACTTGACCCACACGGGCTGACAGAGCAGGGTGCAAGCAGGAACGGGCTCTTTCCCGCTGCAATTAGTGCCTCGGGCTCTTTGGCACTTGGCTGCTCACCGCACAACATTCCCGGCGTGGAGAAACCAAGGCAAACGCGATGGAGGTGGCTGGAGCCAAGGAGGAGAGGGTGGGGAGCGACTGTCCAGGCTCGGCACCTTTTGCTGCTGTGGTGACAGGTACTCTTGAATTCCTCTGCAGTCAGGAAAGCGGAGCTGTGCCGCTGCCAGACGCTGGCTGTGGTGGCAGGCAGGCACGTGCCGGCAGCCGGTGACCTTCCCGGTGACATCGCCAGTTCCCTCTGCAGTTTCTCAGGAGCAACTGAATCTGCGTTTCCTCCTCCCCCCACCAAGGAGCTCCATCAGGAGATGCTCTTGGTGCAGCATCTGCAGCTCTTGGAACACCTGTAGCTCCAACCTCGCCCTTCCTCCAGCATGCTCGCCCTTCCTCCAGCAGTGGTCTCCGTGGGAAGATGTGGCTATGTCGGTGGCTGAGACTCGTTACAACCACACGCCAGTTGGGATAAAAATAACTTCCAGGCTTTCAAGGTGCACAGACGTTGGCTTTCCATCCGCCCAGCGTGCGCTGGGAAGGGCATGGCCCCTGCTCAGCCGGCTGCTGGCAGCCCGTGCATTGCCCACGGTGAACCCTCCACTGAGGAGCGACGTGTTTCAGCGTATGCTTAAACATCCCATTAATTAGGGCTTGTGAGAACGCTTGCAGTAATTACACTTTTTTGCCGTTAAAACTGCAGCTACTATTATCGTATAAATAGACGGAGCAAAAGCAAATGTTTGTTTCTACCTTACCTTGTGCATTAGAGAAAGAAACGCCAGCTGCCTCAAAAACCTTACTACTTATTCACTCAGAACATGCTTTAAAAGACCAGGAATAAACAGCAAAGTGAAAATATTTAGGACTGCTTACAGCACAGAAGCTGAGGGGCCATGCGATGCAGAGCTGTGCACCTCTTTTTTGAGATCAGAAGGTTCCTATTCAGCTCAGGGTGCTTCGGCATCAAGCTGTCACAGCATCAAGTCACAGCATTCCGAGGGTGCAGATCTGCACCCCACGACAGAACCGGCCATCTCCACGGCTCCCGTGGGAATGAAGCTTTTCTGGAACCCTCCTGTTCTCGTTCTTCAAACCCCAAAACCCCACGAGTGTCTTCGGTGTCTCATTTCACCGGGAGACCCTGGAGCACCCCACAGCCACAGCAGAAACTCCTGCTGCCACGGTGGGCAGCACACGCTCGACTGCTGCATCGCGTTCACGTTGCCTGAGGGACTGGAAGGTCCTCGGCAGGATTTGTGCGGCTGGTACCCAGTTGGACACAAGGCTTGTTGCTGAAAGCATTACTGGAAGAGGTGCCCCAGATACTGGGCTGGAAGGAGAGCTGGCTTCTGGCAGCATATGGATAAATGATATAGAAGCTGGGCAGGCAGGCTTTGCTGAAAAAGCTCTGAAATGGGCTCAGCTGGGCCCATCCCCATCCTGGGGACGTGAAATAGCAGATAAATAACAGATACCTAATAGATAAATAGCAAGTGCTGCAATAGGTGCTCCCAGCAGCAGTGTCCCTGTCGCTGTTTATGCCGGGAGCGGAGAGACGCAGCAACATATAAGTTCAGCAAGAGCAGGCAAAAGAAGCAACTTTATTAATTTACAACCCCATTTTTATACCCCAGCCCCATAGGGCGATTGGTCAGTAATCACCCATCTCCTAGGGTGATTGGTTAAAGTCCTACAGCACCTATTTCAAAATATTTTTACAATGTACCATAAACAAAACTTATCGAAACACCATGTGCTAGTCTAGTTTACAAAACCGTCCTACTATTTCTCATAACACGTGTGAGAAAGGCAGGATTCTCACCAAATATTGTGAGAACCTAGGAAAATTCCTCTGCTAGCAGCTTTTCAGCATCCACAGGGACCCAGCCCCGGTGCTGTTTCAGAGCAGTGAGCTGCTCTCTGCAGCCCACTTGCCAGCCCAACGTTGGCCAGACTTTCCATCACTTCAGAGACCGGTTAGTCAGGCTGGGCGGTCCGGAGTGGGTGGTGGGCACTGCTGGCAGCTGAGGCGCGCGCGGTTCCCACTGCCCACCTTCCACACGCTGCTAAACGGAATAATCCCAGCCCCAGACAGAACAAGCGTGGCATAAATATTCATCTGCTCAAATGAAAGTATTAGCCCTTGTTTCCTCGAGTGGAACTAACTGAAAATTGATGATAGTTTTTTGAAAAGTGCAGGATTATGTACACAGAAGCAATTATATATAAACTTATTAATTATTTAACAGCTTGTTAATGAGCGACTTTCAGTCTCACAGCTCAGGCCGTCCCTCCTACTCGCTGCCACAGGCAGAGGGGTGTGGGGAGCTGGAGGGCTGAGATACGTTTCACATCTGAAGCAGTTGACCTTCGGAGGCCGAGCTCTGGGTGATGATGGTGGAGGGACCAGCTGCGGGGCCAGGACCCAGCGGCACAGCCGACGTCTTCTGCGCCAGCTCCACACGCCCGCTCGCGCCCTGGAAGCATTAGCTGCATTATACGCTCTTGAAATTCTCATTAAACATGTATAAATGGAAATAATTTGATTTTCTAATGCGAGCGAACAATTTGCATTGATAGAAAATGCGTGTTCCTTGAGCAGCACGGGCGTGCAGAGCAGGCGGCACCGCTGGCCGGGCTGCCAGCACCTGCTTCCAGCCTCCTGCAAAGGGAGTTTCTCGCTTGTGCTGCAGTTGCCGAGTGTTCCGAGCTCTGCTGTGTGCTGCTGGAATTCCCTGCCCTGTGCTGCTGGGTCTGGGAGTTCTCGGACAGGTCCTGCCGTATCACATGCACGTGACAGCCACCGTGGAGGTGACAGGAATGACTGAGGTATTTCAAATACCTGTTGTGGTGCTGCCTCCAGAAATATTTATCACACCATTACAACCCGTGCCAGAGTGGAGACACGCTGTAAATAGATGCACGACATCCGGATACAGGCGAAGGGGTGCCTGTAACTAAGTGCACAGCACACGGGGATTCGGGGCAGATGAAATCCAGCAAGCTTCTTTTCCCTGAGCTTGGTGGAAGATTTGTGCACAACAAAAGTAAAAACTAATCAGCACCAGCAAATGCAAATAAGGGGAGGTACATTACTTACATTAAGTAGATTATGTGCATTAGTTACAAATAGATTAGTTACGTGTTAGCGGACACAGAAAGCAAAATATTCCGTGTAATTGTAAGTGTGGAGTCCTTTACATGCAGCGATACCCCCAGCCCATGAGTGGCAATTCCCCAGCTGCGGAGCAGGGTCAGCAGGAGCCGGGCAGGGGCTGGGGCTGGGGCAGGGTGAGGGCTCAGGGTTGGCCTGGGAGATGCACTCAGCTGCAGAAAGAGCTGCTTGCATGGCAGAGGGTGAAGTTATAAATTGCCCCATCAGCGGGCAAGTTGCATCTTCATGCTATCAGAGCCTCTTTCTTTCTCTCTGTTGTTCCAGAGCAGAAAAGCCTTGCTCTTTCTTGCGCAGAAAAAAAAATGACAAGCCCAGGGAAAGCCAAGTTTCCCTCTGATTCTGTGTGGATTTGGTGTTTGAGGAGAAAGGCAGGAATAGCTCACAAAGTGAGCAGTAACAGGATGGCCTCCAGGCAAACCGTGCCCTGGCTCCGCAGCAGAGGAGCACCAGCTTCTCCCATGGCACGCGCTGCACGTGACGGGAACGTTGTAGCCCAGCTTGGGGCCGGTGTCTGGGCTGCTCCCATGGGAAGGCAGCTCGGGGAAGGACAGGAGCAGGGCAGGACGTGGCAGAACCAGTGAGCACAGCAGGAAGTGGCGGGTGCTGCCCAGTGGGACAGGCAGCGGGAGTTGTGCCCGGGCACCGTCGTCTCTGCTGCTCTGGCTGGCGCTCTACTGCAGAGGTGCCAGGCAAGGCCCTCGCAAGGGACTGATAATCGGCTTGTTCTTCAATTCTCTCTCTCTTTCGGACAAGAGAACATTTTAAAATTAGATGTGATCTAGATCATTCCACTTTAATATAATTTTCTTCCAGATTTCAGAACCAGCTTGGCGGGAATGTTGTTTCCCCCGTGAGCTAATTTGCTTCTTCCTAAAGGAAGCGATGCAAGATCGCGCTAACGGAACTCCGCAGTGCTGGTGTTTTAATTTGGGCAAACAGGAAAGCTGTCAGGCTCTAATCCGAGTGACAGAGGAATTATTAGAGGCATTATCAGAGACACGTGAGTGCCATTAGCATAAATGGAGACAGACAGGCAGAGCTTCTGATGTCTCAGTGGTCAGCACTGGGCAAACGGGATTCGTCAGGAAAACGCATTCCCGTTATTTTACGGATCGTTTCGATCACGAGGAGCAGAATGGATGTGGTTTCTTTGTGTTTTAAACCTTCAAACCTGGTTTGGCCCCGGCAGGGCCCCTCCGCAGCCGGCTGCCCGCTGCTCGCTGGGTTCAGCGCCAAGGGCAGCCGCTGCCTCCTGAACCGTCACGGTTAAAAAGTTCCTTTGAAAAGCTGCTAGCAGAAGCTGTTGGCAGCAGGTATTTAGCTGTCTCGGTAGAAGGACTTCCTGCAGAAGATGTGTAGGTTTAAGGGGGGGGGAGAAAAATCCTATCACATTTTTGAATGCGTGTCGCCAATGAGGAGCTTCATTGCATTATTCATTCTGGAAACTGTGTAAACCAAGCAAGTTAAAAAAGAGGGAAATTGCTGCTGTACGCCAAGGTGTTTTAACACGTAAATGATGGCTTTTATTCCTAGCGAGAGAATGGCTGGATTTTTAATTTCACATGCTCTGTTCTCAGTTCACTGTCTGTGCAGGCACCGCAGCCCCACGGCTCTGACTGGGGTCTCCCTGTATTTCCATCACTGTCGAGCAGCTCTCAGATCTATGATAATTTAATTAACCTGCCGTATTCTGCCGTGTCTGCTGGAGCAGGGGAAGACGATCCAGAGACCCAGGGAGTTAGTTCTTTGCCTGAGCACGTACGTCTTCTGTACAAAAGTCACAGAACAGTAATTTCCCCACCCGGAGATCTCATTGTGGGGTTTTAAATTATAGATCTTTTTCACAGGCACACGTCAACTGCTCAGGGTACGGAATAAAGCAATCTATTAGGTGGACGGCGTGTGGTCGTGTCCGAGCTGACCTACTGTGGCTCCCGGGCACCAAAGCTCTGGGGGAAGCTGGGATCCGGGGCTTGCTGGCCGTGCTCGCTGGCTGTGCAGCCTGGTGTTGCATTTGATAGCTGGATGGACAACCAAGGTGCTCACACAAGGGCAAAGGCATTTCAGAAGTTTAAAGGTAAGCTTTGACCCCACCGCTTGTCAATGTGATGCTCCGTAGCTCTAAAAATAGAGCATCTCCGGCGGAAGAAAAGCTATTTTTGGAAAAGCTAGTTACTGCAGCCAATCTCCTGCCGTTACCGCAGCCCCTGCTCGGAGCCTTCCTTTAATTTCCCTCTGCACATAAATTTTATGAAGTGCCAGGAAAGAGTTGGCGCGTGCCCTTGCAAAGCAGCACCCCTGGGTGAAGGGACCCCCCTCCTCCCACCCTTCCAAGGTTCACATCCCACCCAGGCAGAGGTGAGGCTGGGGGTCCGTGTCCAGCCTGACCCGACATATGGGCTGTCTGCAAGTCTTAACCCACCCCCAAACCCGTAAAGCATGTCTGGGGGTATCAAGCCTGGTCAAACACCCACCCACACCCCTGCACAAGGGCACCCAGAGCTGGGCAAGCTCCTCTGGGGGTGCAGGGTGCTGTGAAGGGAAAGGGAGCACACGGGGTGATGCTGGGTCCCCCTCCCAGCTGGCTGGCCCCGCACAGAGGTGATGGGTGCCGGCGTTCTGAAAACAAACTAATGAGCTGCTTGTAATCAGGTAGTAGGGCTGGGAAGTGGTGGGAGCCCCAGGAGACGCAATTAGTCATCGCTTCACTCAAGGCACTCCAGCAAAGCCTGATTGGAGCCATTAGAAAATCCTCTCCCGTGGGTCACGCACGTGCCCGGTAATGAAGGGAAGGGAATGCCCCCGGCAGTTTATTTACCAAAATCACCGCGCGAAGCACGATTGAGAGGACTCTAAATATAGGGAAGTGGGTAGAAATGATGAACTCCAGATAGAAATCTGCTCAGAGAGAGCCAGCACGTAAGGTGTATTTTTCTTGTTGTAAATGGAAAAAGAAAAATACACTCTTTTTGCTCTTGGCTCCCAGCAGACAGCTCACGCCAGCTCCGCCACGTCTCCCTGATAATGATGGAAACTGCCTCAGATGTCTCTTACAAGCAGTGAAATTAATACCCTCCTTCATTGGAAGTGGCATATCCAACTACTTCCCCAAAGGTGAACATTAATATTCTGATTTCTCCGTTATTAGACCTGTGCTCTGGCCTTGGAGCTGCAGGGATGGGGGAATGGGGGAGGAAATACAGCTCTGGAGTTTGGGTACCCCAGCTCCATCCCCCAGCATCAGTGCAGGGAAACACCTCCAGTGGGGCCCCGTTCTATCAGAACGGTTGTGCCGTGGCAGCTCCTGCGTCCGACCGCTGCCTCGGAGTGTTTTCAATACAAGAAAAGGGGAAATAAATCTTCACGGATGCAGCCTCATTATCTTTGTGGCATTTAAGTGTAATTTATGCCCGACGTCTCGCCGCTTCTCTGGTAGGAAATTGCATTGTTGGTTCCCCGGCTCCCGGCTTCTGTGGCAACTCTGTCAAAAATATTGAAATAAATTGATCCGACTTGAGTTCCCTGTGCATTTTTATTGCTGGTTTATCAACGCGGGCAAGGTACTAAATGAGTTACGTTCATGGGAGGAGGAGGAGGAAGGTGAAGGTGCGGTGGCCTGGCTGCCCATACCATTGCTAAAACAGGGTGTGAGCATCACTGCTGCCCACGCAAGAATCCAGCCGTGTTCTCTGTACCTTGAGTTTTCCTTCTTTTTTGTTTTTTCACTCGCATCCTAATTAGGGGACTAGCAAAAGCTTTAAAAAAAAAGAAAACAAACAAACAAAATTAATGAGCAGTGTCAGGAGAGGAAAAAAGCATTTTCTGGCCAGAGTCTTTGGCACGGGTAGGAAATAGCTGCTCCTCTTGGAGAGCGCTTAGTCTGTTGTGAGCTGCCAGCTGAGGAAGTCAAGTGAAAACCAAGTGCCTGGAAGCCGCGTTCTCCTCAGCCTCCCTCTGCTGAGCTCATTTAGTGCCTCAGCCTTAGCAGTGGGTACTTGGATGTTTATTCCCAGACTAAATTGCTTTTGGAGCTCCGACTCGTTTGTCAGCGAGAGAGAAAACAAGCTGTCGTTTGGACTAACAGCCTTTGCAGCTCCTTCTCCTGGTGTTCATGCTCACATCGAGGAGACACACAGGGAGCATCCTCAGCCCAGGGCCACCACCGGCCCCGCCACGAGGGCTCTGCCGTTGAGGTGCCTGCTGAGGAGCCATAGGCACCGTGCTGGTTAAAGCCAACCCGAGCTGGCAGCCAGCCCCCCAGGGTACAGCAGGGCTGAGCATCCCTGGGGCTGGCTGCTGAGTCCCCCGGCTGCAGGAACCCCAGAGAGCATCCCGCAGGAGCAGCCGGGGCTCCTCCCAGCTCCTTGGCGGCCCAGAGCTGTTTGGTGCCAATATTTGCCGGCACAGAAGGGCTCGTGGCGCTGGCATCCATGCAAGAGAGGCTGGCGTACGCGCAGCCGAGCGTCAAAGCTGCAAACTCTTGCGGGGAAAAGTTTTTCATGTCTGGGAAGTGTTGGAGTCTGTATCAAACCTTGGAGCTTCCCGGTTCCCCTGGGAGACCGGCTGCGCTCGCAGGCTTTGCACAAAGCTAACAGAGCCAGGTGCTCGCGCAAGCGAGGAGAGCGGCAGCGGCTGCGAGCGGAGGGAGAGCTGATAAACCTCAGCAGTCGCTTGTGCACACGGCTCCTGTTTGTGTACAGCACCGGGCGGCTCGCTGTGGAAACCGCCGTTGTTTGCACAGCCCCCTGTGCCGTTCTGGGGTCAGTTTTCTCACCTTTGTGCTCGGTTCTCTCTGGCCAGTCACACTGTGTATCAGTGTATTCCCATATTTCGGAGTTGAATTTTTTTGCTTGTCCTCCCTTTGGGTTTTTTTTGGCCTCTCTTGCCTGCAGGGAATGGGTCCAACTGAAAGACTTGGCTTTGGGCATCACTGCAGCTAAGTAAGTGTAAGACTCCATGTGAGTTAAATACTGATCCTAGCAGGGACTGTTTTGAGTCCCTAGAGTCGGTTTCTGTGGCTTTAAGCCTTTCATTGTATTGGGGTTGATATCATGGCCACTTCAGCAGCCAGCGCTGCCTTACTCACAGCAGCGGTGCCTTTCCTCCCAAGCACCAAGCAGCAAATGCTTTCCTTGTAGACGGGATGAAAAACTCATTACAGGGAGAGATTCATAAGCCCTGATCGTCATTCTCAAGGTCAGCTTCACAAAGGTGGTAGGAGGTAACTTCATGATTTTCATTGACTCTGCCGTATATTGGCCGTGTTCCATGAAGAGGGCTCCTCGTGCACGCACGTTCCTCCTCTTTCTCCATGGACCGCCCCAGCTCACGCTAGAGAAACCAGCAAGCCGTTTGTCCTCCGCGGGGAAGCGATGCTGGATGGCTTGTTTAGCAACACTCCTTTTCAGTGGAACTTGCAGAATTTGCCCCGAAGTTTTGGGTGGGAGGAAGAACATAGTTTTCTTGCTTTGGCATGAAGTTAGGAACCCATGTGGAGACACTTAACACCTCACAGAGATTATTGGGAACAAAAAAGCATTGAAAAGAAAGGATGCCATAAAGCAAGCCTTTCTGTGAGCTCTAAATCTGTTACACGTTAGACCATAGTCTTCTAAAACAAAAGCGACTGCACCAAATAGAGACTGTTATTGTTTAAATATTTCTGCTGGGAAATGCTGCATGGAGAGAAGACACAATAGCTGCCCTGACGCAGGATTTACTAGAGCAAGTTGGCACCAGCCTGTTTGTAGGGAGTGGAATATGCTTGTAGAGATTATACCAGATTTACAGTGATTAATAATGGATTGGACATGGCAGACTTCAAAGGGTTTGGCTCCGTCGCAGTTTGGTGGTGGGTTGAGTTGAAATAAAATCACAGATTTGCTCCAGAGGTTCAAACCATTTATTTTGTTTCCCCTGGAGAGCGAGGCTCTGGGCTGAGCAGATCGGCGGAGCCCCGCTCCTCGTGCCCTCGCCCCCTCGGCTTTGTGCCGGCAGCGTGGCCGGCGCGGCGGCACACGAGGTGCCCTGCGGAGACCTGCTCGTCACCACGGCTGAACCCGGCTCCGGTGGATGCTGCAACCCGGAGGTGCCGTGTTCCGGAGAAGCTGTGCAAACAGCCCGTGGCACGATGAGCTGGCTGCCGGGGCGGGTGAAGCCCTTCATTACAGGAAAGGTTCTTCTCCGAGATGGAGCGGGGAGCTCACCTGCCAGGAGGATGAGCGGGGATTTTGTCATCAGTCTGAGGGATTAAGCGAGCCGGGAAATGTAGGACATCCCTCTCGCTGGCAATGTCGTCTGTGCTCGCACAGACCTCGAGCTATTTTTAAAGACCTTCCCGTGTATGCTGTGGCTGTAACTTTTGGTATTAAACCCTGGATATCTGCTCCTTGCAGCAGGAGCTCCCTCCTCCCACTTCATCTGGAGGCTCCTGACCATGCTGAGGACAGCATGACAAACAAAGATCGAGGCTCTGGAAATGAATAGTAGTGCTGTTAATTGTGCATTGCTGTAAACGCGCTCTCGTTTGATCTTTGCCAGGCAGTTCAGCAGTGTCCTGCGGGCAGCATCTCTCCTCTTTCCCGTCCGCTCGGGCACTCGGAGGTATGTGTGTTAATGGAAGATCACTCAGACGAGCTGGGAAAAGGCCAGGGCAGGCGTGAGCTGCCAGGGAGCCTCAGACGAGCGTATTTCATAAGTGATAAATGCTTCGGCGTTAATCACGCATTATTGTGTGTTATAGTCAGGAGGCATCTCAAGCTAATGAAGACATTTCCCCTCTATCTGCCATTATCTGGGTGCCTGGAAGAGCTGCGGAGGAGCTCTCATCCTGCTCCAGGCAAGGCTGACGGGATTTGCACCGGTCCCAGTTGCCATGGAGAAAGTGTTGGATGGCTTTAATACATCTCTGCGAATTTCTCCCCGGAGTTTTCCCCTGACAAGCTGGACTGGAGGTAGTGTATAAGAAGCTATAATCTTCCAACTCTATGAAAAAATGATTGATGGAGTGTGAGGGGTGTAAACAGCTCACGGGGCTCTGGCAGCACAAGGTGCAGCACGGTGGGCACCGGGAGGGACTGGCAGTGGTCACTGAGGGATGTGCTTCCGGACTGGGACCGCACCACTCAGCCCTGAACCCCCTGACCCCGTTCGGCCATCCCAGTCCACGTGTCACCCTTGCCCAGGACCTGCTCTGGGCAGGATGGGGACGGCGGCGTTGGGTAGGGCGGGATGGGGACGGTGGCGCCGGGCAGCCCCGCACCAGGCTGTGCTCCTGCTCCTGTCCTCATTGCCAGTCCAGACACATCTCTCATTACCCCTGCTTCTGTCAACAGAGCTGAGCTCCCACCTCCTCATTAACATGCATTCACCAGGAATTACAGGGAAGGAAATTAAACCTCTGTTTGTTTTCGCATCAGTGTATTCCCATTTAAAAATCCTAATGTTTACATTTGCCTGTTTGCTTTTTAAGTTGATGAAAACATGAATGATTCATAAAAACAAAGGAAAAAATCATTTCCAGCATGGTGTGCCAAGAAGCAAGTGATTCACCTGCCCGGGTAGCCCAGGTTTTCATCTGGGGGTTTTCCCCCTGGATTCATCAGCCTGCCCTGCCTTTAACCTGACGGATTAATGACCATGGGCTGTGATGGAATTAAGTAAACCTGAGCTGGATGTTTTCAACAAGAAAGGCAGGAAGATTGGGAGGAGCAGAGAGAGTAGGGCTGGCCATCCAAACCCACTGCGGCTGCTGGACGCTTCAGGGATGAGACTGGGGACAGCGGGTTCAGGAGCTGGCTGTCGGTTTGTCAGCACCACCTCCTCCTTTTGCCCTTGCTTTATTATTTTCACCTCACACACACCTCCAGTGGTATTTCCAGTTGCTTTAGATTCTCTAAACATTTTCTCTTCAGCAGCTCACAGGCTTTTGGAATATGAAATCCATCAATCACTGGTTGATGTCACCTCCACCGTGGTTGTGGTGCTGGGCATGGCACCGTGAGGGGCTGCAGCTGTAGCCAAAAATCAGGTTACCCAGCTCCTTTTTCCCTCCTGCCTTTGTTTTCCAGGGGTTTCGGTGAAGTGCCCCAAAATTCAGCCGCTCTCCTGGAGGCTGCCCCTGCACTCGGCTCCAAGGATGGTTTCCCGTGGAAGGTAGAGGTTGCACAGTGAAGCGTGTGCTTCAGCTGCTATGCTGGGGTTAAAAAGTAATTAATTAACGAGTTTATGGTGTTTTCCCATCTGAAATTAAAAACAAAAATTATGCAGAACATACAAGGTAATTAGGAAGCAGCAAGCTACAACCCACCTTTAAACAAGAGCTCTAAAAAACATGATGTTCAGCAGCAGATTTTTAATGTAACAGCTAATAAAGGCTCGTGCCCTCGACCGTGTTCCCGGAGTGTTCATCACACTGCATTCTTCCCTTATGGATCCAGGCGGAGCCCCAGCAACCCCCGGATTTTTCTTAGTCTCAGTGCTTATCCATGATCAGCTTTCCCATTTAAAATCTATTAGCCCAGATGAGAAAATTGGTTCATATTTTTATGTGCCTGGTTTGTTAGTTTGTGGTTTTTTTTTTTCCCCTTGCATTTGCAACTGGCCCCTAGTGTTTCATCCACCCCCTAATGATTTATTTAGCTGTGCAAGATGTTCCACCAATTTATTCGAGTGGAGCGCGTGGAGCAGGTCATACATATTAAACGTGAAGTTTTTACTACAGTTGATTCAATAATCTGAAAGGAAAATTTTATTTCTTTTTTTCTCATTTTTTTTCCTCTGTCCCAGCTGCTGCCTTTGTCAGCTCCTCAGGCAGGCGTCCGGTGATGCCGATGCACTTCCCGGGGGGAGCGATGCCCAGCAGGCAAAGGGCATCCCGGGAGACAAACCTGCGCTGTGCAAGCTGAGGTAACAAGGTACATATATCACCTCTCGGGAGGCGAGGTGTTGTTTGATCCATGCATCTCTCTCTCAGCACTAAATCAGAGCTGGAAATGGCAGTTTCACACTATTTTTCCTGTCGTCCGGCTCTGCAGTGCCAGCAGCAGAGTGTTTGCGTGGTGCCGTTCCCTGCCGTGCCAGCCTCACCCAAACCCATCTCCACGGGGGCTTGAGAGGTTTCCTCCCGAGTTCCTCACCCTTCATGCGCAAGTCCAAAGTTTTCCTTCTTTCTCCGTGCGAGGTAAAGGCTCGATTTGGGAGCCATGACTGAGGGAGCAGCTTTCCAACTGGCAGGGTGATGGGTGGGGGTAACTGAGATCCTGCCCACAGCCCTGGCACGGCCAACAGCCGCCCAGAAGGTGGCTGGAGCTGCTGGGCCATGCGGCAATATTTCCTGGGCCGGGTGACGTTGACCTTCCCGCAGCCCCATTGGTATTCGGCAGCCGTTCGGATTTCCAATTGCACTTTTGTCACCTGTATCCGTCATCGCCTGCTCTTATTTGCTGGCCCAGAGAAAATCTTTGCTTAGATCAGGGGTTGATTTAAACTATTTTGCTTCGGTTCGCATATGCGGGTGCTGAATGGCAGCCCGAGGTGGGGGAGCCGGCGTGCCCGGCATGGCTCTGCCGCCCCGATCCCGGGCTCTCGGCTGTGGGGTTTTTCCCAGCACCGTGAGCATGATCAGAGCTAATCTGTTCCTGAGATAAGGCCAACTAATTAACGCACAGCCAATTGCTGCTGCTTTGCTTTCCTGTTTCTTTTGCTTGTCAAGCTCAGAGTCGTCTCGTAATTGGAGATTTTATGTGAAATGCTGCATTTCCTCTTCCAGCACCGGGGAAGCTCGTGGTCCTGGCGTGGCCGACGGTTCTTTGCTTCCCATCAGCACCGAAAGCAGGACTCGTGGTCCACTGCCAGTAGCAGCGGTGCTCAGGGGACTCCTGAGTCAGGTTTCTGGTTCTTATGGGCAGTGATCACACCGGTTCAACAGTTTTAAAGAAAGACCATTCTTTTGATCACGTTTCTTAATGGTTTTCCCCATTTTTCCCCCCATGTTCCAGCCTGTGTGGTTAAGCAGCATGCCCCTTGGAGAAAGGTGGGGATTGGCATGAGAAGCGGGGCGATGCGACCTGAGCCCAACGGCCAGTGGAAGAAAAGCCATTCTCACAAAAATGCCAGCATCAACCCTGGCAGGGAGGGAAGGAGAAAGATGGTGTTAGAAGGAGGAAACATAAAAGCCTCTGTGGGAACGGTACCTGCACAGGAAATATTGCCCCAGTGCTGGGGGATGCCGGAGGTAATGACTCTTCTCTGCTTTATTAGCTTCACCCGCGTGCTCTGGGTAGTGACTGATCGTGTTTGTGCTGCTGTTTCTACAGTTTCCTCTGTGTTTTCTGTTCCAATTCACTTTCTCCCTTGGTTTTCCTTCTGCCTCTCTCTCTGTCTGCTGTCACCTCTCTTCTCCTTTCATTTCAGGCTGCTCCCTCCCAGAGAAGACAGGCACATCTGCATTCCCCGGGACAGCACCAGCCTCGTCCCCTGCCCTCGGCGCATCCTCACTCCCCAGGTGCTTCAGAAACTCCCCTGATAGGCTCTACCTGCGACGTCGGGTGTCCTTTCGGGTAATTTATTTATTAATAACTCTGTCCAGGCTCACATCGCCCGGGTTTCAGGTGCATTTTCCGTGGCTGCCTCCTTTTCCTTGTCCCAGCTCCCTTCAGCCCCAGGGTGCAAGGAGGTGCCTCTGATGCACCAGCTCGGGGCAGGGAGGAGACTGGCTGTGATGAATTTGCTGCAGGAAAAGGCCTGTTATTTCTGTCCCGGAAAGGATCGGAGGAACGCGGTGAGATGCTGGTTTGCTGTCCCCCGTTCGTGGTGCCGCGCGGCTGGGGCTGGGCAGCCTGGCGAGGGGACCCCGTGGTGGGGAAGGCGCTGGGGATGGTGGGTGCAGAGCAGGCGCCGCTGGCGCGAGCGCGTTGCTGGTTTGGTTCAGTGCCTGCAATTGATGCGAGCTTGCTTGGGGTAATCTGTGCGTGCCTTTGGAACAGTTTATTTGGTTTCGAAAGTGCTGGCTTTCTAGAGTGATTTCTCAAGCTTTGTCTGAGCCTCTTGTCATGTCGGCACTAAGTGAGTTTGAGGGCTATTTTCTAGTCTGCTTTGCCGTTTCGATTTTGTTTTTTGGATGGCTCTAAATTTACATGGAAGTGTGATTCTGGTTTGTTTTGCTGACTTGGGCGTGAAAAGAAACACATTTGCTGTCATCTGGAAACCCCTACGAGGCATTCGTCTCTCGGTCAGCCTGCTCATCTTCATGGGCTCTGCTTCCCTCATCCCAAGCCCTTTTCCCCCAGTTTCCCTTCCTCTTTGTCAGGCTTGGGCAGTGCCCGGGGATGCAGGGGCATGGGGATGCGGGCATGCCGTGTCCCCACAGCTCTGCCAGTCCTGCTGCCCTGAGCCCCTCCAAAATCAAGCAGTAAATTAAAGGATGGCCCACGAGCACAGAGGAGAGAAGAGGAAGCCTGATCTTTACAGATGACATTTAAGCCTGCAGAAGGCCGATGTATTTTACCCACTGTCACATTTAAAAGGCATTGAATTCATTATACCATTGAATAAATCTTTTTTTTTTTTTGGTTTCAAAACATATTTACCCCGAGAAGAGCCCCAGCTTCCCGGTCAAGGGATTCTCCTGCTAGAAGAAAAGATTCCATTGTGGGAGTGAGTCCAGCTCCCTCCTCTCCTGCGTGGCCCACAGCCGGCGTTCAGATCCCGCATCACCTTTCCCGTGGGGCAGAGGAGCCGAGGCTTTGACTGGGGGCTGACAGCGCGCCAAGGTCCGCGCTGATGGTCGCAAAGGGTTAAATTGCTGAGATGGAGCTTGGGAAACCAGGCAGGAAAATAATCAGCTCCCAGCTGAAGTGAGGAGATGCTTGATATTTTACAGCTTCTTTCATACACTTTACAGAAACTAATGGTTACACAAATAATACCTAGGGGATGATAACGGGCTATAAATAATTCAGGGTTCTCCGGCACGGCGCTGCCGTGTGCAGGTTGAGGAGCACACAGGTGCCTTGGCATGACTCAGGTCCTGGTCCTCCTGAAGGAGGCACAGAGGGGCCAGTGTCCTCTTGCCAGCCCGGCAGCCCCCTTGGCAGCGTCCCTGCCATTGTCCCAGCCTTTCCAGACCGGCTCCCCTTTCTCCCCTTCACCTCCACGTCACCCACTCCCGTGGCTGCTGCGGTGGTTATCAGTGATGCCCTTTGCTGATGGTGCCAGGAGAGGCTGGAGATTTCCCATGTGTGCTGGGACCACGCAGCCAGCTCACCAAGCCCGTTGCCTTCCACTCGGGTTTATGCAGAAGCTGCTCTGATGTCAGCCTGACCCGAGGAAGTGGCCGTGTGTCTGCATCTGAGTTGAGCATCTCAGGAGAGCGACCGCTGCGGGTCAGGGACAGGCTGGCATGTGGGGAACAGCTCTGCCCGTCTCTGAGACAGCGTCTTTCATGAGTACGTGAGGGTTTTTGAGCTCAGAGTGCAGAATGCCCCGTCTGAGGATGTGGTGGTTTCAGTTTAACTCTGCTGCTAAATATTTTGACAGCCTCTCGTCTTACAGCCCAGCACGGTGTGTCATCTCACACCGTCAGTCCCCGCCAGCACACCACGTGCTGCACACCTCTGATGTGGGCTGCAGCAGGCAGCCGTGCCCCTCCTGGGGAAGTGCTCCCACACCAAACCCCGGGGATGGGAAAGGGTCCGGATTAGGGAGAAAGCCACTCTGCAGCTGGCTGTCTTGAAGCGGGGCACAGCTGGCTGCTGGGGGGGCCTCAGCCTGTCTCCCCCCAAAAGGTACCTGAGCATTAGGTCCCCCGGCTGCCCCACTGGCCATCTTAACACTGAGCCCATGAACTTGGTGCTCTCTTAATGAGAACATGGTCAGAAAAGTTGGTGTCAGGACCCACAGCTCAAGAAAGCAAGAAAACAAAAATCTTCCACAGCAGAATTTGGCAATGTGGGTTTTTTCTGCTCATCCCGTTTCCCAGGGAGAAATTGATCTGTTTAATCTCTTATCTGTGACTATGAAATTGTATTTCCCTCTTAACAGGCCTACAAATGTTACAGATGAATAGTTTTAGAGACACACTGCAAACAGCAGGAATACTAAAAAGGGACGTTAGGTTTTCCACGCTTTGGGGTTGTGGAAACCAGCTCGCAGGAATGGTGGGATCCGCACCGGCTCCCGCCCCGCTCCTCAGGGACCCGTCTCAAACCCCAACCCCTGTGCCCGAGTCCTGCCAAACTCAGGCTGGGGAGGTCTCTGGGAAGTTTACTGTGTTTAGTTTATGCTTCCCGAAGCTGCCCTGTCCCTGCCTCGTCTCATGCATTACAAAGGGTGAGGAGACAGTGGCAGAGGAGACTCTTGCTCTGCTGAACCCAGTTTCCCACGTGGAAAGGTTCTCCTGCGCTGCGATGGCCACCCGGTGCCCCGGGCATTTAAGGTCCATCAGCCACGATTCTCTGCAATTTCCCTTGCACGTTTGCTGGTGCTCGCTCTGTGCTCTGCTGCCCGGGTCGCCAAACGGCGAGCTGACGGCGTCCTCGTCGCCGACGCTCTCCACCTCCTGCCTGCAGCACCAGCGTGGAGGTGATGTGTTGATGCCAAGTGTCCCCAGCCCTGTCCCCCTGCTCTGCTCCCATCCCCCGGAGACCTTCCTGGGGCCACGCATCCGAGGTGAAACAGGGGTGCAAAATGTTTGCTCCCGTCCAGGAATTTGGGGCAGCAATTTGCAAGCAGCAAGCCTGAATCGCTGCTAAATGCTTTAGAACTAGGGAAGGAAGTCAACCTCCCTCCCCCCCCTCGCTGCTTCGAGAAACCCGCAGAAGGAAGGGAAAAGGAAAGCACGTGAGCTCCGTGATGGAGCTGTTTGATGAATGGATTTGGAGCAGCCGAGGTGACCTCTTCGGGAGGAGATGGACGCTGTTCCTGTCCCCACGCATCCCTCGTGCCTGCTGGGGGACCGAGCCCTTCACAGGCCACCGCTTGGCAAAGCTGCCACCCCCATGGGGACGCTCATCACCAAGCCATCCCAGCCTTTAAATATGTCAGATTAATCACTTTATCATCCAAACACAGGTGGATTAATGCAGTCGCTTAATATTCTGTTTAAGCAGCTGATTTTGAAAAAGAAAAAAAAGATAAATAATTGAGGGAATTACATTAAAATTAGAAAACTTAACAGTTTATTTGCTGCTCATGGTCAGAGCTGCTGGCCAAGAGAAGATGGTAGAGGCACGTGGCTGCCCTGGGTCCGTGGTGCAGCAGGGAGCTGGGACAGTAGGGAGCTGGGGACAGCAGGGAGCTGGGGACAGCAGCGCTGTGCCGCCCCGGTAGCAGAAAGCAGAAATGCAAAAAAGGAACTAGGAGAATGACACTTTCTGCATTCTTGTCTCTCTGGTGTGGAAAGAAACGAGCTTCATCTCCTTGTGTTTTAACATGGGAAATGTCACCTGCTTCTCCAGCTCCTCTCATAAACAGGGAATTTACCTGTCAGCAAGCTAAACCAATATAAGTTGAATAATATTTGTTGATTGATGTAGTCAGTGAATTTCATATTTTCTTTAAAATATTTGCTGCATATTTCTGTAAATTATTCATCCGGTTTATAAGGCAAAGCAAATATTTGTGAATAGATATGAATTATGTGATTTATAAAAATGAAATATTCATGAGTCATTTTCATTATTCACCTCGTCCTGGAATTGCTACATAAATCTGATCAAGCAAATAGATTTGGTGAAGCTCAGCCCAAATTTGAGTGTATCATGGAGCTCGCTGGCTCCCATGCAGCAAACTGGAGTGGATTGGGACCAAATGTTTGGCTGGTGCTCGAGGGGCACTGCTGAGGCTCCCACCCCCCAGCCCCGAGGAGAGGCAGGGAGGGAGGTGGAGGCAGAGCCGGCAGCTCTGCAGCTCCCGCTTCACCGGGAGATCCGCTCCGACCTGAATTCCAGCAGAGGCAAGGGCAAGAAGAGATGAACGTTCTCCTTCCCCGACAAGGACGTCGGTGCTGCCGGGAGGTCGTGCGGCACCGCGGGGAAGGTGCCAGGCAGAGGTGTTTCGACGCGGAGGGACGAGCGCAGACAGCGGGAGCAGCGGCCGCGCAGAGCGAGTGAAAACCCGGGTGAAAGCCTTGCCGCCGCACAGCTCGGAACCTGGCGCTGGCAGATGCCCTTTGCCAGCCTCCAGCGAGACAGGGCTCAGCCTGTGTGTGCAGTCATAAGAAGTCCCCCGAGTGCCTTTGGCTTCCCACACATCCCTGCCCATGTGCCCACTCTCCCACCCGCCCGCTGCTGGGCTGCTTGTACCCCTGTGCCCATGGGTGCTGAGCTCCAGGGGGAAGGTTTTGCCCTCTGGTTGCTCCCACCAGCTGCTGGGAGCCTGCCCTCCCTTCCTGAGCAGCGGGTTGCTCTCCCCATGCATTCTCCGGAACGTTGGCCTTGCCCCCATCCTCTTTGTGAAAAGCAATGGATCTGACAAAGTGCTGTCCAGGGGTGCTGCCCAGATGCTGAACAGGGGGAACACTGAGAGAAGCGTCTTGTGAAGGACGTGCTTGAGTGAGGGACGTTTATCTCAGCCTCTGCTTTCCAAAAACCAGAAAGGAAGACAATTCTAGAAAAGGCTGCTGGCAGAGCTGTGACTGCCAGGGAGAGCCCCCGGGACAGCAGGGACAGTGGGACCCCCAGGGATGATGGAACCCCCCGCCCCAGCTGCCGCACGGCGACAGGGTGAGTCTGGGGATGAATCGGGTGCCAGTCTTGGTGTTAAAAATAAGAACTCTAATATTAGAAACTCAGCTAAGTAGATGCTTAACTTTTAGGACATGAGTAATGCCTCTGACTACGCTGGGACCATGGGTCTGCTCGAAGTTAGGCACGCGCTAAGTGCTGCTTGGAGCGGTGCCACCCGGCACTCGCTGCCGCTCGCTAATGAACTCGGCTTTTTCGGAAGCTGCAAAATGAGCACTCAAAAATTCAGCTTTGGGGACCTTCATATTTTCCAAAGTGTTAAAGTGCTTTCTTTTTAAATAACAAGCTTCCATTTAGAAAATAGACTGTTCCACAGATAGCATTATACATCTTCTGCCACCGGCATGTTTTGCTCAACACCGCGTGGGGACATCATAAAACCCATGTGCTTAGCCAAGTGGAATTGCTGACTCTATTACCCTGGTCAGAGAAAAATGTCTGTCTTCATCCCCCCTCTTATCCATCAGGAAGGAGCCGGTGTTTTGGTGCTGTTATGTTCTGTGCATCCCAGATCTGCAGCTGGAGCTGACCAAGCTGAATTCAGTGGAAACTCTTTGGAGATGCAGAACCTGAGGCCACGGCTATTCTCCACCTGTTGAAGAGGTCAGATGGACCCGTGGGGTTATTTAAACCCAGGGAGGGTAGGATGTGGACCCCCTCGCAGCCCGCACCCACACCGAGCTCACAGCCATCCAAGCTGGAGCTGGAGGGGTGGGCTGGGTTTTTAACAGCACCCCAGAAAAGAGGGAGCCAGTCCTGCAGTGGCTGCGGGTAGCGATTGCTCCTCGCCCTTGTGCGTGGCAGGGGCAGCTGAAGGACGAAGGATGGGTGTGCAGGTAACCCTTGGCACTGGGGACCCCTGGGCAGCGGGGCCAATGGCCACACCAGGGAGGGACACAGGGACTTTGGGTCCCTGGGCAGCTCCCTCCACGCTTGCTGGCACAAACTAAACACAGCCCCTCTCCCAGAGGTCACATTGCTGCCTGCAGAGATGTCTTATTCTGACCGAGGCAGTTCCTGCGTTGTCACACTGAACTCCAGACGTGTTCAAGCATGGGATGGTGTTTTCCCCTTTGCTGGCTCTGGAATAGCCACAGAGAAGCCATTTATCAGCACTGTGTGTGCATCCAATCTCCGGAGCTCTCTGCTTCGCCTTCTGTTATCGGCTGTCTCTGCGGCACTTAATGAAGCAGCTATTTTGAGGCAATAGCCTAATGAATTTGAGAAGTTTTTGACCCTTTTATTGCAACGTCTCAAATAGCAGGTATCTGGAAAATAGTTTTAATGTTGCATAAATGATTATGAGCCAATGTATTTATTCTAGGTATTCTGCTCCAAGGTGTTTCTCAGCACGGTGGGAGGGCAGCCAGCACACTGGGGTAGGGGGAGATTAGCAGGCAGGGCTGCTCCTTAGAGAGATGTCTCCATTTAACGCTTCTTTCCCTTATTCCTTCCCTCCTGTGTGTACCAAGCACGTCATTGCGTTGTGGCTCGAGGTTAAAAAGAACTCCCAGTCACTGCAGGCAGAGCCGGCATCGGCTTTGCTGTCCCGCTGAGGCTGGCTGTCCTGTGGCATGGCTGGAACCAAGGAGCTGCCCACCCGGCTCGAGCTTTTTAGACAGCCTAAAGAAACAAAGTCTTCCTGGCAGGGGAGCCCGAAGGACAAGGAGAAGTCACCCACGGGTGCCTTCCTCCTTAGAAAACAGGCTGCAGTGCTGAGCATGGGGTAAGACCAGGGTAAGGCAGCGGTAAGCACTAGCTGACCGGTCTGCAGGTCTTGCACGGGCACACTGGCCATGGGGCACCAGGAAACAAAGCCTCTTTCTCCAGAGTATCAGTGTTTCCATAAATATGCCTTTCCTGTCAGAGGGCACGGCTGGTGCTAAGCTCCTTACCAGCTGCCAGATGCAAACATGGGCAATGCGGCAGCACTGGCAGCAGCATCCCCAACAGCGAGCGGGGCTCACCGGCGGCATCTCCTCCGGCAGCATCCCCGGCACCCCTCTGACTCCCAGATCCAGCCGAGACTAAGCTGGGAACGCCCCAGGCAGCACTCGGCCAGGATCTGGGAGAGCTTTCTGTGTGTTGGCTCCAGCTCAGTAATGACACGCAGGTTTAGTAACGGAGAGAAATTGCCTCTCGGCTTAGTGCAGCCAGAAACACACCTGCCGATATTGGCCCGTCTTGTTCAAGGTTTTTTCCTCCTGGCTTTACATGGTCTCAACAAAATGAAGCACAGCATGTGGGTGAGGGAGCTGAACTCAGACAGCAAACTTTGTACTTGGTTTGGATAAAAGAGAATTTTACACAAGAAAGTCAAGGGTTTGGTGGCTTAGAGACAGCTGAAGCTTTCAAGGGCAAGGCAGTAAATTGTCCCTGCTCCAGAGACACTCGAGCTGTGTCTGCCATGCATCGCTGCCCTGGGTCAAGGGATGCTCATTGAATTACTGCGAGCGTGTCTCAATAAATACAGCATCCCAGCTTCCCATCGCATGCCATGTGGTCCCCTCACCAGTGCTGACATGCTCAGGGAAGTCCCAGCTGCTTTCCTGGGATCCGAAGCTCATCCTCCAGCCCCGCTTGCTCCTGGCACCCAGCAGGCAGGGAGGGGAGCACACACAGCCACAGCTGCCACTTTCAGGGACTTCTCTTTTCAAGCTTCTTCTTTTCCCCCATCTGCTTTGTGGAAGGA
Organism: Todiramphus chloris collaris; assembly: GCA_025345505.1. Classification (NCBI taxonomy): domain Eukaryota; kingdom Metazoa; phylum Chordata; class Aves; order Coraciiformes; family Alcedinidae; genus Todiramphus; species Todiramphus chloris. The sequence continues at coordinate 5,333,129 of JANVCC010000174.1, forward strand.
CTTTGTTCCTTAGTCATTTATTTTGTAAAAGAAAGCCAAGATAAAAATCTGCAATCCTCCAAGGGACTTTAATTGCTGCTGCTTTAGAACATAGGGGGCTGGTAATTGTATTCTTTGCTCAGCAGCTGATGGGCTCAGAAGCGGCTTTTAGCCCTGAGGAGGAAGGGTGAAATGTCCATCTCCTGGGCGAGAGGTGTCCCATCTCCTGGGTGAGAGGTGTCC
>JANVCC010000174.1:5333360-5455912 GCA_025345505.1 Todiramphus chloris collaris
CCATCTCCTGGGCGAGAGGTGTCCCATCTCCTGGGTGAGAGGTGTCCCATCTCCTGGGTGAGAGGTGTCCCATCCCCCAGGTAAGCCAGGGATGGTCTCCAAGTGCTGGGACACTGCCTGGTTCCTCACGCAGCGGGAAATCCCACAGCAAGGGCTGGGAGTGGGGATTGCAGCCCCAGAGCAGCACGTGGGGAGCGCAGCCTCTTCCCCCTTCCCCTCCTCGTGCAAATCCTCCCCGACACCCCTACGCTTTGTTGGTCAGCATCAGGAAACAAACACAGACAAAGCCGCCGTTAGCGCGTGGCAACATTGGCTAGAATTTTAAGGTCCATTAAATATGATTTAAATATTTTTTTACTCATTAGCAATAATTTAGAATGATTCTCTTTTTTTTGGAAACTTCAAGTATGATTGTAATAGCTTTGTAATTTTGGGCTCTATCATTAAAATTAATGATATCCTAATGCTCTATGTGCACTAGAAAAGTCTGATCAGTTTTTTCCCCTTTATATATCATTACTAATAGAACATTTTAATGGCTGTAATTTCCAGCCCTGTAGATGGAAACCTAAAAATAGGAAGAAAGCCCATTTCATCACGCCATGCCAGCCCCTAAATAATTCAATTACAAGACCAGAATATCTGAAGCGGGGTGTGTTCCCAGCTGCAGATAACCAAAAGTACTTGACATCACTTCTAGAGCAGGGCTGGTTCGTAGCAGGGTCTCACCCTCCCGGCCCTGCCAGGCTGCTGCCAGAGATGCCAGTTACCTGGGTAGTTACTCCCCACTGTCTCCCTTCTGTCTGGGTACTTGTAAAGCCTTCCATCACCCTACATGCTCCCACGCACCGCTGACACATCTCACATCTTTACCTTGCAGAGTTTATCAGACCTATTTCTGCCATTTACTGGTTTATGCTTTGCCTCCACCAGCAAGAGTTCACCTTTCAGTTCCCACGCTGGGTTTTTTTTTTAGTCTTTCTTTTTTTTGCCTAAGACAGAGATGGTTCTCGTGTGCTCACGGACAGAGCTGGTGTCTCCCTTTGGCAGCCAGACCCCCGTGGTGGCTGGGGGGGGAAGGACATCACGGGTCGGGTTCCAGCCTGCGCGTTCTCTCACCTCAGTAACAGAGGGGTTTTTTTTGCTCCAGATATGCTGTGACCCCACCGGTCCCTTGCGAGCAGAGCAGAGCCGAGCCCGGGCTCACCGGGGCTGCGTCGGAGGTGGTGGCTGTGCCATTGCACGCCCGTCAGCGCAGCGAGCTGCCAACCATGGCTGCCCGTCCCACCAGCCCCACCGCAGAGCCCTGGGCATCACGTCAGTTCCCGGCAGGAGCTGCTGCCAGGGAATAAGACAAAGAGGTCTGGGAGTTACCTGCGGAGGGAAGAAAAGCAACTTGTATGCATTACATGTGCACTCTGAGCTTGCAGGGTTCTCATTTGGGCCCAAGCGAAGCGGACACGGGTGTATCATCTGCTGCTTCTTCAATACAACACTGAGATTTTATCTTTTTGCTTCCAGGTCTGCGTTGCCTGTCTGCTCCATCCCAGTGCAGCCACAAGAGCAGCCCTGGGCCAGGGACGCCCGCGCCGAGACTGAGGTTAGATGCTCACCTTCCTGCTGAATATTTGTTTTATGCTAATTACCTGGTCTGAGCTTTTCCATTGTGCCCCCCTGGGTGCTGTACCCCAAACATCACCTCGTACCCCTGCGCAGGGAGGGACGGTCAGACTCTGGAAGGTGACAGGGCAGCACTGGGACCCGCTCTCCTGTGCCAGCAGTGAGCCCTCGCCCGCGGAGAGTTGTCAAAGATAATGATTTAGTGGGATGGACCCAGCTCCCCTCCGAAACCCAGCAGGCTGCAAAAGTTACCCCCCTTCCCCAGCTGCAGGGATATCGGCACAGCCAGCCTCGTAAAGCGTCCTGGCAATTAAAAACCACCTTTTGGTCTCTCCTGAAGGTCTCCTCAGGCTCAGATATAATTTACTGCCTAATAAGGAGAGCTTTTATATTTTGACATTTCTTTTCCTGTGGTATTATCAGTGCTGGGGAGAAGAATCCAAAGCAACAGAGAAAATGAGTGCAGCCGCATGTTATCGGGCTCGGAGCAGGAATGTGTGCGGGAGGGTCCCTGGTCTGCGCGGCGGGAGCTCAGGCTGGGCGACGGAACGGGATGTGCCTGCAAATGCCACACGCCGGGCGAGAGCACATTAACCCAGGCGCTGTCAGAGCACGGCCCTTCCCTCCTCCATTAGGCAGGTGAGATGCGCCTGAGGAATGAGCGCGGGGGAACAAGCCGGACACAATTAGGGAAATGTTCAGAAATTGAGACATTAGCGATGAAAAGGCTCTGAGTGCAGCCAGGCGGCTGCAGCGGGGAGGGAGCTGACCCCGGGCTGGGGGAGGTTGCGCTGCTGGGCAGGTGAGCGAGCCCTGCACAGCGTTCCCGAGGCTGCTTCCAACCCAAACCTCGTGCCTTCCCAGGCTCTTGGGTTCGCAGTCCTCTTCCCACAGGCGCAGCTTGGCCGCAGCTTGTCCCACACGCTCAGGCTCCCGTGCAAGCAGCAGCATCCCCTAGAAGAGCCATCCTGGGGTCACAGCATCCCCAGTTCAGCCAGTCCCAGGCTGGAAAGCTACAGCCAATCTATGCAAAATGCTGTTGGATGGAGCTCAGAGGGTGGTTAAATCCACTTGGCTGTTTTCAGGTATCCATGCCCGAAGGAAAAGAGGCTCTATTAAAGAAAAATCAAGGGACCTTGGAGAAAATTGCATTTATTGTCGGGTGGGATGCAAGCGAGGGCAGCTGGCAGTGAATGGATGGATGGATGGTTCTGCTGCCAGGCTCCCAGCAGGTTCTTGTATCGCTCCTTTCCCCCTCGGAGGCCAGAAGCAAAGTCAGTGAGCAGGAAAGTTTCTGCAACAGACCAGCAAACCACAATATGTAAATATTTGGGCTTGTTGTTTCCAAACTATTGCTCCATTAAAAGATCTTTGGCATTGAAGGTATCATTTTTAAATGCACAGTTACCTAAAGCCACCAGGATTATCTCCTTTCCCCGTTTGAACTGCACAGGTCTGAAAACATGGCATCCTGGCTGTTGGAGAGGAAGGATTTCTTTGTTATGTTCCCATCGGGATCTCTGGATGCTCCTTGCCTGCTTGCCCTCATGTCCTCCTTGTAGCCCTGGCTGTCCCCAGGCTCCTGACAGCTCCACTGCACCATGCCAAGGTCACCGGCTGCAGTCACAGCACATGTAGAAACCCAAAGCTGTGTCTTTTCAAGGCATTTTAAGAGCCACGGTCATTCGGTTCACGCTGATTTACAATAGCACCTGGCTTCCCGCTCGGAAAAGGGCAAAACAAAACCTTTTGGAAAAGGCAAGCTAGGTCCATGGGATAAAAAAAACTGTTAGAAAGAAATTGCTGGACAAATTCCCGGGGTCTGCAGCCCGCAGCAGTGATGGTCCCACCGAGGAGCTTTACAGCCACCAGGTTCTTCCATGCTTTATGAGGAGCTGACGGAGCAGAGAAGAGGTATGAAGTGGTGCTGGGGCCCTGCTGAGCTCCACGTGTGAACAGCCACGGGACAGTCGAGCCCTGAATGTAAAACCTTTCTACAGTGACGGATTCAGCATCCGTCTTCAAAACTGACACGCTTTTGTATCTTAAAACTACTAATCGCTTTTTATCAGTTGCATCAGACTTCTCTGTATGAATTCTGCTCCGCTATCAGCTCTACAGGTATTATGGCGTGGTAAAAGATACTAGAACATATTCAAAGCTGTGTTTTGCTCTTTGGAAACTCCATTCCCAGCAGGTTGTTCTCGGGTCCACCATCTCTGCACTGGAAGCACAGCCCAGAGCCACAGCCCCACGGAACCTGCTGCGCTGGCGCTGGGATGCGGATCCAGCCGCGCATCATGTGAAGGCTCCGTCTCCTTGTACTCAGTTTCCTTTAATCCATTCCCGGCCCTCAGCTGATGCTGTTGGAAGGAGGTTCCCAGGTGCTGGAGAAGGAGATGGCTGTGACCTGCAGGCAGCAGTCTCCGAGCCTGTAACGTTCAGTTTAACTCTCCACAACTTCTCTCACAACTGGAGAAAGTGCTCGGGGCAGCTATTAAAGTGGAATCAATCAGTGTCAAATAAAAGTCATCAGAATATGACTTAAGAATCTGATTGCCTGTAACCAACATAATTAGGTGGTGAAGATTTTTCTTTCTTTTCCCTTTCTGCAAGAAGGCTAAAAGCCTCCAAAATTGGAGCTAATATCCTGTGTCTGGAGCGAGGTGAATTCACATTTGACCTATTGTTCAAATAAGAATTCTCCTCAAGCCCAGCCCAACGTGGTGTTGGCAGTCACGGCGGGGGCTCCAGCACAGACCTGTCTGAAGAACACCATAAAAAAATGTAATCCCTGAAATCTGTTTCTGTTTAATATGCACGATTGGGCAGATTTCAGGGGTGACAGGGCAGGAGAGAAGGTCTTCTGCTCATTAATCGCCGCCGTGCGAGCAGCCATCGTCCCAGCGCAATGAGCACTGGAAGCAGCTGCGAGATAAAGCCGGCTCTGCGTTGGCAGCAGGACGAGGGGGGTAAGATAAACTGGGTTGAGGTGGGAGAAGACACATGCCACCAGCAGATCCCTGTCCCCGTGGTACTGTCACTGCAGCGTCTCTGCTCGGGAAGGCTCAGCCGAGGGCAGCTCTGAGCCCCAGCTCCTGCTGACTGCTGGGCTGGGACACGGAGCCTGGCACTGCCCAGCATGGCAGCGGGGAAGGGCTGCCTTGGCCGCTCCTCTCAGGCTCAGGATGAAGGGTTTTCCCTCTGGTTTCTGCCAAGGAAAAGGACTTTGATAGGAAGCAGAGGACGAGCCTTTAAGTGCCCACACGGTGCCAGCACTGCCATCCCAGCTCGCGTGCCCTGGATCAAAGCAGCCTTCTCTGCATCTCCAGCACCATCGTGCCCACTTCCTCAAGCTGACAAAAGTAGGCCGTGTTTCCATAGTCCCTGTCACTGCTTATCTGTCTCCTCTCCCTCTCCAAGTCCTCTTTCCATTCGTATTGGCTTTAATGAAGCGCTGCCATCCCATCCAGCGCCACCTCACGAAGCAGCACCTGGCACTGCCCAGAGGAGCCCCAGGGCAGCGTTGTTCTCATCCACGTTCACAGAGGTGAGGCACGAGGCTTTCTGCCCGGTGAGCCATAGTTTAGCTGATGTTTAGGTGGGATTTTTTTGTTCCTCCAGCTGTTTTTTTTTAATCAGATATTTGATGTTTTTCTCCTGTCATCCTGACTTTAAGGTGACCTGCAAAGGAAGCAAGCAAATGAGGCTCTCATTATTTTGTCCTTTTTTTACTTCAGTCCTTGAATGTTTTATTGATCCACGTCTTCCTCGCCTCATTTGTGCATGTTTTAGCGTGGAGCTTACTCGGGAAGGTTTGTGGTAGGAAAGGCTAGTTCCTTTCCTGGTGTGATTCTGCTCTGGGTGAAGGCAGCATCTGTGGCCGGGAGTTGGTGGCAGCAGGGTGCTCTGGAGCAGCCGAGCATCATGGTGGGCTCCTGGGACCAGGGCTCCTCTTCCCAGGGCTGCGTTAGGCTAGGAGCCTGCTGAGGGGTGAGCAGTCTGACCTCACAGCCTGGATGGACATCCCCTGCCTCTGCTCTATGGGATCAGCTGCTGGCTTCACTGTCAGTCCTTGGCATCACCCCGAAACATCCTCAGCATCGCCCAGAAAAGGCCCCGGCATCACCCACCCCAGGGCCCTGCCTGCGCCGAGCATCACCAGGCTGCCAGCGCCAGCAGCCAGGCCATCCATCCATCCGATCTGTTCTCCCAAGCTCCGAGAAATTAAAAAAAAACGAATGGAAGTAATTCCCACTTACGAGCAAGGACCTGCTGGAATTCGTGACGGGAAGGAGGCACTCAGCAGATGTGCATTAGCATAATGTGGAAACGGCGTGGAGCACGGTGCTATTTTTTAACCAGGGCTGCTTTACAGTAAGCGGAGCTGCCCCCCCCCTGCTCTGCTACAGGTTTTCCTAACAAAAAGGAGTCAGAATAAACAAACCCAAGGGAGGCTGTGGCTGGAAGTCCTGGTCAGGCAGCAGCAGCCTCTCTCCCAGGGCTCTCCAGCATGGGTGCGGAACAGCTCACTGGAAGCTGGGAGAGGTTCCCTTCAGCTGTGGGAGGAGGTGGGCGAGCCAAGCTGGGGTGGTGGGAGCCCTCCCCGGGGTACCCAAACCCCTGCTGCCACCGCAGCCTCCCCAGCGGCTGACATTTCTCCTCAGGCTCTGGCATTTATTTTAATCCATCTTGGGTTTGCATTTCTCTCTCAGGATTAACAGGCAAAGCAGCGAGATGCCAACAAGTAAAGATTAATTCACCCCACATAGGATCCTCTGCCATCAGCCACGGCCCATCTCACGAAAGGGGAAACTGAGGCAGCATCAGCATCCCATGTGAGGGCTGTGAAACCAAAACAACCCCTGTGGGGCAGATTTTCATGCTTCTCGAGTGCTGGCAGAAGTTGTGGTTAAAGGCTGTGCTCACCTTGGGATGGCATCCCTGGACTCAGGGCTGTCCAGTCCTCCTGGGAGCCGCTCATCTGTGTGCTTAGGGTTGGAGAGCACATATGTGTGCACACACGCTCAGACACGCGTGCACACGTGCACACACGCCCAAGGGCCTGCGCCAGATCCCCAGTCAGCTTGTGTTGCAAAGCAGATGAGTCGGGACAGCCGCTCTCCATCCCTGGCTGGGCACCACCAGGGAGACAGGCAGATGGACAGACAGACAGGCCATGCTGCTCCGCTCTTCAGGCCCCGCCTGGGGGACAGATGGACAGACAGACCACTGTGCTGCCAGGGTGGCTGGACAGATGGACAGCCACTCGCTGTCCAGCATCCGCCTGGCTGCGCATCGTCTGCCCGCAGGCTCCATCTTGTGGAAGATGCTCCCCAAGGAGCTGGAGTGGGAGCCATCCCTTGGGGTGGGAGCCAGCGTGCACGGGTGTTCTGGGCACCACCGGCACGGCAGGAGGGTCCCAGCACCACCGGCACGGCAGGAGGGTCCCAGTATGCGGGGATGCTCCTGGCACCACTGCCACAGATGGAGGGTCCCAGTGTGCCGGCGATGCTGGCACCCAGCCAGCATCCTGGCTGCCTCCACTCTACCTCCCTGTGCTTAATAATACATTACGCCCCTGTACAGTCAGTCCATCAGGGAAACAAATGCAGTGGAATTTATTTCAACAGATGGAGGATCATTTTCTGCTCGCCATTTAACGGTCACAGCGAGCACCGAGCTGCGCGGCGTCGCAGAGCAGGAGGCTTGTGCCGGGCTCGTCCTGCCGCTCCGGCACAGGGAGGATTTCTCTCCTGTGTTGGGGAATTCAGATCCAGCAAACAAGAGGAAGGGATGAAACGCGGTGGGAAGTCTTGCCGTGCTGTACCGGTTAGGGATGCCCTGGACTGTGGTGTGGCAGCACCGGGGCTCTGCCAGCAGCAGTTCTGGGTCCCTGCACCCCACGCCGCAGCGGAGCAGCCTTTGCCTCCTCGTACCTCTCGGCACTCAGCAGCAGGATAAAACGGGGTGTTTTGCAGTCTGCTGGATGTTCTGCCTTTGCTGAGGTTTATTTACCATATGATGTGACACAGTAATTTCACTGTACGTAATTTAATGACACGTGAGGAAAGAATTAATCACTGGCAGCGCCACTCGTGCCGGGCTGTGTCGCTGAGGTCTGGCCCCAGGAGCCCAATTCCCAGCCCTAGACTCTCAGTCCCAGGAGGTGCAGCCCCTCGGGAATGAGGGCTCGGTGGGCAGAGACACGGCCGGCACTGGCACTGCCAACTTCCTCACCCCGAGAGGCTCCTTTGCCATCCGGCCGTGCGCCGAGGCTAGGGACACGGCCGGAGGGATGCGCTCGGAGGCAGCGCTCAGTAGGAAAACAGGATACGCAAAACTCTCAAGAGCACATGCAATTTCCACTCATTAAGACATAATTTCCATCATTTTAATTACATAAAAGGCAGATAAATGTCGAGAATGCTCCTACTTGTGCCTTTTCTCTTAATTATTAGCCCTTTGCACGGGCCAGTTTGCAATGAATCAGCTTTTAAACAGTGTTCAATTGGAACGTGTTCTGCCGTATTTGAATTATCTTGTTGGCCGATCATTCCCCAGAACATAATAAAACAAACATTAATTACTACTTCAGCGGGTGTAATCTTCTTGAAAGCACTCAGCGCTACTCAGATGCCATTGTAGCCTCGCGCTCGGCACTTTAAGGCGCGTGGGTAAACGGCGTTGCGCAGCAGGTCTGAGCGCGCCGGCGGAGCCCCAACCGGTGGCTTCGGAAACGCCGGGAGAGTCTGCGGGGATGCGGAGAGAGGAGGCGAGCCCGCTGTCCCGGGAGGGTGGGGGATGCAGTGTCCTGCAGCAAGGTCAGCCCGTGCCACGGTCGGAACGGAGTCGAGGCAGCCGGCGAGCAGCCGCAAGCCGAGCCAACTCCTGCCTTTCAGCTTCGCAGGGCTTCTTTGGGTCTTGCCTCCATCGACTGGGAACTTTTCACGTATGTGTAAATGGCAGCTCCTAATCTCCACTCAGAGTTTCCTACGGCCTCTGCAGCACTGTAGCTGGAGGCCCTGGGGACATCAGAAAGCCAAGCACTCGGCGTGTGCAAGCATTTGCTCAAACCCAAGCTGACGGCACGGGCGGCATGGTGGGCACGTGCCTCAGCCTCACCTGGGCAGGTGGGAGAGAGGGGCCGGGACCACCCTTTTGGGGGGCCAGAGTATCCCCAGCTGGGGCACTCAGCCCACCCAGGCTGCTGCAAAACCCGGGGAAGCTTCTGGGGGGGAGGAGAAGATGCGGGTGTGAGGGCTGTCCGGGGGATTCACTGCTGATGAGCTTTGCCTCAGAAAGCCTCTCTGATTTACCGAGGAAACTTTCTGAGCATCAGCTGCTTCAGGCTCCTGCGTGCAGCCAAGTTTGGCTCCCCGGTGCAGTGCTGCCCTCAGGAAAGGCTTTCCCTTGGGCAGAGGGATCGGAGAGCCTGGAAAATACCAGCGTGGGGCAGGGAAGAGGATTTTCCAGGAGCAGAGAGCTTTGTTGAAGATGTGTGAAGCCTTCTTGTGGGCACCCTTGGGCGAATGCTGGAGGCACAAGGTAGATTGAGGTTTGGGGTTTCTAAAAGGTGGCTCAGGAGGTCTGATGGTCCTGATTGCCAACACCAAAGTTCAAAGCTTCGAGGGAGGTTCTGTCCCCCAGGGAAGAGCTCCTGGGACACAGAGTGGAGGGAAGGGCAGGGCTGCAGCTGATGGCCTTTGTGCTGCTGATCCAAGGCTGAGGTGGTGCTGAGCTGGTTTCTGCACCAATAACGGAAGCGATTTGTTCTGTTGGGGACTTTCAAAGGCAGGAAAGTGAGGGATAAATCTCAGTTCTCAGCATCCTTCTGCCACAGCGACTTTCGGCAAAGCAGCACACATCCGCCTAATTAGGAGCGATACTTCTGGCAGTCGAGCTCTTCCTCCAAGAGATAAGTGGGATTTCTTCCCACTGGTGCCTCATGAGAGCGTTTTAAACGTTCCCTGCCAAGGGAGCTCTCTGTGCCCCTGCAGCCAGGGTAGCCCTCTGGTTTCCTTTGTGGGTCGTGGCAGAGGGAGTGTCTGAGTCGCTGGTCTGTAGCTGTAGCCTTGTTCCACACCTCTGCTCTTGGCCAGTGTTGTTCCTGGCCCCCCGATCCCCCCAGGATGGGCATGGGTGCTGGGCTGGATGGTGCCCACTCCCGCCAGCCAGCTCGGGTACCCAGCATTGCCTGCGGCATTTGGACTTCTCTGCAAGTGAGGAGGGCTTTAGCTGGTGAAGGGGGGGAAGAGACATGTCTAAAGCCAGGCAGAAGAATGGCTTTTTTTCTAGCCAGTTTAAGTTCAACATCATTAGACATTCCTCCTACACACGTCGAGACACAGAAACACTTCAGCAAGGTCTTTCCCTGGCAGCACTGCCTTCTCTGAAGCTGTTCCCCCACCTCCCTCCTGCTCCTCCGCTGCCGAAACCCAGGCGTTTGGGGTTTCTCTTGGAGTTACTAAAAGCTTTAAAAATTAAGGCAATTTCCCTTGCCCGTAGCCCCGGTGCCAGCTGCAGTGCATTTCCAAGAGGATCTCTGCATTTCATTAGGTGCGGAGCTTCTGTCTGAGAGAAATCAATTCTTGAATTTTAAAGACAAAAAATCAATTGTAACTCAGCTTTTGGTGCACGGGCTCGTATGCAAACATCGACTGGAGGGGCTGGGGCAGCCTCTGCATCCGAGGGGACCCTCAGGGACTGCTGTGTTTAGGCATCACAAGAACAGAAATCAGACAGGGATGCAGAGGAAGCGCTGGGTCTCCTTTGGGGTGCAGTTGTTTAAGGGGCTGGTTCTTGTCAGTGCCCCAGTGTAGTGGAAAAGATGTTGTCTGTGCAGGTTTCCATGGAGAGCTGTGTAGAATCCAAACTTCCCCTGTGTTGCTGTGCTCTCTCAAACACAAGTACATGCCAAAAAGAAAATATCTTTGAGTAGCCTGAATACTCAATACTGTTACGTTTAAAGTCTAGGTTTTGCGTCTGTGCAAGAAAAAAGGTATTTAAATAAGCTTTTAAATAAGAAAATTATTTCATGTTACTTTGTTATCATCCCACCCACCCCTAAGGGGCCGTTTCCCCACGAGCTCGGTGCCCAGAACCAGGGTCAAGCGGCACGGGGCATCCAGAGAGAACCCCGGTTCAGCCGGGGTGAGGAGGAGGAGGAGATGCTCTGTGGATAGAGCCATATGTTGTCAAGTTAATAAAAGACCTTGAAAAGCATAAATCCTGTGCATGCTGGCTGCTAGCCCAGGTGCATAATTTCCTTGCCATTGGGGGAGCAGACAGCATCTGTACGGCTCCTGTACTGTCAGCTAATGAAGAAGCCCAGGATGAAGCTCTCGTCCCCCAAGGACGGCGAGGAGCTCGGCGCTCGCTGTCACAGCCGCGATCTCTGCCGGAGGAGCCTGCCAGGCTCGAGCGAGGCTTCCTCCTGCTCCCCGTGCCAGGGAGAGACAATCCCTGCTGCAGACTGCTCCCAGCTCAGAGATGAGTGTCCAGGGGTCCCAGGCGGGTCGGTGCGGTGAGGGGCATCTCAGTGGTGTGTCCCTGGGGAGCAGGAGCAAGCCAGGACCTCGCCTGGGGCACAGAGGGAAAGGGGCTGCTCTTGCAAAAGGGGGAAAAGCCCATTTTCCTGGCACATATAGCTGACCTGCAAAACTCGCTGCAGGAAGCAGCAGCTTTGGATGCATTCAGTGGGATAAGAGTGGAGGGGAGGAAGCAGCAAGGGCTGCAGGACCCTGAGACTGTCACTGCCCCAGCTGGATGCTGCTCCAGGCAGCAGGGCCGTGCTGGCTGCAGGGTTTGTTCCAAGCAACTTCTTTTTATCAGTAAAACAATTTCTCAATGACCCACCTGAGGCTCTGAAGGAGCTATTGCATATATGACTCAACCGTAATGCAGAGCTAATTCCTTCCTCGTTTGAGAACCTGGAATTTCAGACATACACAAATTAATGAGTATTATTATGAGCCTCATTAAAAGAACTGTTCTTTAGGGGGAGCCATCTTCCCCAATACAAGTGGTGTGTTCTGTTTGCTCGTCTATTAATTGATGGCAAACTGTGAAATTCTCAATTTCATTATGATGAACTTGTGCAGTCTGAAACTTGCTGGCTGGTCGCCTTCCCGGTGCGAGCAGCGGTGGCACGGGGTGCTGCGTGCCGAGACAGAGCTGGGTCTCGGAATTGCCTGTTCGTTTGGACCCACAGGGGCTGAGTCCCACGTGTCTGAGTCTCCTGCTTTGCTCAGAGGAGTGTGGTGCTGCTCTGAGGATGGGCTGACGCTGAGCAAATTCACTTTGCTGCCTGCGCCTCCTGCAAGGATGCTGGACTTTTAAGGGAACTAAATACCATGCTAGGCTTTTTCTCAGCCTTCTGTGGATTGATCCAATACAAGTGTTCATCCTCGCCTTAAGTAGGAAACTGTCACTGCATCTCAGAGCCTCATTTTGCCTTTTGCCATTAAATTATATTAAAAGGGCTTTCATGTTATGTTGTAAGTAGGTGCTTTTCATTCCAGCCACATTCTCCCTTACTGCCAGTCTTCTCTCCACAGAGCAAGAGCTTTCCTTGCATCCTTCCAGAAGGCATCTCGGCTATTTCTCTCACACAGATTTTAGGCACCTTAAACATGTGTTATTGTTATAGCTGGAGGGACAATCTCTTTCCTGCAGGCATGTGAATAGGGGTGATCTGCTCACACCCCCTTGCTGCAGCCGAGGGTCCCCCCACCCCCTGGTGACCCCTCTGTCCCCTGGGATGCTCGCTGTGATGAGCTGAACACCCATGTCTGGAGCTGCCCTCGCTTCCTGCGGTTGACATGTGTGTTTTCTGATGTGTGCCTGTTTCTGTAGAGGAGCTGGAGATAGAGTGTTGGATCCTTCTCATTACAAGTTGTTGGGGGTGGTATTCCTGGGAAAGGATGGGCTTTTCTTGCCGCCTTTGGTAGCAGATGTGGTACAGAAGGGTCCCCTCCTGCCCACTGCAATGAGTTCCTTCAGGTGTATTTGTTTTGGTCTTGGAAACCAGGAGAAAAGAGCTGCCTCCCCAGCGTGCCTCCTGTGGCATTCTGGCTCTACTAACATGGTGCTGTGCCACTGGATTACAGCCCCATTACCTGCTGGGGAGTGGGGGGACCATCTCTGATGCAGTCAGCAATTGAACTGGCTGAGGAGAAGGAAGGGCCAGCTCATAACCTGACAGAGAAGCCATCAAGCCAGCCTCACTGGTCCCTCAGATGCCCAAGAACACCACCAGCTAATTGGGAGTGATGCTTGGCCCGAGCCCCATTTGGAGTCTCAAGCAGATTTTTCTTTTACAATGGACACAAAAAAAAGTCAATTTTCAAGAAGTGCATCAAGTCCTTAATTGGGATTTTAATTCCTAAATGGCAGCGGGTACAGCAAACCTGGCTCCCCGGGCTAATGCATCCTGGTTATTAGAGAGCAGATACCCCTTGGACAAGGAGAGGCGGCAGCATTTGCATAGCAATGAGGAGTTCTGGCAGCCCCTAAAACCAAAGTTGATTTTCTTTGCATCTAAAAGCAGACATGAGTGGTACTTATTAATTTGAGTCCACCTCTGAATGCACTTAACGATTCAAGTCCAATTAGTTTTCAGAGTGCCCAGGTAGGAAGTAATCATTAAAAACATGTAAATTAAGTTACTGGGGAGCTTAATAGATTAGTCATTGACTTTCTAGCTTATGTTGGCTCTTAACCTTCAGTTTAAATTAATCACCAACAATTTCTCTGAACTGGCTACAAAAGGTTAGAGCCTGGGGGCTGCGGCGTTGCCGAAAGGAGAGCTGACCTCCCTCAGGAAAAGGAGCTTCTGCTGGAGACCCCCTCTCCTCCCAAAAGCAAAGACCCTGCCTGATGCAAGCACTTTGGGTAACAAGCTGCTGCCCCTGGGCTTCGGGCTACCTGGGAGGTCCTGCACCACTGCTGGGCTCTGCCAGGTCCAGGGCCCCAAGCCATTTGCTGTTGAGGGAATGATCATTTTAATACCTTACAGTGATGTGTATCTTGACTCGGTGCCTCAGGGATGAGGTGCTTCTAAGTACAGGTCTCTGCCTCATTCTCTTGCTGGGCTGTTTTCCCTCTGTGTAGCACTTGCGTGCTTCCTGTCCTCCAATAACCCAGTCTCAGCTGCAGCTGGAATTAATAAGAGTTAATCTGAAATTATTAGGACTCCTAATAGAGTGGGAGGTGCCTTATAGAAAGATGGAGTCTTACGGGGTGTCAGAAACCTCTCAGTCTGCAAGAGGCCCCACTCCCCCAGGTCATCCCCAGCCCACCTGCCCAGGGCATGTGCCACCACCACTGTGGGCAGCAGCTCTGCCACAGAAGGGAAAAAGGAGGAAATATCTTCTAAAAAGATATCAGGCTGTGAGCATTTGGAAAAGCTATTTCTAAATTTGCAATTACCAGGAAAGAGAACAAATTACCACTTCAGGGACCGTCACACATGGAGAATCAGAGCTTTGGGAAATAATCAGAAGAATATATTCACAGAAGTGCATTATTTATATTGAAACATTTTAAAGTAAAGGTCACGAGGAGAAGCTGAAGATTACTAAATAGGAAAATGCAAGGATCACTTTACTGCCGTAATGATTATGGTCCATTTTGATTATGACTGCATTAGTCACCGAGACACATAAGTCACTGCAGCTCAGCACCCAGGCACAGGCTTTCAGGAGTTAAGGAGGTGACGGATCCTCACACACCCTTCAGCTGGCTCCTGCTCCGGACCAAGGACTGGCACCACTGGTCTGGTCAGCAGGAGTCAGCCAGCACTATCCTCCTCACACCCTTCAGGAAGCTTTGCCTTCAAGAAGCAGATTCCCCAGCCTCTGCAGACCTGGACACAGTTCATGGGACCTCAGGGGCTCCACAGGTTACACAGCAGACCCTGTGTGCACAGCCTCCCTGCCACTCACCTCGCACTGCATCCAGGTCCTGGTGGTTATTGATGGAGCCAACCACCTCTAAAGAGCGAGCCCAAGCGTGGAGAGTCTTCCTCCCGCAGATGCTGTGTGTGCAATACAGTGAGCCTGTTAATCATGTTCCCTTCCATGCCTTTCTGAGATGACTTCTTGTACAACAGCCATCTCTCTTTCCTCCCCTTTTATTATCACAGATCACTTTTAATACTGTACCAACCTGTCAAGCTTCCCCTGGCTCCGGCTGAGCTACTGCAAAGGGCTTAAAACAGACACGGAGAGAAGTCTTCCGGGGTGGTACAAGAGCCTGGACAAGGCAGGAGATAATGGTGCTGGGGCATCTCCTGAGCCCTTGGAGTGCTGAGCAGCGCAAGCAAAAGCCAGGGGCTCGCAGCCGCTGCCCCCCTGCACATCATCCGTGGGACACAAGAACTGAGCTGGACTGTGGAGCTGAGCCGGCTGCGCTCAGCTTTGCCAGCAGCCCCCAGCTCCTGTCCTCCTCCCTCTGTGCCCTGGGAAAATATTTGCCTTTTATAAGCAGCAAAAATAGGATTGATTTACTGTAGCGACATCTCAAAGCATGAAGTGGCACTTTTACACTCATATCACCCATTAGACATCTGAAGGCATCAGCACAGCCCATTTCATTTTTAAAGACATACAAAATGCTCAGAGGAAGCCATTTGACATCCCCATTCGGGGAACTATGATAGCATGCTGAAAATAATACAAATGCATCGGAATAGTCGCTTCGGTCCCCGTTTTCCCTTCAAGTTGTGTCAATATGCTGCTAAAGAGCTACTGAGTGTTGCTCTGTAATTTTTCTATATGTCACAGCTGCTGAAGAAGCTGCCTGTGGACAGTGCACTTAAAGTGGCAGCCGTGTCCACATCTGGCAGGCACTCCAGCATCTTTGGGGGATGCAGCAGCATTGTGTGGGAGATGCTGGAGCACCTTAGGGGAGATGCAGCAGCGTTTTCTGTCAGAGCCTTTTCTGGAGGCAGCGTGTCTGAGCAGCCTCTGCAGCCCCTGAGGAGCAGAAAGACACTTGGGGTGAGGAGCTTTTATGCTTCTCCCTGAAGCTGGGCTGTAATAGTCTCTGAACCCGCTGCCCTACACAGAGTGTCCCATCTGTGTCCCAGCATGGGGTGCATCACCCACGGCCGCAGCCACCCTGGGGGTACCCCAACTGTGGGGCTTTTTCTCATCCCCCATCTCTGGGACTTTTCTCTCCGGACCCAGCAGCAGCAGCTCCGTGCTGGAAACAGGCACAACTTTTAATGGTATTAATCTGTCACCGGGAGCTAGAGGGGAAGGAGCCTGACTGCGTTTCTGGGCTGTAATAGCTGTGCACTGACTACTGCCGGCCCTGATTTATTAACGAGGAGATTTCACAGGCTCCTGGCTACTGACAAATAGCCACAATTTTAGCCTCCCCCTAATCAATACCTTTTAATCAAATCCAATTGCGCCAAATTAAATTAAGGAAAGCATCCAGAATAACCCCAGAGCGCTGGGGGTGCTGGTCTCGGCACAAGGCAGCGCGGGGAGCTGTGGGAAGCGATCTCCCCCGTGCTGCTGGGCAGAGGATCCAGAGAATCCACAGATACCCTTGCCTGAACTCCATCGGGTTTCCTGAACGTACCCTGGACCTAGGGATGCTGGAGAGACCATTTCATTCCAAGGTTTCCTGTGGGCAGGGGCTGCTCGGGCAAGGCATTTACACCACCCGGGATGTGTTCCAGCAGCACGCCCAGGGAACACGAGGGCTGGGTGTATACACTGAGCATACCAACTAGCGCTGCTGTTTCCCTGCTGTCCAGCCTGGCAGGAGCTGATCTGAGGAACCGATCCTTGTGGGAGAAGCTGGAGGCGAAGGGGGCACCTCCTGCCTCTTCCCGAGGCTTTCCTCGCTCTGCCGCAGCCCGGAGCGGTCGGAAGGTTTCCCGACGCTGGCTCTGTGTTGCGCTCGCTCTTCTGCCGTCTTCGTGCAGTTCCCTCATTGTTCCTCGGGGTTTGCTCTGTTTAGCTGCCAGTGCTCCCACTGAGTTCTGGAGGTATTTTTCCGCGTGTGAATTATTCTCTGACACGATTTTGCAGCACGAGGTGTGTTTGGAGAGCTCGCTTACTGGGCGAGGCTTTCTCATTTTCCATTTCGGTGATTAGAGCTCCTCTAATTTCTGTATTCCGTATTTCAGGCTCCAGTTGACGTGCGCTAACTAATTACGTTGTGGGATGCCAGATGAGGCCGAGCTCATGCTTCCTCTGGTTTTTGTAGTGATATTTACTTGCGATAACGCAGGAGGCAACCGTGGAGAGACACATCCCCCTGTGTGCGTATTACAACTGTATCAGCTCGAGCTAGGTCAGCTATGAAAGAAATTTCCACCGTGAAAAGAGAAAAGCTGCTGCGGTGGGACCCAGATTACTTTATTATGCTTTCTGTCTATTAAGGGTCTGGCTCTGCACTGCTGTGCCTGTGTTTCACGTCCTCAGCCGAGCACGGCTCTCTCCAGGTGCTTCTGTGGGATGTCTGGAGCCTCGCATTCCCTGGGGAGGTTTTCCTGGGGCTTGTGGCAGTTTCTCTGTTTGTCCTCACCTGGCTGTGTACATTCCCTCCCTCTCTGCTTCTCATCCACTGCTCCTTGCACAGGCTTTCATTTCCCCAGCCACCTCTCTCACCTCGTTACCTTGATCTATTTTTAATGCTGCTCTTTTTTTTTTCCCTCCTTATCCTTCTGCCTTCCATAAAATACTCGACTTTTCACAGCGTAATTGGCATTTGGCGGTTCCTTCTCTTGTATGTGCCTTGGTTCCCCCCAGAGCCGACCTCAGCTCTCAGGAGCATCCTGGCAGCCCCCCACTCGCCTCCCCAGACACTTTCCCAGTGCTGCGGGACCACTGTGTGCAGCGTGACCTTGCCTCTGCCAGGAGCCCCTGTCACCCGGTGATGGCTTTGGTGACCAGCTTCTCTCCTGGAGCCCTTCATCTGGGCCCAGCAGCCCAGGGCAGCCTTCGGAGAGGATGGCTGGGCTGCTGGAGCTGTGCCAGCTGCAGCAGCTGGAGCCTGGCAGAATTAAAGTCTTAATTGCCTGTGATAATTAAAAATCTGAGGAAGTTTCCCCAAAGCACGAAGCTGTGTCCTGGCCCAATCCGAGCGTGTGCAGCTATGGGCGGTTAGAAGGACATCTCGTTTGTGCCTCCAAATCAGCCCAGCAAGGGTTTGAGGATGGCTTTGGTTGTGTTTTTGTGGACTCCTGTGGCAGACGGTGAGGTGAAACTGCCTGAGCCCTTCTCCCCAGGAGGGGATTTGATCCAAGCCCTGAACCAGTGGCATCGTTCTCTTGCCAACTGCACTGCCATCCAGGCCAGCAGGTCCTGGGGAGAGGGATAGCGGTGCTCATTAAGAGCTGTGCCAGCCCACAGCTAATTAACAGCTCTGCGGGGAGGGCAGTGCTGGGGGGACACAGGTATCCCAACCCCTAGCAGGCTCCAGCCCTTGCCAGCAGTTTGGGATCCACGCATGGTCAGCTCCACGTGCCACAGGGAAGGTGCCATCAGGAACGAGCTTAACGAGCTGGGGAGGGAGGGAGGGAGGACAGACCAGGATGATGACGGAGCTGTAACTGCACCCATCCTGGCTCTCTGCTTGTCTGGGTGTGCCAGGACCCGTCTCGGCCACCAGCAAGGGAGACGGTGCAGGAAAGACTTTAATAACCACCTCTAGTCCTGTGCGTGCGGTTAACTGCGGCAGCAGATTTACGGTTCCCATTAATTGTGCAAGTAAATTAGAGGCACCCAGGTGAAACCAGAGACAGTAGACGTTTTCCGTGCGCTTTCCTTTCCTTGGCGCTTGCCCATCCCTGCCCACCCCTTGGAGGGAAGGGTGGGATCCTGCACAGCTTGGTCCTGCCTCACCAAGGAAGGTGTCAGGGACTCTGGTGTTTGTCCCCAAAGGCTGATGCTACTCCCCAGGGTGGGTCCACCTGCCCCAGCACCATCACCCCCCCCTCGTTGCTGCTGCAGGATGACCTTGCAGCCCGTGCTCCTCTCCTCGCCAGCCCTCAAAGCCGCCTCTTCCCAGGAGAGAGTTCCATCATCCCTGTCGGCAGTGCATCCCAACTCCCAGTCATCAGGCAAATCTCATCAAGATCCCTCCTAACCTTTGTGCAAAGGTTGTGGGAAATGCCAGGGCCATATTTCACAAGAAATATGAGTCCGAGCGGCCTCAGGCTCGTAAAGTTTCGGGCAGGAGACTCTGCCTGCTGCGGGAGCTACCCAGCCCCTGATGATGCTGCAGCAGCCGTGTGGGGACAGTTTGTTTGGAAAAGGCCCGTCTTCTGCGCTCGCCACGATGGATTAACAGAGCCAGGCTTGCCTGTGCTGCCTTATCTGCCCAATAATTGAATGGAATAAGCTTTCTTATCTCTCTGGTCCGGCTTTTCCCTGGCAGCCCCCTTATCTCACAGCCCTTGGAGATTGTGAGCAGCCGTCGAGCCTCTCACCAGGGTGCTGCATCCATCCAATCCTGCTGGGCTCGGGCAACATGGGGGAAAAACAGAGCCTGCTTCTGGTTACGGCTGTGGTTCTGGGGGTTGCTCAGGAGGGTGGATGCCTCTCCACTTGGGCAACAGACCCTTGGAAACAAATCCAGAGGCATGGTGCCTTCTTTTTGTTAATGACCACCTCTTTGGTTCAGCTTCAATTAGCACCTTTTGTTGCAGGCACCTCAGGCCCCATCCATCAAACAGCTTCATGCAAAGGTTGTGGGGAAAAAATATTGAATATTTGGATTTTGTTACTTTATTATCAGTTATTCTTGACCATATGAGAAAATGGAGGATAAAAAGCAGCCCTGAGTGAGTGCTACTAGACAGCAATGAAAATGTCAGTGTGTCTTGCCATGGGCAGCCTGGCAGAGCTGGTGCCCCTGGGTGGCCAGCAGCACAGCCTGGGCTCTGGGGACATCCCTACTGGTGTCCCTGCAGCTCTCTGGGGACATCCCCAGCTGCACAAGGCCCTCCAGGAGAAATCTTGAGTCGAGGTACCCCAGTACCTCCACAGCTTTCTGCTGGCCCCCGAGCCCTCCTGCAAACCAAATGAGTCAGGACAAGCTGTTCTGCGTTTTGCTTTTTCACCCAAAGCCCTGAAATGATTCCTATGCCATACGCGGTGGTAGAGGAGAGCTTTGCTGCGGACGAGGCGGTCGGCGGTGGGGGTTTGTTTGCCGTGCCGGAGTCAGCGCGCTCGGAGGAAAGCACGTAATTGGGTCTCTTAGGTAAACTGCGCCGGATTGAAGGCGGCTGCGGCTCCATGAGCTGATGGACCACGGAGGAGACATTAGCATGTGAAATGATGACCATTAACTTGATTAAAGAAAGGACGCAACACGCATTTTGTTCTTGTATCAGAGCTGCTTCTTCCCATGAATCGTTGGTTGGGGATTTTGATTTCCTTATGCCAGGAGACAAAACACCTCGGAAGTGATGGGTAATTGCTTATGGGCTGAGTTTTTCTAGGCTAACCTAATCCTGCCAGGGATTTGCTCTTAGCTTCAATGTGAGGATGGATTTTCTTTAAGATCAGGATGAAAAACACTGTCATATATTAGAAGCAAAATAAACGACTCCTGAGCACTGGATTTATGCAGGCTTTCTTTAAGAGATGGTTAACCTGAAAAAGCCAGCCCTGGTCCTACCTGCAGGACCCGAGGAGCAGCCACAATGGGTGCTATCCTGACCACATCGTGAGCTCCTGCGGAAGTGGCTGTACATGTAGGAAAAAGGCTTGGGCATCCCAGCCCATGATTACGGCATGGGAACCTCTGTGTGTGGAAAGCCTTGTCCTGGGGGTGGCTGGGCAGCAGCCAGGGCTCACTGCTGGGCATCGGGAGGGATGGGATGTCCCCAGGTCCCTGGAGAGGGTCATCCGGACGCACAGAGTAAGCAGTGCTCCCCATCCCTCCCTCCCTTCCTCTGCTGGCCCTGGCACCAGCACGGGTCAGCCGGGATGCTGCAGGAGCGGGCAGATGTGCATGTAATTAGGATGCATCAAATCAGTTAAAGCTGAAGACAAAGAAAATTAGAGAAAATGAAGAGGAAATGAAACGGCTCGCGCAGATGGAGGAAAAATATTTTTAGTCCTTCTAAGTCCACGGCGTCTGTTGTTTTTGAAGAGTCCACGCTGAATCCTCCTGGGACTTGCTTCCTTTCAAATGAGGTTGCCATCTCCCAGTGCTGCAATTAGATATGTCCGCACAGCTTCTATTTAGTACAACCAAAGCACTTAATTTTCATTAAAAAGATGACATTGTGAGCAATGATGAAGGACGGGCAGCAGGCACCGGTATCCACGCTCCTGAGGACAGATCGGGACACACAGATGCATAAATTATTGGGCTCCTTTTCCACGTTTCTTCTGCTGCTTCTCTGCAAAGAAGATTGACTCGATTGTAGGTGCCTCTCCTGGTATCTCTTTTGAAATCCTATTTACATTTGTGTTAGATAATTTGGTATATCCATAAATTAGTGTTGAACATCAGTTTGTTTTATGGAAGTGTTGAATAATCTCCACCTCATGTATATTCACGTGGCCCAGCCCAGGATCCCCAGCAGAGGTAGGGGAGCCTGGCGAGCATTCACAGAAAGGACCCTGTCTTCTGCCACACCCTGGCCAGGTCCCACCGATTCCCTGCCAACCCATCACGCGCTGAGGGCTGCCCAGAAGCCAAATCCAGGAGAGCACTGATGGAGCTCTTGCTCCGTTTCAGATCTCCATGGTGTGGGAGGTACCAGGGCTGTGTGCCCGTCCCTCAGCATTGCAACAGGGCACATGCTGTCCCTGCTTCCAGAGCACTTCCCTGCCCTGGAGCGAGCCAGGGATGCACTCAGACCACGGACACCACGCTTTGCATCTGACCTCATCCTGCAACCGCACGCAGTCCGAGCCAAACTTCTACTGTGCCTTTCCTTGCACCTGCCAAACCACCGCTGGCTTTTCAAGTGTGAACCCCTGGCATAGCTGCCAGCCCTGCCGGGGCGCAGCCAGCACCGGGGCAGTCGGCCAGCTCGCTGCGCAGCGCTTGAACCAGGGCTCACACCGTGGCGTGGTCGTGCTGGGCAAAGGCAGCGGTCCTCGCACCCTCTGACACGAGCCCTGTGGCCAAAACCTCTCCGAGTGCCGAGAGGAAGAGACCAGGGCTGGATAAAATAGGGCCGTTTTTATTTTTCAAGTTTTCCACATTCATGAAAGCAAAGATTCGTGTGGCTGAGCCTGAAGACAAACTGCTTCAAAGAGCAATTTTAATTGAAATGATAATGATGAAAGTTTTGCAGCCAAAATTGAAATATGCATTGCAAGTGTTCCCTCCTCCCACGAAGTGCATCCATGAAGAGCAATAACAAAACTAGGGAGCTTTTGTCAGAGCCCTTTGGTCTCAGCCTTTGAGTAGTGGCAGTTTCCTCAGTCCATGGATTATCTTTGGATAATCCCCAGGAGGGTCCCAGGGCTGCAGAAACGCCTCCGCAGTTTCTGGCGTTGCTTTGCTTTTCCTATCAAAGCCCAGAAAAAGGGCAGGGATGAGGAGGTAGGAGGAGAGTCTTCGTCTCCCCCCAGGAAAGGAGAAGGCAGCAAGGAGAGGCAGCGGTGGGCAAGCCTGCGCACAGGGGAGTGATCCAAGCGGAACAGCTCTCATATGAGTTTAATGAATACCCATCCAAACCAGCAGGGACTTGCTTTGCAGAAGGCTGGTGCTTGGGGAGTTATGACTTTGTTTCTAAGGGACACAAAACTGACCAGCAGAGCTCACTTTCAGGTCTGCATCCAGGGGATGCCCCTTCTGCCTTCCCCATGCGAGCAGCTGCCCCCCTGCTGCCAGCGATGCCCAGCGATGCCCAGCGATGCCCAGCACTGCACTGCTGTGCGGTGCAGACCTCTCAGTAACATCAGAGAACCTTTCCTGGGCAAAGACTATCAAAAAAGCACCCCAAACCTCTCTTGGTTCCAAAACATTCTATCCATGGCACGTTCCCTTGCATCCTGTGACCGTGCCCTGGCAGGTTGTGCTGCTGCTGGATTTAGTGCCAGGTTAGCAGAGGAAAGCGCTGAGCTTCCTGAGTGAGATGCTCCCCCCAGGGTGGGTCAGCTCCCAGCAGGGTCAGGAGGGATGCCTGAGGCTGTGACCCTTGGCTGGACCAGTGCCGGCTCCTGTCAGGAGCACAGGGCCCCAGGGGGTGAAAAGCTCCTCCGCTTCCCAGACAGAAAGAGACTGCTGGTTCCCCTCTCCTCAGCATTAATCTCTGTCCCTCCTGGGAAATTACGCCATGATAAATCTTTATTTCTCCTGATGGCTTGCCAGCTTTAATAACAGTTTCATGGGGGACGGGAGAAGCCGTCAAGCCGGTGCACGGGCTGGAAGATGCTCAGCTCCCTCTGCAAACACTGATGAGTTGGGACTGATTTATCCTCCTTCCCCAAGCCCTGTTTGTCCAGCTGCTGTGTAGGCCCAAGTGAATAACTGTTTCCTCACTAAACCAAGCTGCTGCTTAATCTTCAGGCATCCATGACTTTCTGGAGTTTATTTGCTAATCCAAGTGGAGCTGGTTGTCGATAGATGTAGGGCTTCAGACCCTCCCTTTTCAACTACACCCACCTCACTCTTGCACCCACAAAAGGTGTGCAGAAGAGACGGTCCCTGCTGAGTGTGCTCCTGAGCCCTGCCTGGAGCCGGCTGTATCCTGCGTCCTGCTGCAGCCCATGTCTTGCTGCATCCTGCATCCCACTGCATCCCGCACCCTGTTGCCAGCGCAGCCCAGCCGAGCATCTGCCCAGGGTCCTGCCACCAACGGTGGGAAGCTCTGCTGTGTAGCACAGCAATTCCTGCTCCTGGCTCTGCTGCCGTCGGGAGGAAAATGTGTTGCATTGCAGCACCTCAAAAGGGCTGCTTGGTTCCTTTGGTTGCCTGAATGTATAAATGTTGCAGTGCCAGGGATTTTTATTGTCTGCTAACTCAATACAAACCGTTTGTAGAACTGCGCATAAGAAAAATGGAATTTGTTCTTGGTTCCCACGGCATCTGACTGGCGAATGTGAATAATCAGGTTTTCTCTTATTTGTGGAAGTAACTGAACAGCCAAATCCAATCACTCCTGGAAATTCTGCTGCGATGCAGAGACCAGTGTGAGTCCCAAATCGGTTTTCTCTGAAGCAGGGTAGCCGGTGGCCAGTGCTCCTGGTGAGCCTCAGGACACTCAAGAGCCAGACTGCTCTTGGCTGTTCAGGTCTCTTCTGCTCCTCTTAAGGGATCTTAAAGGTCTTTTCCAGCCTAAATGGTTCTGTGATTCTTTGCCTCTGAGGAAGGGGTTGAGAATATATGCCCAAGGAAAACAGGACCTGCAGGTGAGGAAGGAGGTGGAAAGATGCTGCATGGGGAGATAAGAGCTGTTGCATCTCACCACGGGGGCTGTGGCAGCTGATGCACGGGGCTGACACGTGGCCCCTTGCCGAGCAGCTCACCGAGCCGGCATTTTTCGGGGAGACGTTGCCAAATAAACCCCCAAATGGAGATGCTGCTTCTCTGATGGGTCGGCTCCCACAGCCACCTGTATAGTGCTTGTAATGGCTTAAAATGGGTCCTGTAATGGATGGAGGAAAATGAGTGTGGGGCCGGGGGCTGCTCACTCAGCCTGGCAGTTGGGGCGATGGAACAGCTTCAGCCAGGGCGAGTGTCAAATGTTTTTGCAGGGAGTTACTATAGAAACTATCTCAACTCTTCTTTCCATGCAGCCTCGTTGCTGCTAATAAATAGCCTCATTATTTTACAAAAAGTGCTTTGGAAACCAGCAGCACCACAGTTCGGGCCAATACAGAATTAATGATCGAAAATAGTGGGGCCATTTTTCTCGTGTACCATAAAGAGCGGGGAGGCCGGGGCTTCCATTAGGCAGAGTTATGGCTCATTTCTCCGCTTTTGCTGTATTTATGTTTTACGTATTCGAAAGCGATTTCAGCTGCTACCACAAATTACTAATTCCCACGTTACATTAAATGTCTGTGAGCAGGACTGGCTCCTGCCTGTCACGGTGAGCAGGGAGTTCTGTGCTGCCGGAGCCGCGGCTCCAGCGCCCCAGCTCCTCCCTGGGGCTTGCTGGCTCAGCTCACTTGGGCTCAGCAAACCAGTTCCTCGACAAACCCGTCGGTGCTTCCCCTGGGTCTGGAGGAGCTCGTCTCACTCGGGCTCCAGGATCTAGCTCACTTGTGCCATCAAAAAAAACCCCTCAGAATTTGGATATCCACATCTGGAGAGCTTTGCTGGTGCAGCCCTGCCTCGCTTCCTGACACGCACACCCGTACTGCCCTCGCCGCACGCGGCTGCATGCACAGCGCAGGGGTGAGTCCTGCTTGCAAGTGAGAATGGAACATTTCTAGGGAGAGCTCCACAGCCAGCCCTCAGACTGTGTTTTTTCCTGGCAGGTTTTTTATGCCTGTCCCCTCTGCGGAGGGTACAGCTGCTCCGCGGGGCAAGGCTGTGTTCTGCTCTTTACAGCTCTGCTCTGCCCGGAGCTGACTGACGGCTGCTAAATTGAATGTTATAATCCGTGGATCTGAGAGTCAGATATTGCCCAGGAGAAGATGAGCTCCATGTTCACCTTGCGGGAGGCTGGAAGCCGCCTGTCCCCACAGTGCCCCTCAGCACCGGTGAGCCGAGCAGCCCAGCATCCCCAGCGGTGCCTGCCAGCAGCTCCTCTGCGCTGCTGGTTTACAAAGCCTTTCCCAGGCACAGAGTTTTCTCTCCTTTGCCTAGTAAAAGCTGGCTGTTGTTGTTTATACTTTTGTGCTGTGTCTCTATATGGAGGTATTTTTGTAAGGAGCTGAAAGACAGCTAGAATTGATCACGCCGGTTTGCCCCTGGCATGAATCACCACATCCAAATAGGAAATCCTGCTCTCCACGGCTCTTCGTGGAGATCACGTTAACGACTTGCTGTGGTGCAGCCCCAACATCTCGATGGGAGGCAGCCAGGCATCAGAGAAAATGATGGGGAATATAATGAATCATTTGTCTTCCCTGGAGAAGGAAGAGTGGCAGTGAAAAAATAGACCCTTAACTCCTCAGCAGCCGGCAGCCGCTGCTGCTCGTGTTCCCAGGGCCTCCGATGGGCAAGGGAAAGGGGGACAAGGACCCCGGGGATAGATGAGGGAGGGCATCACCACGCTGGTGTGTTTTCAGAATCTGAAAGAGACTCAGGCTCACTCTCAGAACAGCCTGGATGTCTGTGTCCTGTGTTCAGGTTGATTATCACGAGCAGCCTCTCCCCAGTGTGGCTCTGGAAGCTCTGCCTGGTGCAGCAGAACTGACCCAACTTTCGGGCTTCATTGTTCCCCTGGGTCACCTCACTGGGACGTCCCCACTTGCTGCTGCCTGGGGCTGAGGTGCCCACCTACCAGATCGCAGCCCCAGTGCCAAACTGGGCGCACAGGGCAGGTCTGGCAGCACCAGCAAGGCGTGTGACTCGGGTCACTGCACGGTTGGGCACTGCAGGATGAAAGAACCTTGAAAGCCTCGCACTTGGAGAGGTGCAGCTAAATGAGAAGAGTATTAGCTCAGTGTGCTCAGCACTAGCCCCCTGATTACTGGTGGTGAACCCGTGATTTTACCCAGCAGCACCAGTAGCAGTATTATATTGGTTTTGACCTTTCTTTTACGGGACAATAAAAATGAAAGCACAGGAGGAGGAAGGTTGTGCAGAGAGGGCAGAGGCAACACACCCGGCCAAGCTGGAGTCCTTGTGTCGAAGGGCTTGGGAGGCGAGATGGGGTGAATAATCCAAAACCATGGTCAAGTTTTATTACAAAAAAAATAGCTACAGTTTCTCCAGGTGTGTTAGTGGATTTGCACTTGTTGTAAGAATCACTTTCTGAGGGAAGCATGGAGCACAGGGAGCTGTACTGGCCACAAACAAATGACTTGGGTCTAATTAGGGCACGGAGGGGCCTCTGTAAGGGCAGACCCCGAAACCCAGGCTGGGCCCGATGGCAACGCTGCGCCTCGCAAGGCAAAATGGAAATGCCGCTCCCCTGTCTCTGTCAATTAAGGAATTTAAGTTTTTTCCCTGATAAACCCCTCAAAAAGAGAACTAATCAATCTAAAGCAATTTTATTAACACAGACATGATCATCTTTTTTTCCGATTCAATCAAATGTGACTTGTCTTCTTGCAATCCCGTTCTGCATTTTACCCCAACTCATGCTGGGATGAATAAGTCTGGGAGCATAACTAATATTTGCAATTTAAATAGGGCAAGTGCTTGTGGAGCATGAAACGAGCGTTACACAGTCACCCGCCGCCCAGCACCGCTCCCAGCGCTGCCGCGGTGCCGCCACTCTGCCCTTGCCCTGCAAGCCTGCCCGGTGCTCACCATCCCACTGCTCACCATCCCGCTGCTCACCATCCCGCTGCTCACCATCCCATTGCTCACCATCCCGGTGCTCACCATCCCACTGCTCACCATCCCACAGGGGTTTCCAGCCATACGGATGGCTCTGGTTAACCACCGCACACCCCGAGCAGCACAGTATGTACCCACGTTGCACTGATGCACTGAAGAGCATTGTCCGAGTTAAGAGCCAGACGGCATCTCCCCGGGATGGCAGACACAGACGGGTGGTGGGTGAGTCGGGTGCTCAGCATAGGGAGCATTCACAGGAGGCTCCGAGCAGAGGCTCCCCAGCTGCCGTCGCACCGATGGGTGGAAGGAACGCTGAAAATTGATGCAAGAAAAACACCAAGAGTCTCTGCTTCCAGGTAGCGCTGAATCCCGCCTGGCACGGGCCAACAGTGGGGCTGCTGCCCTAATTCCGTCCTGGGTAGGTGGCTGCTGCAGGGCATGTCCCCATGCCAGCTGGGCCCCTGCCCCACCACAGGACTCGCTGGGCAGCCACGCTTGGCTCTGCGGCTTTCCAGCCCCGTTGCTGCCGCACAGCGCAGGGCTGTCTGGGGTGCGTTACCCTCCAGCTCCGGCCAAACCAGGAACCGTTATTCCCCCAGGAGCTCACCCCCTCCATTAGCAGGGTGCTGGCACCCGGCGCTCGGGCAGCTCCCATCACCACTCTGCTCCGACCTCGAGCAGCTGCCTTAAACCCGGCCTCTCGATCTTTTTGACAGCTTAATCTTTATTTGCTTCTGACAACAATATGTGTAATTGCAGCCCCTGACAGATCAGATGGAGGGAGCACTCAGACAAGGAGTCAATGGCAACACGTGGTCTGAGCCCAGCATCTCCCCTGTTCCTGAGAGCTGTGAGTTCCACTCCGGCGGCGGCAGCAAGAGGATGATGCTCCTGCCATGATGCCCCGTGGACAGTCCCTGAACCCGGTCCCCCTGGAATGGCTCAGCTTTCCCAGGCGTGGGGCATTCACATGAAATCCGGTGGTCCCACTGGGTCCCTGCACGTCCCGTTGTTCTGGCAGGTACAGGCACACTGGGGGGTTGTGCACTCCCATTTCTGGGGGTGAGCTTCAGATGAGTATCCTGCAGGATGCCTGCTGCGAGCCTTATCACCATCTCCTAATCAATACCCTGCCAACAACGATGCCAATAACTTTAATTCTTGATAAATGGCAGGCATAAAACTGAGCTATTGTGTTGCTAAAAGAAATTTAATTAAGGGTGAGCAGAAGGGATCCATCACCTGGCAGCGTGGCTGTTGAAGTCAGCTGGTTGTCCAGCCCCCACCAATAGCCCTTCAGCTCCTGCTGCAGCTCGTGCTGGTGCCAGAGGGTCCCCATGTGCTCACTGTGCCACCCCCAGCTCCCTACAACCAGCCCCTTCCCATTGCACAGCTCCATGCCCCTCACCGTACAGCCCAGCAGGTCTCCAGTCCCACCAGTATCCCCCCAGCATGAGGGCACATCCCATCACTGGGGGCTCGGTGTCACCCGTGGCCACCTCCAGCCCACCCTGCAGCCACTGGACCATCCCCTGGACGTGCAGAGAAGGGACTTTTGTCTTTGCGAAGTTTTTAATTATAAGCAGCCTTTTTATTGGGCCGGACACTTAATTTATGTCTGATTATTTTTCTCACCACATCTGTGACACAATCAGGGTTCCCTCCGCGCGCACAGGAAGGTTTCCTTCATTAGTTATTAGGTTTCAGCCCCCGAAGAGCAAATTAAGGGACATGAATATGCAAATCTAATGCTTCTAAACTGATAGCGTCAGAGCTTCCTCCGGAGGGGATCAAAGCCGTGGTGCCATTTGGCTTCCAGCTCCTTGCACAGGGGGGTCGGGTTTTACACTCTCTTTAATTTGTTTGTTGCACCGGAGAGAGATAAAAATAAAGATTCCACCGAAGTTGTTCTTTTCGCTTTGCTGGGCTGTGTTTCTTTGGGCTTTTATTAAACGCTACTTGCACCGTGTTGCCAGAGCCAGTCAGCTGGCAGCCAAGGGGCTGAGGCTGTGCCAGCCTGTGCTCCGGTGCCATCCCTGGGACGCTGTGCCCAGCGGGGGGGATGTCACCAGGGCGAGATGCTCGAGCACGAGGGACAGGCTGGGGACGTGCTGGGTGGCAGGAACCATGCGGCATCACAGGTGGCACCAGCGTGGGTTGGAGCTGCCCCAAAAGAGCCGTTTCCAACCTTCCAGCCTTGCAACTTTTCGGAGCAGGACCTTTGGGGCAAACCATGCATTGTATGTCCATCCGTGTGTCTGTCTGTCAGGCCCTGGCCCAGTGTCTGTTCCTGTGTCCATCACCCACACAGCACCCGGAATCCTGCAGCGGGGTGAGCGAGTCAATCAACGCGCTGCATCCTCACCGGGCAAACGACCCCCGGCTGCACCCATGCCCAGCCGGGGTCCAAGAGACACTGGCACCGAGTGCCAGGGCTGGCTCCAGAGCCGAAGCGGTTGTGCGGACTCCGGCTGCCGGAGGAAGGTCATCTCCCCGTGTAGCTCAGCGCTGGGGTGTCCGCCTGGGGCTGGCACAAGCGGCCGGTGTCAGGCTTCAGTCTGTGCCCCCAGCAAGGGGCACCGGCTGCCCCCATGTCCCCCCCGCCAGCTTTAACCACAGCGATTTAACAAGGACCTCCAGGGGGTAACAAGCGCAGGAACGTTGCCGCGGGGGAAGGAGAAACGTGAAGAGGAGGAACATTAAATTCCGCACATCAGGAAGGAGGGCTATTTTTAACAAACACTCCATTAACCGCCAGCGGGTCGGGATAGCTTTTCCCGTGGCGTGCAGAACGCTCCGGCAGCTTCCCATGGGCTCGGTGGCAGCTGGGCTGCTCCACACCAATCTGTGCGATGCCGCGTTCAAATTGAGAGCTCTGCCAGAGCAGCCCCCCCCACCATGAACCCCCCCGGGGCCCCTCCCGAGCCCCCCACCCCCTCCCGGCTGCCAGGGCATCGGGGCTGCTGTGGCACCCCCAGCCAGGGGCATCGGGGTCCCTCTGCGCTGCCTGGAGCCTGAGCAGTGGTGAGGTCAGGAGGCACCCCTTCACTGGAGGGTAGGTCTTTGTAGAAGGAACCCACCCCCTCTGCATCTTTGCATGAGGAACCCACCCCCCCCATTCTGGCCTGGCTGGAAATGAGGTCAGTGCCACTGGGACAGGCATCAGCACAATTACCATGAGCAGTCACAGTTTGTCTCTTCTCCTGGGAAGATAACTCAAAAGTGAACAGAGAAAAGTGAAACGAGCCCCAGTGCATTTAATGAGCGTCCCAGGTGGGCAGGGAGAGGTCGGGATTGCCCTGAGCCCCTCACTCTCTGCTCTCAGGAGCAGAAAGGGAACTGCTGATGGACCAACACCCGGGTCCGGGGCAACTTCTGAGCGGAAGAAAAAGAGACAAAAATTTACCAAACCTCTTTTATTTCACTTCAGCAGATTAGTGGTCCCACAGAAGTCGGCAGCCCCCAGGCGATCAGTCTCCGGGAGGAAACATGCTCATGGGAGTGGTGCCGTAGACATCTGCAGAGCACGGGTGGTACCGGAGCTCGTCGTTCTTTGCTGCAGATTGGACTGAAACAGCCTCACCGTGCAGAGAGAGACAGGATTTCACAGGAGACAGGTATCTGTGAAGCCATCAGGCAAAGCAGAAGAAACCCTCAGGAGGAGGTGCAACAAACCCGGGGGGTGTCACTGCAAACCCACAGCACTTCTGCACACGTTCAGAGCTGACACCCCGGAGACGCCGAAGCGCTGGCAGGATCCGGACCCGCTCCTGGCACCGATGCCTCCCACGCTCCATCACACAGGAATCTGTGCTGACAGATGTGCGAGCCCAAGTGTCTTTCCCCTTTGCTAGAAGTGATTTCTATCACGGCGCACATCTCTCTACTTCATCCTGCTTTCCGAGCCCGGAGCTGCCCGCCGAGGCGCATGCTTTCCCAGCGGATCGTTGCCAACGTGCCTGCAATCGGGCGGATTCTCCACGCTTCCCGCGAAGAGCTGCACCCCACACATCCCTCCTCTGCCAAAGCATCCCCCCCCCCCAGCCCCAGGACCACCCCAGCCCAGCGCCCGCCCTGGCATCGCTGCCACAGGCAGCTGCCCGTGTGCCAATCTACTGTCCTCACTTGACAGAACTGAGCACACCAAACCCCGCGTGTTGCAGGGGATCAGTACAGCTCCAGTGCCAAGAAGAGAAGTGGTCCCGTTCACCAGGAGTGAGTCGGGCTCCAGCCAATGACCCTCAGCTCCTCGGCTTCCACTGATGCCAGGTTTTCACCAGCTGACCACAACAACACAGCCCATGGCCATGACCAGCGGCCAAATGTGCCAGGCTCAAGCAAATGCCAGTGCCAAAGAGGTCTGGCTGGCAGAGTCCCGCACCCTCGCATCCTGCATGCCC
Source organism: Todiramphus chloris collaris (assembly GCA_025345505.1). Taxonomy (NCBI): domain Eukaryota; kingdom Metazoa; phylum Chordata; class Aves; order Coraciiformes; family Alcedinidae; genus Todiramphus; species Todiramphus chloris. Next base: position 5,364,776 of record JANVCC010000174.1, read on the forward strand.
ATGGGCACCTCCATCACAGGGCACTGCTGAGGCAGCTCGACAGTTAAGACTGGGAATTGGCAGGGGGATAATAAGGAACTCAAATAAACTCCCTTCCAGAAGGGTGCTCATGTACCAGCACCCAGGGCTGGAAATGCCCTTGGCTGATGTTCGCCTCGATCTGTGCCAGCCCAGCCTCTGCTAATAAGTAATTAGGAGATAATTAACATTTGTAGCATACAGTGGGAAACATCTGGGCCTGATAATGTCAGAGGAGCCTTCGAGAGTGATTAATGGGGTCGGGAGAAAGGAGAGCAGCGAGTGGCTCAGCACAGCATCGTAACGGAGGGGACAGGATGAGGACCAGAGGGGATGGTCTGGGGACTGGAGAGGATGGGCTGGGACAGCCCATCAGGAACTCGGGGACACCTCTTCCCACTGTCCTCCCCAGCAAGAGTGGGACAGCAGCGTCATCATACCCTGGGAAGAGGCTTTCTCAGTCTGGAGCCGATCACTCAGAAGCAACCTGGGCTCAGAGACAAAACAGAGGGCACTTGGTAGAGCTGGAATTTATTTTGTATGAGTCCTACTTAATTAAGTACTTCATTTGCATAACCTTGTGCAGTTACTCACTCCTGTCATCATGAAATCCAGCCATGTGCAAACAGTTAGCAAAAATAACACACATAACTCAAACTTATGTTTGTTGTAAAAATGGTTTTACACGATGTGGTTAAGCAGGCCTGACGTACAGCCCAGAACCATCTTTCCAGCTCCTTTAAAGAGAGGAATAAATCTCTGCCTTGATTTCCAAGGAAACTGTTGGAGGTTTTGCTCGACTCCATCAGCTCCTCTTTGGCAGATTTCCCTGTCCAATCACTCCACCATGAAGCTCTGCAGCAGAGGGGCAGCTATTGGGCTCCCCACAACAACTCACCCTCTTACTTCCCTGAAAATTACCAAAAAGTCAAGCCCAGGGGTCCTTACGACCTAACATAACCTCGCTAGACCTTTTCCTTGCTCTTAAAGGTTACTCGTGTCCAGGGCTCTCCAGCCTTTAACCAGCAGCACGTGTGCCCAGTAATGAAGAAACCAGAAATACCAATGTGCACGTACAGATGCACACTTTTAGGGCTGTGCTGACCTTCTGCAGCTTGCTGCTGTCCTCCCCGTGTGACACCAGGAGAAATATCCCCAGCGACACTCAGCAGCCACTCGTGCTGTGCTGGCTTGTCAGCTTTTGGGCTGGTGCAGCCGGGAGGGGTTAGCACTGCAGGATGCTTGGCAAACCCAGCTGACATTTCCCAGTGTGACATTAATAAAGGTGGGCTTGAGCAATGAAGGGAGCTCTGGAGGCACCGGGAGACAATCTGGAGCATCCCTAAAGAGGGGGCCTCCGAGGTCCATCAGATCCTGCCTTGCTATTTCCTTCTCCTTCCTGCGACAGAGCGATGCTTAAAATGGCAGCAGCAGCCCCTGTCCCGGAGCATCATTCAGCCCCTGTTCCAGGGCTGCAGCACGTGGTTCTACAAGTGCCTCTGTGCCCACCTACCCACTGGTCCCTGGCTCCCAGCACCCACCAGTGTGTGGGTGAGAAGCTGAGCCCCAGCCTGGCATTTCTAGGGCACCCATGGCCACAGCAGCTTGAACAGTGCCTGCTGAAGGACTGGCCATCCCCCTGACCCATGCTGCAGCCAAGCCCTCCTGTCTCCTCAGAAGAGCTTGGCATGGGGAAGAGCATCCTTCCGGGGGAAGCTCTTTACCAATAGCTGAAGGTTTCAGAGGTGTTTGCAAAGTTATAACATGTTAAGCATGAAGAGGTGCAGTTTGCTGGCCTCTGCCACCCCTGCGGGGCTGCAGTGTCGCTGCTGAGCCCCGAGGTTGGGGGTTATTTCCAGGTAGCCAAACACCAGCAGCTGCTGTTCCCTGGGACAGCTCACCCTCGGACATACTCACCCTGGAAAGCTCGCTGGACTGTGCTCTGAGAGGCTCAGTGAGCAGCTGAACCTGGGATGACCCACGGGACATTCTGATGGAGTTGCACATGAGCTCTGCTCTGAATCCCCTCGTTAGTGATATTAGCAAAGAGCCACGAAACCCCCCAGTCCCTCGTCTCCTCCTCTGCCCACAGACCCAGGTGGCTGCACAGTCCCACGACCACATGGCCAGGAACACACACACTTGTTTCCTACAGTAGAGGAAGAACAATTCAAAGTGTCTATAAATACCCAGGAAGGCAAATGCATTAACCTTATCTTGATCCCAGAGTGTAATTACATAAAGCCTGGCTCCCAAGTAAATGAGTACATTAATAACAATTTTGTTCCTGTAATTACTATCAGTTCTTAGATCTTGCAGCTATTTGCTAATTCAGCCACACGTGCGAGGGCTTTTCCACCACCAAGCCCGCTGCCACCTGCAATGGCCCAGCCTTGGCCAAACAGCTCTGAGCAGTGCTGAGGAAACCTATTTTCAGGCTGCAAATACAAGTCACAGTTTAAATAAGGATGCTACAAACAAATCAACCTGATCCTCGTCTGGTGAAAGGTCTGGTCCCCACCTGGAAATGAGCCTTTCTGCTGGGAGAGCTCCCCGGGGAGCCAGGCGGCATCAGCTCGGATGGCTGTGCGAGGATAGCTGACACCAAAGCTGGGAAGCTGCACCCGTGGGATGTGCAGTGCAGAGCAAGGCACTGGGAAAGGGGCACAAGGAACTAGACAGCTGGGGAAGGAGGTGACGCTTTGCACAAGGTGTAGACACCAACTGCAAGGAGGGGGACCTAGGAACTCCTCTATCCAGCTACTCCCGACCTCCCTCCCGCTCGCACGCGGCTCCTGGTGCCGGCGGGGACGGGCTTCAAGCCCAGCAGGTTGCAGGTGAAGCAGAGGAGCTGCGGCAGCACCAGCACACCGGGGACAAAGACATCGGGTCCACAATGGCAAAGGGGGCGGCGGAACTGCCGGACTCCTGGGGATCCCCGGCCCCCCACGGGCCATGCCCGGGAGGGTGCCTCTGCATCGCGAGGAGGAGGAAGGAGCATCCGCTTGGATCTCCATGGAAACCTGCACTTGAGTGCAAGCTGCGGGGAAGGCTTTAATTTCAAGTGCTGATTTGGCTGCGACCCTGGGAGCGATCAGCAGGAGATGAGCTGCATTAAGAAGCAGTGGGGGTAGGACACTGCTCCGAAAATGGGTGCCCAAAGAGTATCTGAAACCATTAGGCTTGAAAACCTGGTTCTGAAAGGCAGGAAGCCCAGCTGGGTGAGCCCTTAATGGCAAAGGATTTATTTAATTCATTTGTCCCCTTTTCATTGTGTGCAAATAATCCGTGAAAAGATTTTGATTGTATTTTTTTTCCTTAATTTGTTTGTTAATTTGGAGCAAGGCGACAGATGGTCTGCACAGGCAGAGCTTAGAGCATCCTCCAGCATGTGCCCTGGGCAAAGGGGGACCCCGCCACCATCCCCACTGGTCCACTAGCCCAGCAAAAACCCCCAAATCTGCTACAATAAATCTGCAGGGAGTCTGGTTTGGGGCAGGTACTCCCAGGGATGAAACACCAGTGCTGGCTGCACCGAGATCGTCCTCCACCAGCAGCCCACGGGGCTCGCCTAGGAAGAGGTGCCACACCAGATTAAGGGCTGAGAGCTCGAGCCCAGGGCCACGGGCGATGCTCAAGCACCCATCATCTGATGGGCTCCAGCCAGAGAGCCCCGAGGCCAAGCAGAGCCTGCCCTCCAGCAGATCTCTGGGGCTCCAGGGGTGGCACTGAGGGGTTCGGGTGCCTCCAGACCAGCAGAGGTGGGGGAGCCCGGGGCAGAGCCCCCCGCCTGCAGCCAACGCCTGTGCAGCCGGGCTGGCAGCGCGTGATCCTGGCATTATCCCTCAGGAGCAGATGTAAATGTCAGTGCCATCCCAAGGGGAGCCTAAGCCCGCGCTGCAGGCAGGGGCGGCTCTTGTGATCAATTCTCTTTTACAGCTGCTCTCCAGCAAAGCGAGTGTAACGGCAGGGCACCGCTGTTCCCAAGACCCCGGGTGACATTGCATCAGGTGCCAGAAGGTGACTAACCAGGAATTTAAAGAGATTTTAAGAGATTTCCATCCAGAACAGCAAAGCCCAGCCCATCCAGTGCACGTGTGCTGTACCGGGGGGTGGGAAGTTGGCCCCTGCCCCTCTGGCCCGCCCCGGGTGCCCTCTGTGGCTGGCATGGGGGGAGATGCCAGCAGCAGCCCCCTGGTGATGTGCAGACTTGCTGGGCTGGCCTTTCTCTAGGTGGGACACTCCTTTCTTCAGGGAGAAAATGCAAAGTGTGGAAGTTTAAGATGCTCCACAGCACATGGAGCCACAGAGTAAAATGAGCAGAGCCCTGCCTTGGCCCTTCGGCACCTCCCATTCCCATCTCCAGCCGCATTCTGGAGATAAACAGAAGGCCAGAGCCTCCAAGGCTTTTATTCCAGGACTTTCCATTTAATTTAATTATTGAAGTATGTTTCCCCGGAGATAGGATCTGCGTGACATTTGCTAAGCCGTGCCTCCGGGCGCACCCCGCTCGCCTCACGCACCAGCTACCACCCGATTGGATCCACAGAGGCTAGGAAGGGTCTGAGTGCAGGAGGCAAAACAAGCATCCCCAGGAGGAGTCTTGGGGCAGCTCTCTCAAACATCTCATGATGAGCATGGTGGTGGCAGGTTGGAGGAAAGCAGGACACGGGTCACACATTAATCCAGACTGGGAAGTGAGGGATGGCTGCCAGCGCCTGACTCGCCCTGTCCCTAAAATCAAGTGCTCTCTAGGAGTGGACCCGGGGCTGCTCTGCCACCCCTGCTTTGGAGACCCCCATGCACGAGGCCAACAGCCTGGTCTCGCTCCGCAAACACTTCACTACCATCCGATGGGAGCGGGAGCAGCATCGCCAGAGGCATGTTCCTTGCTTACAGTGCTCTCTCAGTCTATTTAAAAAGCTTAATAGTATTTGGAAATAGCAGGTAAACACTTGATGCGTTGACCTTCACTAAAGTGGACGCTGATTCCCACCTCAGTACAAAAAATTAATTGGTAAATGAACACAAAGCCTCAATTCTTCACCAAATGTCAAGCCTGGGACAGAGAGGAGGGAAATGATTTACAAGCATCTGGCAGTTTATAAATGCTACAAATTCCTCATTATGTAGCTGCAAATTATTATTAAAAAGTGATCTGCATTTCAGCATTGGTTCACCTGCACGGAGCAGCCTGGCCCCAACTCCTTCACCCAATACCTGATGAAAAGCCCACCAAAGCCCCCCAAAAAGTCTTTTGAGGATTACGAAGAGGGAAGCCCTGCTTGGCTGCAAACCCAGGTGGGAAACGAGCTCCGCGGGGAAGGGGCTGACATTTCTCCCGGGCGGTTCATGATCATCATCCCCAGCGAAGCATCCCCTCGCCAGGTCCAGCTGCTGCAGCCCCAGCCCAAGAGCAGCTGCCCCGTCTGGGCAAGGCCACCCTTGGGCTGTGCCCCCCAGAGCCCGGAGAGATGGCTCCCAGCACCCTCCTCCCAGCCCAACCTGGCTAGAGAGCGAGGACACGTTCCGAAAATGCCCTTCACATCTCATCCATCCCGGCTGAATGGGAGCGCAGCAGCCGCAGCTCGAAGGCTTTTCATCTCCCCTGCCAGCCCTCCTTTCTGCTGGAGATGCTAATAAAGTGCATTTCCTCCAGCCATTGTTTCACTTATGGAACCTTCAGCCGGGTTTTGATTGAGTGCACTTAATATAGTTGCTCTTGTTGTAGAAAGGATTTTGAGCCTGGTATTTGACAGCCTTGATCTTAAAGAAATCCATTAAGAGCAGTTTTATCTCCGGGTTTTGTAACCATTAAATCAGGTTTTTATCAAGTTGGTGGTGTGCTTGGCGGATGACACATGGGAGAAATGGGGAATCCACCTCCCACTCTTCAGCTCCAGGACTGGTGTGCTGTGTTTGGGCTACATCTCAATAACCAAACGGGGATTTTTCTCTGTGGAAGAACATCTTAACACCTCGCCTGGGAGAAGTACAGGGCCTGAACTTTCAGGGGACAAGAAAGAATCGTAATTGGCCGAATAAAAATTCCTTAGTGTATTCCTTCTGGAAGGTGAGCACCAGAAATCACATTTGGCTTCAGCCACCAGACATCCACTGGTCCTCGTACCAGCAGCTGCAGGGCCTCCAGGTTCACATTCGGCTGGAAACTCTTCTTTCTCAGATAGAAAAATAATGACCCTTGAAGACAAAGCTTACAGAAGAAAGCTTCTTCTAAAAGACAAGGTTCTGGGACCCAGCCTGGGCTGAGGTGGAGCCAGGGACAGCCCCAGGAGAGCCCAGGGGTGCTGCCTCTGCACCTCAGCTAAGGGATCTTTGTTTTCCAGATTTTCCTCTGGAAACTACACAAGGGAAGGGGAGGGCAGAGCCCACACTCCCTGAGAGGAGCCGCTGCCCCTCTCCACACTGTGCCCTCACCTCTGGGGTCACTCGCTTGTCTTAAAGTTAATGTATCATTACCAGCAGCAATGATTTCTTCACCATGAAGCCAAATGGCTCTCTGGAGTAAACTTCTATGGGTTTTCTGAAACACTTCCTCTAGTAAGGAGCAAAGTTATCCAAACTGTGCCGAAGGAGAGGCTGCAAGCGCTCGCCTGCTCCCCCAGCACACAGCTGCTCGGTATGGGAGCGGGAGCCGGCAGGGATGAGCAGGTCACTTGTCCCACTAACAGCACAAGAAGGTTGAGATGATTTTTGGCAACACTGGCCCAGTGGCCCCCACACTTTCTCCTGGCTTTCTGGAACATTTTTCCTCTGTCCGTGCAGGCAGAGGCATGAGCAAGGTGATGGGGAGAGCCAGCAGCCCAAGGGATGCTCTGCCCTTGGCACAGAGCGGAGGGGGTCTAGGGCCGGGGGCTCCCCCACCCGTATGCTGCTGGTGTATCCAAGGAGCTTCTCCTCCAAGGGCAGCAGGACCATGGGGCCCAGGAGGGCATTTACCTTCCCGCGGGTGAAATGTACTGTTAAATTAAGACAGGAAGAGATGTGCGGTGCTCAGACACTGAGAGAGCAATTACGGAGCCCGCAGCCGGAGATGGTTTGTGCAACCTCATTAAAGGTGGCTAGAGAAAAAACAAAGCTGCTGCATCCGCATCCAACGCATGTATCGCGGATATCTATGCACACACAGAGACGGGGCCGTGCAACCAAGAGAGCAGAGCAGCACTCTGTAAGCTAGCAAAGGCACCCAGCACTGGGGACCCACCACTCGGTCCCACAGAGCCACCAGCAGCTGGGCAGTGCCCATGATGTGCCACATCCCATAGCCACTCAAACCCACTGCCCAGTGCTGCCCAGTGCTGCCCACCCCAACGTCAGCACGCACTCACAGGTCGAGTTACCGTGTGCCTGCCAAAGACAAACGCTAATAAATTCATCTCAGGTGAATTAAAGTGTTTCATTTAGATGTTGACCTTTCAAAAGAAAATGAATAATGCATTTCAAAATAAAAACTCATTTCAGGCTCGAGAATCAAAACACTTCCCACTGGAAATGCCAGGGCGACGCATTACAACACTAAAGTTCTGGCTCGTCAGGTGGGAAGCCTGCGAGGAGCAGCCCCTTTCCCCAAGAACAGGAGATTCATTTCCCCAGCCCAGGCACTGGCAGCTCTCAGCAGGGACGTGGCTTGAAGGGTACCCAGGCTCCCAAGGGCTGCAGCTGCACAGCCAAGAGCAATGCATCAACGGAAAATAAGTATTAAAAACCCCCTATCTTTTTGAGGCTTGTTCTCACAGATACCCCTGGGTCTCAAACTGGCACACCACTCCCTTGAATTGCAAGGCCAGCAGCCACCCCAAGATGCCAGGCTGGGCACGGGGCTGGGACGTAGCCACCCTTGCCCCAGCCAAGCCTCAGCAGCAGGTTGCAGAAGCACTTTGATGCTGCGGTGCCACTTTCAAACGCGCCCATCAGCTTTCAATTTGGCAGAGACTCCCAGCTACTCATCACAGATAATAAAGTCACCCGGTAACATCGTATTAGGAGGCTGGCAAGCTCCCAGCAAATATTATGGTGAGCCTTTGGTTAATTAGAGGTTTCTCAGGCAGGCACGAATTTGTCCTCATAACAGGAAAAACAAGCTGTGTTTAAAAGTTTGAGCCCAAGGAGTACCCTGCTGAAGCCCAGGCATCTCAGGAGCCCAGCTCCTATCTGAAAGGGCCCTTTGCAGGAGCTTTTGTAGACAACTCGTTTTTTAGAACTTACTCTCTTATCTCTATTTGTCATTTTTTAGCAGCCCCTCCCTGCCCTGGGCATGGGTGGCGTTGGCCAGGTGGACCACCAGGAGCTGGGCACCAACTGACCTGCTCTTCCTCCTCCTCTGCTGCTCTTCTTGCCGTGTCCCCAGCTACCCCTCACCTCTGAAACCTGCGGGAACCTCCAGTGCCAAGGGATGGGGATCTGGCGGTGCCAGCAGCTCCCAAAGGAAGGCAGCATGGCAGGGGAGTGCACCAGGCAGGGCTTTCTGCCAGCTCCTGCCTGCAGCAGGCTCCAAACGCAGCCCTGGAAAGGTTGTTTGTTCAGAGGATCAGTAAAGTTCAGCACCGCAGCAGCACAACGACTCCTGTCTGGGTAAGCAAATGAATTTTGAAGGGGTTTCCACCAGCCCTGCTCAGGGTAGGAAATGCCAGTGCTGGTTGGCAAAGCTCAGGGGGAGCCCACAGCCCAGTGAGGCAGTGGGAGCAGGAGCCAAGTGGGACCCATGCCGGTCAGCTCCCCGCAGCACGTCCAGAGCCGGAGCAGCAGGGCAGTGGCCCATGTGCCAGCATCCCTCGAGGTCCCAGCGGCACCCACCGGCACCCACCAGCCACTCAGGAGCCCACGGCAGCCAGAGGCAGATTTCAGAGACTTGAGGCTGCTGGGCTGAGAGCACTGGCCAGGCGACAGGTCCTCAAAGGCTCCCCCCTGCTCTGGGAGGACAGGGAGATTCCAAGAATTACTGAAACTATGGGAAGCGCTTCCTGATCTTTCCTTCCCTGCACGCTTCGGTGATGAGATGCGAGCTGAGATTTTTAAGGTGAATTAATTATATCACTACTGGAATGCAATTTTCCTCCTGACACAAATGAAATGGGAAGAGAATGACAAGTTGCGTGCCAGGCACACGGCGCTATGAGTTTGTCATTAGCAGGGATGACTTCATTAACGAGCGTGAGCCCAGGAAGCAGCTCCATCCCGGCCCCTGCCTGGCAGCAGCCGCTGCTCCGTGCTGGAGGAAGGTGAGGCCATGCCAGGGGCTGTGGTTTTCACACCAAGCACAGCCACAGCCCTGCTGCTGCCAGGCTCCAGACCACTCACAGCACAGCTCACACCTCTGCAGAGGCTCTTTGCTCCCCAGCAGGATGAGGCCTCACCCCCTGGGACTGTCTGTGCCACCGGAAAGTTGTTCCGGACCTCACCAGTTCTGCAGATCCAGGGTGGAAGCCGCGGCACTGCCGTGCGCTTCGGGGGAGCGGGCAGAACCCGCATGGCGCTGCCCCCCAGGCACACCTCACTCCTCGGCTGGTCACGTTCGACAGCAGCGCAGCTGCCGAGCCCCTGGCTCTGCTTGAGTGCCCACGTCGGCGTGCCCTGCCCGCGGCACATCGCTTACCGGCGGCGGCGAACGCCTGGCGCTCGAGCCGCGGCCGAGGGCAGCACCAGCTCATTCATAACCCTCCAGAAATACCGTTGTATGAAAATGTAATGAAAATTATTCAGCTAATCTCCTTTAATAACCCGACTTAGGGGCCTCTCCACGCTGCAGACAGAATAATCATTTTTAAAATATTAGCTGTCATTTCCGATCAGGCCGAGGGCGGCAGAGGAACTCGGCACCAACTTCAGCGGGGCTCCTAACGCACCAGCCGCGGACCCGTGAAGAGAAGCGACGCAGCGCTCCCGAGGGCACAAGCCTCCTGGGGGGTGGGCTGCCTGTCAGGGCTCTGCCCGCTGCCTGGGTATGGCAAGGGGTAGCGACCCCCCCATAGGAGACCCCCCTCCCTCCTTTGCCTGCTTCAGCCGCCTTTTTTCTCACCTCTCTGGGTTTTTCCCCTTCCTGTGGTGAACTTAACACATCCCGGCACAAGCAAGCAGTGAGAGCTTGTGCAACAAACCCGGGAGGAACCGCGGGGAGCCCATCGGCACCCAACGAGATAAGAGACAAGAGACGGGGATGCGGCCACCACCCCTCAGCCCCGGAGGGGTCAGCCCCCACCTTATTTCCCATCACTCCCCTCCCCAGTCCCTGCCTCAACCCCCAGGAAGCTCCAGGGAATTGGGGGTGCCAAAGGGGACCCGCAGCACTCCCCATCACAGGGAGACCGCACCAACGGGCAGGGTGAGCCCAGCTCCTGCCCCTGCAGGACAGGGACACCAATGGTTGTCACCTCTCACAGAAGGAAACGCCACCACGCTATCTGTTCTGCACAGCAAATTTAGTTGATCAAAAAACAAGTAAAAAATGTTTGCAAATCCCAAAAATCTGCTTCAGCATGTAAAAAAAGTCACTATAGTATATAAAATACTTTAAAAATATTCCACAGAATCAGATCTGCAAACTTTAAGTTAAAAACAAAGATTCTGATGCTCCTAAAATACAGCAATGCTTGACAAAAATAAAGACGTCCCGCAGCCATGCCGCGTCGTGACAAGCATTCGCTCTCCCTGGCTTGTGCAGGGCCACGAGGCACCCCCAGTGCTCACGGCAACATCTGGGGACCCTGTCAGACAGGGAGACCTCCCAGCTCGGTGAGGTGACTACAGGCAGACCAGGGTCACAGTGCCCATTAGAGAGATGCCAGCAGCCCGAGGCGGTGCCGCCGGCAGAGCCGCGGTGGCCGGCACAGGGACCAGGCGCGTCGCCGCAGCAGCCTCACTGGTAGAGAACCTTCACGCAGAAGGTTTCCTCGTTCTTGTCCTCGTGGTCGTTGATGTGGATGAGGATCTCCTCCTCGCCTGCGTCCTGGCTCGGGGCGAAGCGCAAGCCGATGGTGTACACCTCCCCCCCGGCGACCTGCGGGACGAGAGGCGGCAGGATTCGGCAAGGATCCGGCAAGGATCCCTCGACCTGCCCCCCCGCCCCGGCTAGCAGAGCTCCGGTGCGGCACTGTGCCGAGCATCGCGCCAGGCCCCCGCTGAGCGTCGCCTGGACCGGCTGGATGGGGGCAGGGCTCTGGCGAGGGGAACCGTCGGCAGCAGGAGGACGTACCTCGAAGGAGTCCTCCTTGAACTGGAGGAGGTCGGGCCGGTTGGTGCACAAGAAGTAGAGGCGGGGCGAGGGGTAGGGGTTGGTGTAGGTGATGCGCTTGTTGCAGCCTCGCCCGCCTCCCGCGGGCAGCGAGATCTCGAACGCCTGCAGGTCGAGCAGAAGCCGTGGCAGGGGTGGCACAAACTATGGGGCGGGTGGAAGGAACCACGGGCGCTGCCCCAAGCTGTCTATGGAGAATCACCTCCCCCACCAGCCCAATGCGGGGTTGTGCAGCACCTTGTGTCTCCTCCTTCCACACCTCACATTTGACCTCTGCCAGCAAGTATTAAGAAACCTCCTTTGAGCAACAGTGTGCTCCTCATGCTGCCACAGGCACTGGCAGGGTGGCAGAAGTAATTATCAGCCCAAACGACAAAGGGCCAGGGAAACTGCTGGAGCCGGCCAGCTCATTCTCCAGCTAATTAACAGAGGTCCATGGGTAGAGCTGCTCCACTCAGAGAACACCCTGTGGCACCAGAGATGGGCTGGCACTTGGCAGGAGGCGGGTGCATCAGTTTAAACACCAATCTGAACTTCCCTCGGTACCGAGGGTTTCAGGAAGACATTTTTAAAAGGAGCACATTAACCATGAAATCTAATTTTTCTCTCTCCAAGGCAAGGCCTCTGCCAGCACAGTGCTAACAGGCAGCAGCATGATGGGCCTTTAATGTCACAACCAGGGATATTTTGGAGTGATGCTCCTCGTCATGGGGCTGCCTTCAAAACAGCCTGAAAGACGCTTTACCGTGGTCTGCAGTGAGATTATTTGAGCATCTCAGGGCTAAATGCGTGCCTGGGGTGACAAGTGACAAAAACCCCATAGATGTAAAGAGAGGAAGAAGCAAGAGGCAGCCCCGGGTTGTTGTCTGGACCACGACTGCCAGTCTGGTGCTGTCAGTGCCTATCTCCGGCGCAGTTGCCACCGTACCTTGGAGATGAGGGGCTGCCTGCAGGAGAGGCAGAGCAGCCAGGAGGACACCAGCTGGTGGGACTCCACATCCACCAGGTTAAGGTAGATGAACCTGCTGCCAGCCCGCCGAGGCCTCACGCTGATGTACAGCTCCTGGATGCCGTTGGCAGGGAGGAGGAAGGCACCGTCCGGATCCACCTGCAGAAACCAACACCTGGAGCTGCAGACGCTTCCACCCGGAGCCTAAACTAGATCCTAAACTAGATCCTAAACTAGATCCTAAACTAGATCCGACTGCTCCTAAAGACCCGCGTGCCTACACCACTGCTACGGAATCCCACCCCCGTGAACACAGCGGGCCCAGCTTCATGTCAGGAAGGACAAGAGCTGCTTGGGGACAGCCAGTTCCTCCCCAGCCCGGGAACTCCTCCCTTGCAGGCTCCCCTTGGGGAGGCTTTTTGTTTACAGGACAGCAGTGGGGTTTTTTGTGCCTTTTATTATTCACATTCACAATTACGGCCAAACGAATTCTAAAGAAATTGTTAGTCTTCAGATGGTCTCATTAACGCAGATAATTTGCCCTCTGGGGTTTCATGCCGATGATCCTACTACACATGACAGCTCTAATCAAAAGATAATTATCGCAAACACTTTACGGCAGTAAATTGTTCCTGATTCTGAGTGGGCTGCCTTTCCCTTTCCCGGGCTGGTGCGGGCCAGCCCCCCACTCACCGCGGAGGACTCTGCCAGCCCCGTGCCCACCCGCGGGGGTCACCTGCAGCTCCTGGGGGTGGGAGGTGAAGGCCCGGACCCTGCGCGGGGACGGGGTGCCGCGCAGCAGCAGGGAGAGGCGGGCGAGCTGCCCGGTCACGCAGCTGACGTCCAGGCGCTGCAGCGAGTGCAGGTAGAACTGCCAGATCTGGACGGGTGCCGCCAGCCAGGCATCCCTGCAGCACAGACAGACGGGCAAACGGGGCTTACTGGCAGCTCACAGCAAGCAACCGAATGCCAAACAGGGAGCCCAAGGCAGGAGCCCGAACTCCGGGCAAGCTTCTTCCAAGGAAACCACTTTGGTCCCACCCATACCTAAAGAATCGCTTGAGGCAGGGACAGCCCAGTGGGCTCACGAGACACCAGCTCAGACACCAAGGAGTCTCTGGCCAAGGGTAATTTAGAGGAAAATAGAATCATGTAAACCCCTAATTATTTAGGGGAAATGAGAACCATGTAAAATCCTAAACTGCAGATGTTTGGGGAAGCCTCCTGCCCAGCTTCCCGCAAAGGCACGGGCAATGTGAGCTCCCCTCCTGCCTGGCTACATGCTCAGCCTTGGTGTTTCTTGCTTTTTTGGGGTCCTGCTACTTACGTATAAATAGCTACAAAGAACTTCTTGATCTGCGGGCTTGGTCCTCCGGCTACTTTTAAGAAGATGTCCTGCGGTTCGCCAGGCCCCTGTGTGCAGAAATCAGAGCGTCATTCCAGCAGTTAACCTCAAGATCAAACCAGCTAATGAGGACTCCAGGGTCCCCTCCCCATTAACAGGAAAAACAGCCACCAACCCACTTACAAAAGCAGATGCTTTCAGCATCTCGTTAAACTATGTTATTAACTTATTACACAGCTTGGCTGAGCTCTTCCAGTATTTTTAATTACAAAAGAGGATACAAAACTACTATCGCATTCCAGGTCTGCATCTGTAATCAAATTTTGGCAAATTTTCCCCAAGTTTTCTAACAAGCCGTAATCCAATTATCATACTAACGCATTTCTGCGACAGCAATTAGCAGCTACCCTTCCTCGCCATCTGCACGCACGTGCCCAAGTTCATTTTTCCGTCCTACCTCTCCCCCAGCTGCAAAGCGAGCCCAGGAAAGTGGTGCTGGGCACGGCGAAGGAAGCACTGTGCCTGGGCAGGGCACGAAGCCCCAGCCTGGCATGGCCGTCCCCAGCATCGCCCAGCGCAGAGGTGCTCGGCCGTGGGCTCAGAGGAGGCACCGGCCCCTCGCCGCACGCTCCAGCGGGCACCCCGAGCAGCGGGACAGCCTATCCCACCCCCGACAGAAGGCTGCTTTTCGCCAGCACCTCCATCGCCTGCATTTGCTCAAAAGAAGAAGCGAGTGCAAGCCGCTGCGCAGTGCGAGAAGGCGCAGCACTCAGTTCAGCTGCAAAGCAACGCAGCTCCTTTTAATTGGGAATAATTCCAGCTTCATCGCCGCTGGCATTTCACAGCCCCAGGCTGATAAACCGGGACGCTCCGCGGGCACGAGGCACTTCTCTGCCAACGAAAACAACCCACAGCAGAAGGACACAGAAGACAGAGCAATGCCAAAGTGTAGTCAGTACCATGTTCTTGGTCTCACAAATGATGTTGGGGTCACTGCAGCGAACAAACATCTCAGGCTCCCCTCCCGGCATCCCCACTGGTGCACCTGGGAAGGAGACTGCGGTGAAACCAGATTCAGCATTTCCCTGCACCCCACGCAGACACAGAGCAGAATCCCTCGTGCTGGGCTACCAGCAAAGCACGTGGGCACATTGGTGCAGGGAATTAAGTAGAACATTAATGCAGGCAGGCAGATAAAGACCAAGCGGGGAGCCCGAGGCTGTGGAAGGGCAAGGAAGCAGGGATGTGCTCTCTGGGTGCTGCTGCACCTCCAGGAAGGCCCCTAACAAGCCACAGATGCTAATGGGGAGGAGCACCGGCCGGGCATGCCGTGGTCTCACCAGGGAGAGTGTGCCAGGGAGGCAGCCGAATGGTCTTCTTCAGGAAGGTGAGCTCTGGGTGGTAGAAGCGGAAGGTCTGGTCCACCACGTGGGGCTGTGGCTCCACCTTCACGCGCAGGAGCGCGATGGGCTTCCCCCCACTCACCTGGAAGGAGACCTGTCCCGAGGGGTGGTGGGAAGGGACCGAGCTTTGCAGGAGTAACGCTCCTCCTCCTGCACTGCCCCTCGAGCAGGGTTCCTCACCTGGATGTGCTTCGTCGGCCGGGCCCCGCTCTTCCCCAGGGAGTGGGTGGCCACCTCGGCACCGGCGCCCAGCCCGGCTGGCCCCTGCGGAGTGTGAGTGAGTTGCCTCGGGACGCAGAACCACTGTGGCTGCACCACGGTGGTACCGCCTGGCCCTACACATGCAAACACAGCTGAGGGAAACGCTTCCTACTGGAAACAGCTCAAAACGGGTCCAGAGCCTACCTGTGCCATGACAACGGCAGGGTCCGCGGAGAAGGTCTGGTATTTGAAGGGGATGCGGACAGTCTCATTGGGGCGTAGGTAGACCTGAGGCCTGAGGTCATCAGAGAGGTGGAACATCTCCTCCTCCACCGGCGTAACACTATTGGTCAGCTCCTTGAAGTGGCGCCACTCCCTCGGGTCCAGTATGACACTGGGAGAGCAAGTGGCAGAGATGCTGGTGAGGACTGGTCAGGAGCCAGCGTCACCTTCGTGCGCACAAGGGAGACGCTGTTTCGGCCCCCACCTGAGCTCGGGGTGGTCAACCTCGATGGTGACAGTGTGCTGGACGCCATAGGGGTTCTTCAGGACGAACTCAAAGAACTCAGCCGTGCCCAGCACGGCGTGCACAGTGCGGGTGGCCGTGATGGCCTGGCTGAGCATCCGGGAGATGCTCTCGCCCTTGGTGTGCTCCCGGTAGGCGTCAATGATCTGCAGGTCCCGCACGTGCCGGGCACGCTGCTCCTGCCAGCCCTGTGGGGAGGGAGGAAACCATAAACCGGAGCCGCTACAGCATCCCCGGCCCCGGGGCCCCTCTCCTCACCAAGAGCTGGGGCGTCCTCCCGCCGCTGGCATCCTCCTGCTGCCGCACCAGTGCCATGCGCCGCAGCTTGCGCCGGCGGGCAGCCGCGGCCTCACCAGGGGCAGCCAGGGGGGGCAGCCTCGCCTCCAACCGACGGCCACGCAGCGCGGCCGCCAGCTCGCCATCCACGTCCACCAGCCTCCGTGCCCGCGACACCCGCCCGTCTGCGGGGAGAGAAACACCATGGCACCGAGGAGGGACCCCTGCTGTGCTGTGGGGCCAGGGAGGGACTGCCGGAGGGGGCAGCCACCCTGGGGCTGTGGGCAGAGCACTGGTAGAGACCCTGCCAACCTGAACCCGTGCCAGGGGACAGGCCAAGCCCCAGGCTGGCAGGACTCACCACCAGCAGCGTGCAGGGAGAACCAGCTGCCGGCTACGACGCTGCCGTCACCGGCGGGTGTGGGAACGTGGCGGGAGCGGGATGGCAACGGGGACGGCAGCTGCCCTGGGGTGTCCTCGCATGGGTGGCCTGCCACAAGCAAAGAAGGGGGTGATCAGAAATCCTCCGTTTTTCATTGTTATAAAATCTACAGCAATTTTTTATCCTCACTGCAGCTCTTCACAGACAATTTAAGAAAACAGGAGCAAATCTCTGGTTGCTGACAGTGCCCCGCAAGCCCTGCGGGCTCAGAGGGTGGCTGCTGCCCTGCTGCAGTGCCTCTGCTCTCTCTCCCCCTCTCTTTTTGCAGGGTGCGAGTTAAACTTTTCCCTGGGTTCTGAATTTCATAGTCTCCTTCCCAAGAGCTTATCGGGCCTTTGCAGGCAAAGTATGGAAAGGACGATTTAAGATATCTTATAATGGAGCTAATCTTTCTTCTGGAGATAAGATTTAAAAACATGGAGTCACCGCACATTTATAGGACGGGGAATTAAATATATAAAATAAAAGCAGCCAGCAGGTTCTGGGAAGAACATCACCCTTACAAGGGCGGTTTTTATCCAGGTATGGCCCTGCACATCTCTCCCGCAGTCCCAAGCTGTTTGCTAGCAGCGAAGCACACGGCGCTGTGCCCGCACGGCCGCTCCACACCAGCATTCATGGCTGAGCAGGGACCGTGGGCACAGCCAGGAGCCACACACCTCTGCCCACAGCCCAGCATCACCCACTGCTGAGCAGCTGGCACTGGGACGGGGGCTCTGGCTGGCACGGAAGGTACGCGGTGCTGCGAGTTGCCATCAGCCAAGCCCTTCGGGCACAGGAGCTCTTACCGACGTTGGCCAGGCAGAGGTGGAGGTGGCCCCTGACTGCCACACGGACGCCGAGGGGCCGCAGAGCGCCGTGGCGCAGAGCCTCCCGGCCCATCACCGTCACGTCCGGCTCGTACTCGGTTGTGGCCACCTCCAGCTCGTGGTGGGTCCTGACAGCCTCCCGGCCCTGGCGCAGCAGGGGCTGGGGACAAGCAAGGATGAGAGAGGGGTAACAAGTGACTGGAGTGGTCTCAGGGGGTCTGGGTAAGGACATCTCTGGCAGCCCCAGCGTGCAAATCGCAGCACCACCAACTGCCAGTGCTGGAGATTTTGAGCGTTTTTCACGACGTGCCACACAAACAGGCAGAGCTCTGCTGTTGAAGCAGACACCAGCCTGCTCCTCAGCCTGGGGCCAAGCCCAAACCTGACTGATGGAACAGGCTGCATGAAGATGCTAAAACCAGAGCTTACCAGGACATCTCTGGATGCCCTAGGTCTGGAGGGTTTAGCCCAAGAATACAGTAGGAATTCCAGGGAAATGGAAGAAAGTTAACATTTTGCCATCACTTTCAAGGAGAAGATGACAAATCCCGCGATTAGGTGCTTGTCAGGCTGCCATCAGTCTCAGTTACACAGAGGGGCTGACAGCAGCTCGATTACTAAAGACATGAGGCTAAACCAACAGCATCTCAACACGGGACCAAAGGAACAGGCAGGCTCTTCCCAAACCCTCCCGCACACCCAGCCAGGGCCTCCTTCGTTGCCAGCCATCCTGAGGGCACCAGGGGAAAGGCCTCCAGTGTAACCCATACCTCCAGCTTGACAGCAGCAGACCCAACGAGGAGCAGGGAATCTCCATCCCAGACGTCGATCTGGAGGCTGTGCTCGGCCAGGTACCGCAGGAACCAGCGCTGCTCCCCGGGCCGCAGGAAACCTGGGTCCACCATATACTTCAGCTGCAAGCCCGGCGGTCCTGCGAGAGACGCGGCATCGTCATGGAAATCGTCATGGAACAGGGGCGTTCTCCTGCTCCGAAGAGGGCTGCCCACCCACACGGCCACTCTCCTCCTCTTAACGAACCCATCGGTCACTTAGAAAGGTCCGAGGTCCCCCAGGACTGACAACCTCCCACAGAAACACTCAGTCTGGATGGACACCCCTCGCCAGTACATCAATGGCTCCACGTGAAGGAGTTTCACCTGCCACAAGTGCCCGGTGTCTCTTGGGGCCAGAATTTAGTGAGACACAGAATTACACACAGGCAAGTGTTCAGGCAGGACGATTGGAGCTGCTTGCTCCAGGCACTGCGCTCCCACGCATGGCCTTGCTTCTCACCAGCACTGAGCTGCAGCGGGAGCCGGCAGCCCCAGCGTGCAAATCGCACCACCAACTCCCAGCGCTGGAGATTTTGAGTGTTTTTCACGACGTGCCACACAAACGGGCAGAGCTCTGCTGTTAAAGCAGACACCAGCCTCTTCTTCAGCCTGACTGAAGGAAGAAGCTGCATGAAGATGCTAAAACCAGAGCTTACCAGTGCCAAGGGTCCCATCCTTATCCACCCGGGCAAGGAGCTGTGCCAGCAGAGCTGGCCCAGCTGCCAGCCCCTTGTCTGTGCTGACCAGCTGCAGCCGTGGTGTGGTGACTGGCGGGAAACGGTAGAACTGGAAGGTGAGGAAGATGGTCCTGGGCCATGTCGCCTCCACACTGTCCCGGGCATCCCTTGAGGGAGAGGGAGAGGTTTCGGTGACCTCATGGTGCGGCGCTGCCTCCCCATCACAAGCTCCTTGTGTGTTTGGCACGTGCTCAGAGGCAGAAGAACAAGGGAAGATGGGCAGCATCACAAGTATTTGGACTTCTCTGAAGACAGCAGGCATATGGTTTGCCTTAGCTTTCCAAAAAGCTTCATAATTCCAGCTGTCTCCCACCATATGCTGCAACAGAGGAGCCCAGCAAAGGCAGCATTTTACGCTCACACAGCACAAGAAAACCCACGAGTGGGTCCTCATCCAGCCAAAGCCACCCTCATGGGTGCCAACCTTCTCAACACCATACGCCTTCATGGAGAAACCCAGCATTAAGGAGCTTTTACATCACACTGTGGCTAATGGATACGATAAAAAAATTGGAATTTGATTTAGGAGTGCCCAAAAAGGGCAAGAGCATCATTGTAAAACCCTCCAAGGCTCTGCCTCCACAGCAGACACTGGAGGAAGTGGCACCTTTGCAAGAACTTCTCCCACTCCACAAGGGAAGAAGATTGAGGGCATTTTGGGCAAGGACTCTGCCCAGGAGGCCCCTGGGATCTGCCTGCAGAAGGCACCACGTAGAGCTGCCATCTCACCTGCCGAAAGCCAGGAACTGCAGGATTATTTCATTGCCTTGCAGAGGGTCGGCTTCCTCCAGCCGCAGGCTGCAACTCGCCGGCTCCGGCGGCTCTGAGATCTCCACCGGCACCCGGTTGCGGTCCAGGATCTCTGGGAAGCCGGCAGCGTGCAGGCGCGCCAGGGAGGCACGGGAGAGCAGCGTGTGGGATCTGGCAGGGAAACAGGGGTGAGCCACACGGTAGCGGCCGCAGGAACCCTGGCAACGGGGGCACGGGAGCCAGGGAAGGGAGGCTGAGCATCACCTGCCTGCCTGCAGCCCCACAGCAGCGATGGGCACCTGCAGCGGGGCGAAGGGCAGCACGCGCAGCTGGTCGCTGCCGCAGGGCTCTGCGTCCGGTGAGCCGAGGGCGGCCTCCAGGTGAGTGATCCCAGCATCCTGCCCAGAGCCGCGGCCACACGGCACCAGGGACCGGCCCCGCGGCGGGGCCGACAGCTCAGACACCGACAGCTGCCAGGAGAGTGACCGGCGTGAGCAGCCGCAGCCCCGAACCCCCGCGGCGAGGCAGCCAACGGTCTCTCCTCGCCAAAGCAGCTCCGGCGTTGCCGCTCTGCCGAGAAGCGGCACAGCTCAGCTGCCTCTGGGTTCACACCTCGGCTTCCTATTCAGCTGCTGCACTTTCCCCAGCAACAGGAGGGATGAGGAAATGCAGCAGGAAAATCAAACCGCTTAATGCGGTCTTATAAAGCATTTCATTTCATCAGAAGTATTTGTGTGCATTGATCCCTGCATCAAGATACAAGAGCATAAAGAGAGATCTTGGCATTCGTGGCTTTCCTTAAATCCCAGCAGCTCTGCGTGAAGAAACCATGAGTCACTGTCAGCGCATACTGGGGACAATAGCACCCAGCATATCTGGGCTGTCAAAACCCAGGACTGCCCTGACAAATATATCTGGGGTGTGAAAAAAGCTCAGGGAATCTCGCCCAGCATGTTATAGGCAGGATCCTTTCTGCTGCCCTGGAGGAGGTGGAATTGAGCAGGACACTCAAAGCTTCAGGGAAGCAGCAGCAAGAAAAACCATCAGAGGATGGGACAGGACTGGGAGCACATCCCCCAGGGCACAGGCTGTCCCCTGAGAATGCTTCTGCCTGTCACACGCATCCGTGGTACTTACCCCTGGTCCCCGCGGGGACACTGCCATTGGCACCGGGGCCGTCAGACCTGCGGAGTGGGACAGAAGAGATGCTGCAGCAGAGCTGTTGCCACAGGCCCTGCCACCACAGCTGCACCATCCACCACTGAGACCTCTCCAGCACCTTTACACTTTGGGGGTGAAACCAGATCAGTAAGGTGGCTTCCCATCGCTTAACTGCTTATTTGACTGATTTTTCCAGTAAGAGCGTTGCCTGGAGGATACCACTGCACATCTCCAGATCCATCCATTATCTTTCCAGGAAATAAGCTAACTCTGCCACGAAAGGCGGCTCCTCCATTGCCAGCCAATGCCGCAGTTCCCTACAGCCACACGGCACTGCCTGAGCGGGATGCTTAATGAGACATGAAAGTTTTAGGATACTTAAGGTTTTCATCACTCCTCTGTTTTTTCTCATCACTCCCTCTGTTTGTGCATTTGTGCCCTGAAACGGTGTGAGCTTTCTCGTGGTTATATTTGGCAGCTGAGCTTGCTGAGCCGCGGGTCCTTCGGAGCAGACCGGGGGCACAGATGTTCTATCTCTGCATCCACGTGATGCAGAGACCTTATTTTGCTTTCACCACCGCATATATTCCAGCTATTTCACGCTCACTGCTGTTCAGAGGAAACCACCTTGTCTCCCTGACATCCAAAATACTGGTTTCCTTCAGTTGGGATGGCTTTGGTCAGCACGAAGGAGATGATGAACAGACCCATCAGCACCACCAGCAGCTGCACTGACAGAAGACGTGCTTGGCTTCCTCTGGCCAAAGGGCGAGGCAGTGGCACGTTTTCCAGTAGACCTCTACAGAAAGTTCCCTACTCTTTCCGGCAGCCCAGGGTGCAGGTTGGCTTGCACGCAGCTGCTCACCTCATAGCACGGCTCTGGAACCACCGCTGCACTTCCCAAGCTCTCCCTGGTACCACCAATGCCACCAGCCCCCTGAAGCCAGGGAAAAACCATGCAGCTCACCTCCCAGAATCACCCTGCTGGGGCAGCTCCCCTCACTGGGCATCCCACCCATGCTCCAGTACACTCCCCTCAACCTGGAACACGCCAGACCAGTGCCAGGCTGGAAGCTTCTCCCTTCACTGCACTGCAACTCCCTCAATGTCCTGGCACCCAGGAAAACCTTGCAAGCAGTGCCAGGATGGTACCAGCAGCAACGTAGCCTCATCAGAGACCTAACCCAGTGCATCCCCCACAAACTAGAACCCTTCCACTCACCCGTGAAGCTTTTTGATCTCAAGCCCTTCCACCAGAAAACCCGGCTCCAAGACTCGCCGCAGCAAAGCTGTGGTGCCACTGCCATCTCGTGGAAGGCACAGCAGTTCTGGAGCCAGCACTGGGCAACACAGGCTGGCAGCAACTGGCTCACCAGAGGAGTGGGAAAAGCTCATGAAAGGTATTTAAACACTGCCAGGCATCAGGAGCATGGCTCCAGGACCTGCGTGGGAACCAGAGCAGGAGCAACACTGCAGAGGAAAGGGAGGCTTGTTTCCCACCGATGACAAAAGGAGGAAATTAGACAGAAAGAAGCTGGAGAGGATTTCCAGGAGCCCAGGGCATTGCCTCAACTCTGTGCCCAAACCCAAGCCAACCTCATTTTTCTTTCCACGTCCAGCACATGCAGCAGACTCATGCTGAAACCCCGACCACCTGCGCTATAGATACAGCTAGATGCCCTTGTGCCCACACACAGACCCAGCCTGGCCTTCCCCAGCTAGGCACTGGCACAGCCTGTGCACGCTGGTCGAACTGGTGCTACCATCACCCTCCCCGAGTGGCACCACAACGAGATTAGCATCTTCTTCCTCTGCCTATAGCTGACCTCTCTCCTGTGCTCACATCTGGGGGATTCAGGGTGCAGAAAGGAGCAGTGGCACTGGCAAGGAGCCATGTGCTGCTGGTGCAGCTGCTGTGCCCATCTGGGTGTTGAGCCCAAACGCGGTCAGAGCGACCCAAAATGGGACTGGGCTGGGGCTGCGCTGGAAACCCCTGGGGCCTCTGCACATGGCTCAGCGCTACTATCATGGAGGAATTTCACAAGGTAAAAAGGGAGAGATGAATTCAACTTGATAGAAGCTTGGTTTGCTCCAGTAATTCATAAGCGAGCTCAGTGAAACTCGGTGAAGTCATGTTTTTTCTCCTGAGCAGACACAAGTGCCACACTCTGTATTTAAAATGTCAGCAATCTGGAAAACACTCACTCAGCGACGGTGTAGGAGGCTGCTCCAACTCGTCCCTGTCTTTTCGTAGGATCTCCGCACCAGTAACAAGATGTTCTTCTGAATCGGTGGAAACGTGGAATTGGACAGTCCCAGACTCCACGTGCTTCCCCTGAAACTGGAAACAAAACGCTTTTAGACAGCCTTCTACACACAGCTTCCCTCGCTCCTCCGAGGCACAACTGTCTTGCCCTGCGCCCAGAGATGCGGTGGTGCTGAGGCAGAGCCAAGAAGGGGTTGTACTTTTAATAAGCTGATCAAACACCTCTGTCCTTGAGGAGACGCAGCCTCACCTGCCAACTCCACCCACTGCCACCCAGTTTAAGACTCCACCGAGCAAGCTGAGCAGACACCCAGCCCTCCACCCCCACGGCAGAGAGAAGCAGCCCTGCCCAAGCACCAGCAGCGTCCCCGCGTACTCACGGCGCAGAAACGAGCCCTTACCTGGCCGGAGCTCCCGCCGCTCGCCGGGCTCCGGTAGACCAAGGTTTGGCAGGGGCTGCGGCGGGCACCGCCGCACAGGGGCACGACCACCTCCGTCTGGGCAGCACCCGGCCCCGGGCTCCAGACGGCCCAGCGCAGCGAGCGCATGTCGCCCGCCTCGCCACGGGCACTGCCAGACAGGGCCTGGGGGAAGAGAGGGGGCACAGTGAGCACCAGGCACCCACCACCCCAGCACCAGGACGGGGAGCACGTGCCAGCAGGCAGACACGGGCTCGTCTCCTGCGGAAACTGCCCCCTCCATCCTGTTCTGAAGACATTCCGCCTTCTTGCACTTTATTTCTCTTTTTGCACCCCTTTGCCCCCCCTACAATGACCACACTTTTCTGCTCCCATCTGAGGAGCACCAGGAACACTTCTCTGACGAAGACGGACGTGTCAGTCCCAGGGAGAGGACCTGGGATCACGAGACCTCTCAGCAAAAGAACACTGAGATGGCCTGCAGGGTTCCAAGGTTTGCTTCTCCTCCCTCTGCCAGCAGTGCCACAGGCACAGCCAGCACCTTCCCACCTGATTCCTCCCCAGGGCTGACCAAGAACTCACGGCCACAGGTATCAATCGCACTTTCTCCCCGCAAACCCAGCACCACCCTTCCCACACGGGTACTCTTTCGCTTTTCTTGCACCTACCCCACGGATCAGTACAATATAACACTGATGCAAGACAAAACCACAACATAATGCTTTCCAAAAAGAGCAGGGGTTTCATCCCTTCTATGTACTTAGCACATGTTGGCTGAGACAAAGACACCGGAACCCAGCCAAAGGGTTGTACCCCCCCTCCAGCTGCATTAAGGGATATACATTTGACCCCCTACCCCCAGCAGACAGGAAAGGCAGGACAAAGGCTCCCACTTACCTGGACACGTCCACGGCCTCCCCTCAAACCCAGGGAGAGGCGCAGAGGCAAACCAAGAGGTCTCTATCCACGCCCACAGCCACCCTCGCAGCCTGCTAATTATGGCAGGCAGGACGAGGCGATCAGCTCGGAAAGTAGCTTTGGGATTAACTGCTGTGCCCGAGGGCTGCGCCGCAGCGACCTGCTCCAGCACTGCCCCGGCCAGTGCCCCCAGCACCCGCTGCAGCCAAACAGACCTGCATCTGGAGCCCCAAACCTCTGCGGGGCCTTAGACTTCAGCTCCTTGAGGAGCTGAACCCAACACAGAACTTCCAACAGCAAGGTTCAGCGTCTTCTCTCCGCTTCAACACCAATTCCTTTGCCCTGGCACCAGGTCCCACTTTATAATTACCCATTTTTCCCCAGTTTTGCTCTGGGCAGCTCTAACAAGAAAGGACACTGGCTGCACTTTCAGTGAGCATCTTAGCAGGACAGTGAGGGACCCCTAACAAACCCACAGCCATCAGCCACGCTCTGAGACAGTGGCTCCAGCAGCAAAGTGGCTCTGGAGGGGACCAGTGAACACTCACCAAGCCAAGAACATCAGACTGAAGCTCCCAGAAGAACCTCAGCATTCAGAACAAAACAAAACATCAAAAAAAGAGTGCGAGGGGCTAACTACTTTTTGGCATAAGTGCTAAATTCTAAAGAAAAGCACTTTTTAAACCAAAAAATGCTGCAATTTTCCGCGTTACCTTGCCAGAGCACTACGGGACCGCCGCGTTTCTCCAATACACGCACACGGTGGAGAAACGAAACCACACGGCATTAAAATGATTCGAGGAGTCCATTTGCAGGACGTTTTGTGGAGCACTGCAGAGAGCACCTGGACACTCTGCAGGGCCATTCATTAGTGTGCCCTAACGAGCCGCTGCGTCTCATGGGGTGGCAAAACGAGGGCAGACGATGGAGCTCTTGGAGGGGCTCACTCCCCAGCCACATTGCTCTGCTTCAGTAAGGCCAGAGATGAGGAATACAAGCACCCAGCCCAGACCTACCTTCCCACTGGCTCCTGAGCTGCACAAGACGTACTCCAGCTGGAAGCAGACCCCAAATGCCGGCTGAAGGACCATCTCGCTCAGGTGGATGCGGCTCCTCAGGACCAGGGCTTGACCCGCACCCCTGTGCCGGGGTGGAAAAGCGAGCGGCTGTTGGCAGTGCCCGAGCCAGGAGGGAAGAAGCGCCAGCAGGAGAGGGTCTCACCCTTACCTGGGTCTGGAGCCAGGCAGCCCCGGGCAGCTGCCCTGTGCCGCCTCCGCCTCCGGCACCAGCACGGCGACCTGCGGCGCCTGGACAAAGCGCAGGCCGTTGTGGACACCGACGTGCAGCCGCCGCTCCCGAACCGCCAGCCGGTCACCATCCGGCGTGGCGTTAGCCTGCAACAGGCAGGTCTTCCAAGTAACAGCATCCTTCCCGGGGCCGCCCGCAGCGGGATACTCGGGCAATCCAACAGAAACCGTTCAAAACGGGACCCACCCCCCAGCAGCTGATTGAACGATTCATCACTACAGCAGCACCGGTGCAAATCTGGCAAATAAAGGGCATGGCCAGCGGTCCTTAGCATGCACCAAGCACGATCATTCCTCAAGAGATGCACTCCATACTCACTGCACCTTAGCTCTGCATTTTCCATCACAGAACAAAACAAAACTCTGCTTATCAGCATCCAGATATGCAAAACAAACCCAACACAAGCACCCGTGCACTAATCCAGCAGGAAAGCAAGCACAAGGCTGGCACAGCAAGAAAATTCAGAGGCTCCAAGCGAAACAAATACACGAGCACGGTTGGGTTGAACTGAACCTTTCCTCTGCGCACAAAGGAAGCACTGGCACTGCTGCCTGCACATCGTGCTTTCCCCGCCGTAACCGCGCCGGCAGTACCTGAAGTAAGCGATCGCTGTTCAGTAAATCCAGCAGTTCTTCCTCAAATTCCTCCACAGAAGGGTACAGCTGGACTGACAGCCTCTCCAGGTAGCAGGTGACTGGCTTCAGCAGCTGGGGTTTCTGCAAACAGTCACCTAGAAAGACAGGGTGGTGGCCACAGGTCACGCTGCAGCCAGAGGGGAGACTGTTGGGACCACAGGGCACCCAGAGCCAGACCCGAGCCAAAAGCAGCACTGGGGAGAGATGAGATGATGGCCCTACACAGGCTCCCTGGCCACAGGGCCACCACTGTTATGTGGACATAGGGTGTTTGCAGAGAAGGACAGGAAAACATTCCTGCTTGACCCACTTCCCTCAGTACACACACAGGCTTTTACACCTGGGAGAGACCCAGAAATACCTAACACCTTCAGTATCAGCAGATAAGATCAATTCAAAGCCACCACTGCACCCTGTGGTGCGAGACGCTGGCTCTCCCCAGTTCTGCTTTGGGGTCACAGTCTTGACAGCACAGGGGGCTCAGCTGCTCTGGAGACCTCGCTCAGCTCTCGTGCTAACAGCTACAACCCCCAGAATGGTTGGCACTCAGGTATTCCAGACAGGAAGCTGAAGAATAATTCAGCTGCAGAATTCGGAGTACTTTTTACTCTCTGAATCTTCAGGTCCCATAATTTTAATCGCAGCAGCTCGAACAGCAGTGCTGCTGCCCACGGGGAAAGACTGACGAGGGCTGACAAGCTCATCCCCTCAAACCTGCCAGACCTGCAGCGATCCCAAGCCCCCCCACCAAGGAGGACGTCCTTAAACAAGCTGCAAGGGCTTCTCCTCAGACTCCACTGAATGACTGTAATTAAACCAACCACCACTTATCCTGAGCAGCTTCCCAGGAGCGAAGCAATTAACGGAAGAACAGACCGAAGCCATTTTGCCATCTTTCAGGCTGATCTATCAATGCAAGGGCTGCAGCCCTGCAGAGAACCTGGTGGTGCTCCCAGAAACCCCACACCAGCACCCTGACCGCAGCCTCCCCAGGGACCTGCAGCCTTTGGCAGGAGTGGGGCAGGAGGCAGGGAAAGGGAAGGAGCCCTTACTTGTGTCTCCGTGTGCCGGCAGCAAGCCAGGAATGGTCTGCAGCCCAGACACCAGCAGATTTTCAGGAAGGAGGTGAAATATCATCTCCAGGGGCTGGTGGGGCTTCAGGGCATATTGCAGGTGGCTCTTCTCCATCACTGTCAGGTATTTGTTCTCTGAGGAAGAGAAAACATCCCAAAATGACCAAAACTGGTTTGCAGCACCACTCTTTAAGAAACCACTATCCACAAACACATGTGTTGGGAGCAAAGGTAAAGCTGGGTTTGCCTGGCCAGACTTTTCAAGGCATGTCCACTTAGCACTGCCAGGGCACTGACCCTGTACCGCATCGACAAGACACACACGATGCTCATTTGGCTAAGAAAGGCCACCAAGAAAGAAGCCAGACACATCGTCTTACTCTCCAAGGGGTCCTGGAAGCGTGGGTGCAGCAGGGCACGGGGCGTCCCATGGTACAGCTTCAGTCTGAAAGCAAAGAGCACAGGCACAGCCATCAGTAAATCCACCCTCAAGCACAACTTCATCTTCCGCAGTACCTCTACCCAACACTGAAACCACCTCCCTACTCCATCCGTGGTAAAAACCCCCATCCCTTCAGAAAGGGCAGGCACCACCTACAAACCACCGCTGCTTCCCCAGCAGGAGGAATTCCATGCTGCCAAATGCTGGCTTTGTTTCTGCAGCCCCAGGACCACTCTTTCCCCCCAGGACCACCTTTCTCTCCCCCACCCTCCCCAGGGGCCCACAGACATTGTGACCTCAATTCCCAGCACGCCCCATCAGGGGTGGCAGGGGGAAACCTACGCTCTGTCCTCAGTGGCCAGGTCCCCTGTCTCTGACCCGCTGCTGAAGAGGGGGATGAGTCCAAAGCCGCAGGAGAGATGCTGAGAGTCCCCATCCCCTTTCCCGGCCGTTGCCACCACTTCCACCACGGCGGTGATGCCGGGGTGGTTCAAGGACGTGTGGAAGTAAATGGTCTGGGGTGGGAGAGGAGAGAGTAAGGGGTATTTTGAAGCTGGCAGCAGCTGCAATACCTGCTGCATTTGGACAGCGAGCAGCACAACCAAAATACCCACCAAAACTTCCAGACAGTGGCTTGGGGCAAACAACCTCCAGCACCACTCATAGAATTGTTTAGGTTGGAAAAGGCCTTTAACATCATTGACCGAAATCTCAGTCTCCTTAAAGCTCAAACATCACCAACTTTTCCTTGTTGCAAACACCCATTTTCCAGAGTAACTTGCAGGCTGCAGACTCTGTAAGAGTGGGGTTTTGATGCACCCCTGACCTACAGCAGGTCCTGCCCTGGGAAAGCCAGAGGAGCCAGAACCCTCCTGCCGTGAGGAGGCAAGATGGGGGTGGCCTGGAGCTGAGGGACAGGACACAGGTCACCTCCCTAGGACAGGATTTAAAGCTAGGTTAATCTTTCTATTAAAATCTCATTACCACCGTGTCCCAGTGAAAATGTTTATTGTAATCACCAGCTGTCAGGAAGAGATAATGGAGAGAGACATTATCAAGTCAACCCAGGCAAATAAATCATTATTCTATTATCTTTTATTGCAAAGCACTGAAATAATGACCGCTGGCTGCAGACCAACACCTTGCCAAGGCCCAGCGAGCCCTTAAAGCAGGTCCCTTGTCCAGGCAGGCTCACTGCTCCCTCTGCAGATGCTGACACCACTTTGCCACAGCCTGTTCCTCTCCCCCAAGCCCTCTGAGGACATAGGGGGGTTACCTGACCTGCCACACGCGCAGACCCCACTCCCAGCCCTTCCTCTTGCAGTGAGGCTGGTGAACATGCAGGCAGCACCTGCGGGCAGAAGCTCAGTAATCGCTGAGTATCATGATAAGAGATGCTGCAAGGGGCACCCCCAGCACCCCAAAGCTGCTGCCAGCTGCTCCCATCTGCAGCCACCCCCCCAGGAAGCCTGCCCAGCATAGGTATGGTGCCCAGAAAGGCAGCTCCACCCAGCCTGGGGCAAGGCAGGGAGTGGGGCCACATTTTCCTCACTGCAACACTCTGCTGTGGCTTGTTCTCCATCCCTGCTTGAAATGGGGGAGAGGTGGTAATTAACAGATGTGGGGAAAACACACAGCAGCCCTGATACCACTACTGATTGAAATAAATGAAGGAGCATGGTGCTAATTAGTGCTGCAGTTTAATTAGGAAACGTGACACCTTGGCTGTCATCCATGCTCTAGGGTAGTGGGGTCTCCCCAGGAAGGGGCACCCCAGTTTGCCAGTATCAGCAGTGGGTGGAAGTGTGGCTTCGGGTGAGTTTAGTTCCCCAGGTAAGGGGAGAAAAGTGCTGAGCCAGATGGCAGGTGGATGCCTCTTCCCACTCACGAAGGAAGGCTGCTCTCTGCTGCCAGCTCCCAACACAGCAAGCAGCACATGGTGACACTCAGCGGCAGTGGTGACACATGGCAGCTCCCAGTGCCACCCAGCCCACAGCCCAAGACCCCAGTTTCCCCAGTTCAATAAACTGTGTGTAAAAGCTTAATAACTGGGCACCCCCCAAGGGATGGGGAACAGCAGAGGGAAGAGGGCTTTCTGCTGCTGTTGGCCAGTGTGCAGAACAAGCAGCTGCAGGCAAGGGTCAGCAGTGGCACGGGCATGCCTTGGAGCTGCTGCTTCAAAAGGCTGATGGTGACAGTGTGCTGATCACAGGCTCCTGGCTGACCTGGAGCAAAGATGGCTTTTCCCATCCAAACCCTTCCTCCTCGGACTTGGCTCCAGCAGCTCCAGCCACCTTCCTGCAAGATCACTGCTCTCTCCCCACCCTTATGCTGGGGGACATGGTTTAGTGGTACCCTGGCAGTGCTGGGTTAACAGTTGGACTCCATGATCTTAAAGGCCTCTTCCAATCCAAATGATTCTGTGATTCTAGATCATCCTGATTTTTGGAAGCCTGTATTTTTCAAGCTTTCAGTTAAAAACATTGTAAAGACAATACAATTCCAAAAACCAGCTGCCAATTGCTGGGATTCTCATGGGGTCACACCAGTGGCCCATAGGTCCCAGTCTGGCACCTCCACACAGCCACTGCCCTGCCCACCCTGAGCCCCTGGCACCCACCTCATTGAAAGCCACCCTGGGCAGGCGTGGTGGGGCAGCGCGGGCAGCTCGCCGGCTGCTCCTCCACGTCCTCCCAAAGAAGTGGTGGTAGGTGGCATCGAAAAGGGTGAGGCGCAACTGGTACTCGGCTCCCTGCAAGGCACGACAGGAGGGGAGGCTCAGGAACATGCCAGCCCAAACCTCCAGAAAACATGCTTCAGAAAGAGAGGACAAATAATTCCTGATTTTTGACACCTGAATCAGGCACGTACCAGCATTATGCATCGCTGGAGAACCTGCCTGGGAGCCAGAGTCTGAACGAGCCAGAGTCTGAACAAGCCAAGCAAAAGCAGGAAAACTGAACATTAAGAGGATAATAAAGGCAGAGCAGACTTTCATAGTGCTACCTGGAGATTTTAATTTAAGAATGCTTATCTACATGAAAAACTAACAGAAGTTACATTAAGCATTAAACACTAACTCAGATTTGCAAGTAGAAACACATGGTTTTGTTTTTCCAGGAGATTCCAATTTGCGTTTCCAGATTTTCAGTTAGTTCCCCCCAAAACAAGTGACATTGTTTTGAAAGCCTTCACCTTCACGACTTCCAGCCTGCAAGCGCAGCAAGTCCTAGCGATACCGTGGGACAGTGGTGGGAAGAAACCAGGTGCCCAGCAAGAAGGTGCTGCTGGGCTCTCCTACCTGGGCAAGCGCAGCCCCTTCCAGATGCTTCAGGACGCAGCGGAAGGCGGTGGAGCCCGGCCGGCGGGCCCGTCTACGCTGGCAGTGTGGAGGAAGGACGAGGTTCTGCTGAAACACCCTCTCCCACTGGCTCATCTTGCTCCCCCGAAGGTCGCCTCTCCCTCCCAGCATCGGCTACAACGGGCGCTGGGCTGGAAAACGCGGAAAGGCACGCTCCGGGAACAGATCCCTTGAAGCCACCGGAACCCGAGGGGACGCTGCCTGCCCTGGGGCACTCGGCAGCCTTCCCAGGGAGCAGGCAGCTCAGCAGGGCCTCCAGCAGCCCGAAGGGGAGGCTGGGAGGACCAGCGCGGGTCAGCCGAAGGTGCTGCGAGCCACCCCCCGAGGGGAACCCCAGCCCCGCCAGCCACCCACGGGGGTGGACCTTTAACCTCACCCATCCCGGGGGTCCCCAGCCCCGCCAGCCACCCACGGGGGTGGACCTTCAGCCTCACCCGTCCCGGGGGTCCCCAGCCCCGCCAGCCACCCACGGGGGTGGACCTTCAGGCTCACCCATTCCGGGGGTCCCCAGCCCCGCCAGCCGCCGCTCCTCCCGCACGACAGGGCCCACATACGCACGCGCACTCGTGCCTACAGAAGCCCATACACGTGTGCGTGTCTCCACAGAGACCCCCAGACAGGTGCCCCTACAGAGACCCGCGTACACGTGCGCGCAGACACGGGCACCCAGACACACACGTGCAGGGCCCCCCAGACCCGCCCGTGCGGCACCAGCCCCTCCACGGGACGGGCACAGCGGCCGCTCGCACACGCCGCGGGGCCAAACCCCGGAGGGCAGCACGGCCCGCCCGTGCACCCGTAGGCAGCTGCAGGCGCCGTCCCGCAGCCCGCGCCGAGCAGAGCCGAGCCGAGCCGAGCAGTCCCCGCGCACTCACCGCGCCCCGACGCCGCCATCTTGCCGGGCCAGACCACCCTCCCGCCAGGCCGGGGGGGAGAAGGCTGCACCACCGCCGCTCAGCACCCGGCTGCCCCCCCCTCCCACACCTTTTAAGCAGTGAACGGTGGAGAGAGGCGGTTCTGAGGCGGTCCCAGTGCGGGGAGGGGGGGGGACCGGCGGGGAAAGTGGCGGCGGCGAGGGTCTGTCCCCCCCCCCGCGCAAGTGGTCGCGCCCGCCTCAGCATCGGGTTACTAGGGCGATGGTGCCGCACCGTGGAGGGCGGGTCCTCGCTGCCCGGCCCCCACGAGCGTCGCAGCCAATGGCAGCGGCGCATAGCGCCCGGCGGAGGGAGTGGCGGGCGGCCCGACCAATCGGCGGCGGGCGGGGCGGTGCCTGCCCCCCACGAGGGCGCCGCGGCGGAGGGTCGGGGAGCGGCGGACGGCGGGCAGGTGGGACTGGGACGGGACCGGGACGGGACCGGGACGGGACCGGGACGGGGCGGGGATGGCAGAGATCGGGGTGGCGGCGGGGATGGGGGCGATGATCGGGTGATGGGGCCGGGCACGGCCGCGGGCAGAGCCACGGTGAGGCCATGCCGCCGCACGCCCGTCCCCGGGCCGGCGCCCCGGCGGCATCTGGCTTGTAGCCCGGCAGCGGCGGCTTGTTGCCCGAGGAGGGCCAGCTCCGATCTCCGCCCCGGGTATCCCCCCGGTGATGCCGGGAGGTCCCAGGCGGGGCGGGCTCAGGCGCGGGCCCGGCGGTGCCCGGGGGACAATGCTCCGGTGCTGTCCCCAGCCGGGTGAGGGGATCCCGCAGTTGGTGCAGTGGGGAGAGGCGGTGACATTGCAGCGGGGAGATGCAGTGCTTAAACCCCAGTACCGGCACAAATCTGCAGGCAGGTGGATGGAAATGTTGTTTTTTTCCCCCAGCATTGTCCCGGTTTTTCCCCAAGCATCGTCCTGGTTTCTCCCCAAGCATCGTCCCGGTTTCTAATCCGGGCCATGCTGCGCACGACGGGGAACAAAACAGTCGTGTTTTCTGCAGGAGACAGCAGCTTCGCTGACCAAAATGGCACATGGTGTTGTTGGGAAGGAGAACCCACCCGAGTGCTGCAAAATGCTTCATCCTTCAGCAACCCAGCTGCCACTTTCCTTGGGCTTCCTTCATTATGCCCAAAACTGCAGCATTTTAGAATCACAGAATGCTTTGTGTTGGAAGGGACCCTTAAAGGTCATCTATTCCAGCCCCCCCATGTCCAACACCCAGTGGGTTCCTTTATCTCCAAGCCCCTCACCAGCCCCGGCTCCTCAAGGTTGCCATGCAGTGGGAGACCCTCACTAGGCCTGCACCGCTCAGCCAGGACACGGTCCTGCTGTGGGTGACACAGATGTCCTGGGACTGCTGGTTCGGGCACTCAGCCCAGTGGGAGCCACTTGGTAGAAGAGCAAAGCCATGCTCTGTGCCACTGGCACGCCAACCCAGCTTCGTGCAGGCACAGCTTCCAGCTAGCTTTCCAAAACCCACAGGTTTCTTTCAAAAGCATCACTGGAAGCCATGGCACTGTGTCGTGGGTGAGTGCTGGAGCAGGCAGGCTGGGCAATACGTATTTGGTATACATTGCATATGTATCTACATGCTGCATATATGCAGTGATTTTCCAGCTGGTTAACAAGAAGTGCCTCTGCTCACAGCTGCTAACGGAAGATACACAAGAGCTGCTTCTTCTACTGTTATTATTATTTTGTTAAGGAGGGAGGCAGGGCCAGCTGTCACCTCCCCACTCTTGCTGTGCGGGTCTGTGGGTCAGACATGCAGCAGAGCAAGAACAGAACAACATGGTGCATGGTTAGAAAACAGGACGGACTTTACGGCCTTCCCTTCCCTGCCTGTCACACTCTATGGTGCCATGGAAAGCAGGGATCACCCACCCGGGCAGTGCCAAGCAGGTCCCTGTCAGTGCCAATGTGGTTCAGAGCGGGCACCATGCTTGCTGTCACTGGCAGGACCATGCTGGGAGGGCAGAGAAACTGGCAAGATGCTGCCATGAGGCTGAGTGGGACTCAGCAGATGGAGAGGGACTGGCTTTTCCTAATATATAAATGAAAAAAGTGCTGCAACATGCTTCCAGAACCCTGACCCCTTTTTGCTGGCTTGGCCTTCTCTGGTCTCTGTGTCCAATCCATCCACCAGCCGCATTGGTGCTGCTCTTGCTCCAGGATTATGGTGCTGTGCTGGTGCTGGGCACCTGTGCACTCCAGTTATCAGAGCATCCCTGAACTGTGTGCTCCGGGTGAGTTTTTGGGCCAAGATGTCCAAAAAGCGAAAGTCATTGAAAAGGCGGGATTGGCACAGGCGGAGGAGGATGGGTGGCCAGCTGGCTGGCAGGATGTGGCAGCTGGGCGAGCCCCGGGGCTGGGCAGCAGCCCCGCAGCATCGCCTTGGTTTATTCTTTTAAGAAAAAAAACCCGGCATGATTT
Organism: Todiramphus chloris collaris; assembly: GCA_025345505.1. Taxonomy (NCBI): domain Eukaryota; kingdom Metazoa; phylum Chordata; class Aves; order Coraciiformes; family Alcedinidae; genus Todiramphus; species Todiramphus chloris. The sequence goes on from JANVCC010000174.1 coordinate 5,399,250, forward strand.
ACCAGCATCCAGAGATGGAAATGTCCAGCAGCTGCTGGACGAGCCTCCTCTCAGCGAGCTGCTCGGGGGTGGCTGGCGGCGGGTGGCAGCCGCTCGCTCGCCCACGCGCGCTGCCGGTGCCAGGCTGTGGCACCGACACGGTTAAGGCACCGGCGGGATCGGGGCTCCGGGTTGTACGCCACGGCACACGCCACGGCTGCACGGAGCCAAACTTGCCGAGTCAGGATGTGAGAGCGGAGGGGACACGGCCCTGCAGCATCCCTGGGCGCTGCCGCATCCCGGGGCGCGGGGGGCTCGGCTGTTCCGGGGACGGAGCGGGAATGGGGCAGGGACCGGCCCCCGCTGTCTCTGTCGCAGCCGCTCGGCGCTAGCACCGGCACCGCTTCCCGGAACCCGCGGAGCCTCCAGCTCTGCGGCCGGCTGGGGTTTCGCCTCGTTTCCTTCACCTCCTGTCCGCGTTACAGCACCGGAGGCAGGTAGGTGCGGTTGCTGGGGCGGTCGGGGCGGTGGCGGTGGCTCGGCCGTGCCCGGCCGGTGTCCCACCGGCTGGCCGGGGACCGGGCACACGCTGGCGATGCCGCGCACCGGGGACCCAGCGGGTGCTGGGTGTCCTGGCGGACCCCGCGGCCGGTGTACGTGACGGCAGAGCCGGTCCAACCCGGTCTGACGCGGGTCGGGTGGGTTCGGGCTGTGTCATTGACTCCGGCAGCCGAGCCGCGCCGGGTGCCCGCGGGCACGGCACCATCGCGGGCAGCCTCACGCGTCGCAGCTCCGTCCCCAGCGCCCGCCCCGCTCGTTGTGTTCCTGACCGGGCGGTAAACACCACCGAGCCCCCCGGCCCTGGTCGGGGGGCCCGTGCGGCCATGCCGGGCTGGGGGCCGCGGGCGGCTCTGCAGCAGCGGCTTCCCCGGGCAGAAGCAAGGGGCAGGGCTGCTGCTCTGCGGATCCCTGCAGCGCCGGGGGGGGGCACGGGACACGGAGGTGACGGCAGGAGGTGACGGGTTGAAAACCATCGGGAAGGCAGAGCTGGGCAGCGTGAGTAATTGTGCCAAAGTCACCATCACTGTGGCGTGCTGGGGGGGGGGGGCATCTGCTGAGGGTGTTGTTTGCAAAGCCGGTAAAAAAGGGTAGAAATGTGGGGACGGGTACTCAGAGCACAGAGATGCTCTGCGCCGTCTCCCCTGCATCCCTTACCTGAGCAGCTGGAAAGAGCCCTGGGGTGCCCAGGATGGAGGTCCTGCAGCTCCCCCCACCCTAACACATCACCCTCGGGGGCTCAGGCTCATCAGTGGGTGAGGAGGCTTTTCCCCTATATTCATATTAATTCTGTGTGCAGTTTCACCTCCTCTTGCTACAACCACAGTGTGTTTGTGAGGCTGCAGTCTGCAGACCACCCCTAGGCTGGCCCAGCAGAGCTTTGGCTCCCAGGGGCTTCCCAGTCGTGAATCCCCACAGCATCCCCATGCCCATGCTCTCCCACCCTGGGTGGGTGGCTGGCTGGGAATGGGGATTGGGCAGAAGTTCTTGGGGCACACTTGCACCCAGGCCCTAGGCACACCCCCCAGAAGAAAACACTTTTCTTCTCTTTCTATATATTATCCTGCAGAAAATGCTGTGGCTGCAGACTCGTGGCAGAGTTTTGCCATGAGGAATCTGAAGGTGCAGGAGTTTTCTCAGTGAAGCACCAAAGTGCCAGCACAGAGGAGACCAAGCTTTTGGCAGAACCTTTGTCTCGGGGACCCAGAGGGGTGGGATGGACCCAAGAGCCAACATGCTTTACCTCCTCAGGGCATGGAGCTCTGCATCATGTGCTGACAGTCCAGCAGCACTTCCTGGCAAAGTTCCTCCAGTGCCACCAAGGACTTGCCAGCTACTGCGCTTGGTCCCCCTGGCACTGCTGCGATGTAACAGATGAGGGTCCTGGGTGAACGTTGCGGAGAGCTGAGCTCATCACAGAGCTGAGCTCATCACAGATCCCTAGGATGAGTAAACAGAGCAGGTCCCAAGCCCTGCCATTGCTGTGAGTCTCGATTTGTGGCTGCATGGACACAGCCACCACACGGCTGCCCCACTGTATTGGGGCCAGGGGTCTGGGCATCCTTCCTGCATCATCCCCCAGCTCATTCCAGCATCATTATCCTGACACTAATTATGTGATGCTGAGCAGGCACAAAGCAGCTCGCAGGAGCATGCAAGACGGTGCCAGGCCAGTGGCTGCCCTTGACCCACTGCGAAGGTGACACAAGCAGCCCCCAGAAGAAGCCAAGGGGTCACAATGGCTTTAGGGGCTGGCCAGGTGTTGCTCGGGAGGCCAAGGGAGCAGCTCCCTCCTGCCCTCTCCAAAATAAACCTGGCCCCGGCACGGCTGCAGCCAAAGGGAGCTGTGTTTCTGCAGCGCTCAGGGGACGGGCCCTGGCACCAGGGCTGCACCAGGGCTGGGGGCCGCAGCGGGGCCGGGGGCTGTGGTGGGCGGGCAGGCAGCTCTGCGGGGACAGGCTTGGCTGCCGCAGCCGCTGCCATTGGGCCGCGTGGGCTGCAGGGGCTGCGCCGGGATACAGGCACGCGGGCCGGGATGCAGGAGGCATGCGGGATGCAGGAGGGATGAGGGATGCAGGCACACTGCACTGGGATGCAGAGGGGATGCTGGAGGGATGCGGGATTCAGGAGAGATACAGGACAAGGGCATGGCCTGCTGGGATGCAGGCAGGATGTGCTGTGCAGTCACTCTGCACTGGGATGCGGGAGGGATGCAGGATGCAAGCACACTGTGGCAGGATGCAGAAGGGATGCCGGAGGGATGCAGGGTTCAGGAGAGATGCAGAATGCAGGCACGCTGTGCGGGGATGCAGGATGCGTGAGAGACACAGGATGCAGGCATGCTGTGCCAGGATGCAGGCGGGATTTGTGCCAGGACATGAGCATGCTGCACAAGGCCATGCTCCGGCTGTGCCCAGGGCAGCCAGGGAACAAGCCCAGAGATCTCTCAGTCCCCACTCGGGGGAAAAAGCAGCTTGTGATCCTGTGGCATAAAGATGGGGACAGGGAGGGTCGGGGTGCCTGGGAGCAAGCTCCCCCTTGGAACTCCTGTACCCCTGAGGGATGCATGAAAAGCTGAGCTATTTTCCTTTCCTTGGCTTGTCCCTTGCAGAGGGACCCTCTGGGGGCTGCGTTACTGCTAAACACCACCAAAATGCTCCATTTTTCAGGCGTGCATTTCTTCACCATTTCCTGATATTTTGTAAGACCTCCGCAGTGCTGGTCACTGCCTTGCTGCTGCAGCTGGGTTGCCCCGTGGCATGCCCGTGGGCAGCAAGGTGGGCAATGAGGTGGGAAGTAAGCAGCCCTGCTCTGCCCTTCCCAGGAGACCCAAAAGTTTGGGGGGAGCAACTGAGTCGGGGAGTTGGCAGCACAGGGGGGTGCTATGGGTGCAGGATTGGTGGCCGGTCAGGATGGGAGCCCTGGGTTCTGGGGCTGGCAGGGCTGCTGTGCCCAGCCTGCCGCTGCCTGCGCTGGTGCCCACACTGCACACCCATCCGGCTCACAAGCTTCTGCAGCAGGAAGCGCCGTCATGCGCGTGCCCCAAAAACACCCATTTCTTCCTCTTTTTCTCTTCCCCTGTGGCAGGGGTGAGGAGGCGAGCGGCTCCGGGGAGCCCAGGCTGGCTCCATGTATCCCGAATCCACCACTGACTCCCCGGCGCGACTCTCACTGCGGCAGACGGGCTCCCCAGGGATGATTTACAGGTAAGGGTGCGGGGCGGTGCCAGAGGCTCTCTGTGGTGCTTCAAACCCAGGGCTACGTCACCCAACCCCAACTCGGCACACTTTGTGCAAAAATCTTCCGGGACTGCAAAAAAGCAGGCAGCATCAGCAGCGTTTTCGAGTGCTGACACCTGTTACGGGAAGAGCGGGCACTTTTGGGGAGCGTGCCGGTGCCCGCTGTGTGGTGCCCCACACGCAGCACCGGTGGGCACCGCCGACCCTCCCCACACCCCCCGGCTCTGCCGCTCAGTCCTGCTCCCCCTTTCTAATGGGGTTTGTGGCATCTTTCTTCTTTCTCCCCTTTGCTGTCGGAAGTGCGAGGTACGGGAGCCCCAAGCGCCAGCTCCAGTTCTACAGGTAACGCAGCCCTCCCCGCTCCCCAGAATGCCCCCGGCCAGCAGACGCAGCCCCTGGCCACGCCTGGGGTGCTGCTGCCGTGGCACCGCGTCTTCGCCTGCTCAGGGGTTCACCAGCATGAGGTGGGGACCCCGCATGTGTGACTGGGTAGGTGGGGGCCATCCTCACCGGGCTCCCCACGCACCGGAGCGTGCCTGCGGGTCTGCTGGCATGGGGGTGTGGGGCTCAGCTCAGGGGAAACATGCTGCGCCGGTGCTGTGCCGGGAAGAGCCCGCTGGCTTTTCCCAAGGGCGGCTCCAGGCCTCCGGCCAGCCTCTCCCCTGCTCCTTCCATTAAGAGAAGCGTCGTTAAGTGGTACAGAAGGCAACACTTTCCCCCTGCCACCCTTTTACCATCTGAAGCAAACGCTTTTCCCTGTATGCCATGCCAGCAGCTGCCGTGGTGCACCCCGTGCCACAGCAACCTGGCAGTGCTGGACCAGGTCCAGCCTGGCCGCAATGGGGCAGAGGACAGGGAGCTGCCCCCCAAGGGAGCTGTGGCCTTCCTGTTTTGTTCCCGTGCTCGGTGGGAAGAGGAGAGGCTGGCCAGCACTGCGGCAGCTCATCAGGACTGCCAGCTTTCCTGTCCCGGTGATGTGCCACTGACAGTACTGCCGAGCTTTGGCCACCAAACCAGACAGGCACCTGAACCTCTGGACACATCTGGCGTGAATGGCTCCTATGGCCAACAGGCAGAAGCCAGTTTGAGCGTGGCCACCGGCGCCTGTCGCCCAGCCCCATTTCAGTGGTCCTGCCCAGAGGAGTCCATGTGCCAGTCCTGCCACAGCCCAGCTCCAACCCTGCCGCCGTGGGGACCCCGGGCGGGCTGTGGCTGCTGCAGGGCACCAGCTCTGCTCCCCGACAACCCCCAGGGCTGGTGGTGCAGGACCTGTCACCACCAGGCAAGGGCTGGCTGCGGGCGGAGGCAGCGATGCCAGCGTGGATAACACAGCCGCACATCCCCGGGCTTTTAGCGAGGCCGCCATGAATAATTTAGGTGCCCTTCTCAAGGAAGAAAATCCCCTAATAGGGCTAATGGAGTGTGGTGAGAAAGCTGGGCTCTGGGGGGGCTCTCGCAGCCGCCAATTGCTTTGGACGCCAAGCGCCGACACTCCCCTAATGCAAAAACACCCGGCGGCTGCAGCTCTTATAACTGCCCCAGGGCAGCCCAGCTGCCCAGAGCTCCACCGTGGATGAGCAGCGTCCCTGGCGCGTGGGTGAGTTGGGGCCGGTGGCGAGTGGGGACAGGCACAGCCGGCGATGCCGCCTGCCGCAGGCAGCAGGGAGGACTTTCTGCATGGGGTGACCCAGAATTTGGTGGCTTGGGGAGGTTTTTGTTTGGGGTTAGGGGTCTTTTTATTTTAGGAAGGCTAATCATTGCCACCAAGTCCCCAGCTTGGCGAGCAAGGCTGGGCAGACACCTTTCCAAGCAGCTGCACTGTGCACCCAATGTCACCCACTTGTTGTACCCCCAGTGTGCACTAACAGTGCCCTGTCACCCAGCAGAGCCCGTGTCCCATCCCCGTCCCTGCTTCTTCCCCACAAAACAGCCTCCCCTGCTTGGGCACGGCGCTGCTTGGGCTCTGGCCGCTCCTGCTCCGATTTCTGCTAACGAACAGCCCATGGACGAACCCGCTGCTGCCACGCTCTCTCTGCTGCCCCAGAACATTACTCACCCGAGTATCAGGGAGGTGCAGAAATGAGGCAGCCGGTGGATTCCCACCCTGCTCCTCAAAGCCGCTGCAGAGCAAACCCTCCGTCTCCGCTTGCTGCAGCCATTTCACTGCAGCATGGTGAAGCTCGAGAGCAGCAGTGCAGCCAGCTTAGGCTTTTCCCATCTGCTATCAGGCAAGGGGATCCTGACAGGAACAAGGGGATCCCACCAGGGCTGGGTGCTGTGCTCATGCGTGGCAGGAGCCACCGGCACTGCCCTAATTAAAACCACAAGCCATGGAGAAGCGCTGGTACTGGCACTGCCAGCTCCGGACTCCGGCTTCAAGACATGGCAGAGAGAGGAGGCTGGTGGCTGGAATTCGGTTTAGCTTTGCCTCAGGAGAGGGGTCCCCTTTCCACGTCTCCCTGCATTCCCAAGCCCTTGCTGTGGAGCAGAAGGAGCATGGGAGGGTCTCTGGCAGCAGCGGCACCGCAGGAGCCCTGCAGGACTTCGGTCACCCCTTGCCGGCTGCTGCTCTGCATCTTCTGGCTTTTTGTCTTTTCCTTGAGGTTACACCTTAGCGAGAAAGCGCACTTTGGCTCCTACTACCATAAATCTGAGTTCAACAGGGAAAGACAAAACCACCGTTGGGAGTTCAGCTGTAGCCTGATGCCAGCGCAACCCCGACACAATGTGCTCCCAGCAGCCGCTTCGGCACCAGCGCTGTGGCTTTGGCCCCAGACCCCACTCCTTTCTGACACGGAGCGCGAGGGAAATCAATGCCGCTGCCGGTGAGATCCCAGCCGGAGAGGAGGCGAGGACCTCCAGCCTGTGAGGAGCCCACTCTGCGGCACGCTATTTTCAGCAGCCCGCGCCGGCTGCAGAGTCGCTGCCGCAGCTGCGGGGAAGGTGTCGGCTGGCGACATGGGTTGTGGCACCCCGCGACATGGGTTGTGGCACCCTGCCACAGGCCCAGCAGCCACGGGCACTCACAGTCCCTCTTGCTGATGCCCACCCTCCCCAGGGAGCCCCCTTTCTTGTCCTGACCTCTCCCATCCGCTGGCACGCTATGCTGGAGTCTCACTGGTGGCACTTGTGCCACCGTTCTCCCAGCCCTAGCCATCTCCTGGGGCACACCGTGTCCCTTGCCAGGATACAAACCAGTGGCAGCCCAGCTGGTGTGAGCTGAGAGGTGCAGCCAGGCATGTGCTAGGCTTCATCAGCTCACCAGGCTCGGGGACGCTGTACAAGGCAACCGCTACAGCCCCAGCTACCCATTGCTGCCCAGCAATGGGCAGTGCCGCGTCCCTTCCCTGCCACACTGCCGCCATCGCCCTTACCTTTGCTCTTCGTTTCCCTGGCCGTGGCTTTACTCTGCTGAAGGAACAGCTTTGCCAGGGTCCCTGCTCTCCCCTTGCTGCGCCGCAGACCCGCCGCAGGTCCTCGCAAGGGCAGGTGCCACCAGTCGGGTGGTGTGGGCGCAGGTACAGATCTTCTGTGAGGGTTGGCAGAGCCCAGCATCGCGGCGGGACACTTTCCCAGCTCTCTCTGTAGCATCGCTGAGCGGCCATCAGTGGTGCCGGCTGGCAGAGCCCACGCTGGGGCGGCGGGATGCTCTCCATGACGTACAGCGAGAGCCTGCGCAGCGTGGCCAGCCGGCACCCCCCGGAGTGGGGGCTGCTGCCGGCCCCCCGGCCGGCCGACGGGCTGGAACTGCGGCGGCTGCGGGATGTGCGGGCGGCGGCGCGGGCGAAGACGCTGGAGGAGTTCCTGCGGATGCACGGGCTCTCCCTGGCCGACAGCACCGCCCGCGCCACCGGCATGAAGTACAGGTAAGGCAGTGCCGGCGTGTGCCAGGGCGGCGAACGTGGCGCGGGCTGAACGAGCCTGGCCTGAGACGTGGGGACAGAGCAGGGGATGCTGCTTAGTGCTGGTTTTACACCTTGTCGGGGAAAAGCCCAGCTTTCACCGGTCCCCCTGTGCCACGCTGAGGGCAGGAGGAGCCGGTGCCCTTGGCACAACAGGTGATCCTGCGTGTGGAGAGGTCAGCACCAGTACCTCTCGATTGCTCAGTGAGCTTTGAGCTTCTTACTTGATTTTCCTTTGTTGTTGTGAAGTTTGCAAGTGCAAACACCCTCTGCACTTTCAAATATGAAGCAGTTGGAGCAAACAGCTACAGAGGTGCTTTATCCGCTCGGTTGGAACACGCGTTCGTGGCAGAGCGGGCGCTCCATCAATTTTGCAGGCGGGTCCTGGGTGCTGTGTGAGGTGTATCAGGATTTCAGACAACTTTTGTCCTTCTCCTTACCTGCCTGCACCGGGGAAGGACGTGCTGGCAGCTGGCAAAACAGCCACGGCTCCTTGGAGGGCATGAGGCTGGTTCTCCCAGCATGTTCCTTCCTGCTCCCCCAGCATCGCAGGTGGGCGATGGGGTGCGGGGCCAGGCACCCCCAGTACCCAGCTGGGGCTTGGGCCAGGGCCACCAGGCCTAGTGAAGAGGCTGTTCTTCCTGGGACAATACCCAGGGGCCCCTCGCTGTCCCACTGCAGCAAAGCCCCCAGGGGTGCAGCTCTGCCAGCTCCTGCTGTGCCGTTCCATGCCGGGCTGTGCTGCACCATGGGTCAGGTTCACCTCCTCTCACCATGACAGAGGTAACATTTACACAGCGGCAAGAGCCCATCTAATATTCATGGGGCGGTTATTTATTGATGGGCAGAGGCTAGCGCAGCCACCCCAACACTGCTCCTTCAGGCATGTCCCCGCTGCCCCCAAAATCTCGGGGGTTTCTCCTCTGTCAGGTTGTTGCCGATTGCCGCTGTCTCCCCCCTGCCGTGGATCTGGCACTGGCGCCGGTGGGATTACCCAGCTAAGGAGCTTTGCGGCAGCGGGAAGCAGAGCAGATTACAAGATTCCTCATTAGATCAAGGCAGAACATGCGTAATTTCCCCTGCAAGTGAAGCCCCAGCTCCACTCCTTGCTCCTTCCCCAGGGCACAGTTGGTGCGGGCAGCCAGCACACAGCCCCAGTCAAAACATGGGGCTGTGGCACAGCCAGCTTGCATCGTCCTCCAGCAGGAGATGCTGGGCTGGGTTTACCTCAATCCACTTAGCTCGCGTGGGGTGAAATTTAGGGCACACATTGCTGGGATAGTGGCCCTGAAGGGGGTACGCGGTTGAGCTCTGGCAAACCGTCCCAGCGAGCCAGCGGCATCGCCACTGCCTGTGCTTTTGCACTGGAATAGGGTATTCGGTGATGTGCGAGAGCTCCAGCCGGGAGGTTTGGGCTTGCATCCAGCCCAGGAGGGATGCTCTGCTGCTGCGGGAGGCCAGCGTCACCCCAAACGGGGGCCGGATGCATTGCCCGTGGGGGATGATCAGGGGGTGCCTTTGGGGGGCAGCTGCGCTGCCTGTCCTGCGCCCCACCTGCCCAGGCACCGCTCGCTTCCTGAGCTCATCAAATATTGAGGGCAGGAGGGCTGCGGGAGCAGCCGCACGCCCGCCGCCTCGCAGCCCCCCGCCGTCACGTTGGCGGCGCGCGGGAGGAGCTCCCGCCTCACTCGGGGCGCCGGCTAAATTTAGGCAGCTGGCGCGGTTGCCGCCGGAGCACCATGCAGGTCTCCTTCGTGTGCTCCGAGCACAGCATCAAGAGCCGGAGCGCGGAGGATCGGCTGAACCGACAGAATGCCGGCAGCCCCAGCCTCGGCACCCGCGGCAAGTTCCGTGCGGTGGCCATGGTGGCCCGAAGCCTGGGGCAGCTCTCGGTGCAGAACGCCCCCTCCTCCAGCGAGTCCAGCGTCAAGCAGCCGGGGATGAAATACCGGTAGGAGATGGGGTCTGCTGCCTGTTCAGCTGCTTTCTGTTCCTCACCAAGCTCGGGGAGGGAGGGGAAGCCGGAGGGGCTCCTAATCCCCAGCTCGCGTCCTGTTCCATAGATCGCTCGGTGCTAAAAGTGCTGACCATGCGCCTCGGGCACCTTCCTCACTGTTCGCTCCCATCCCCTCTCAGCGTGGCTTCGATCCAGCCTTGCGTAAAACCAGCGGGACGGGGCAGGAAAGGGACTGTTAAATTGGGGGTAGCATCAGTAGGATCCCCGGTGCCTGCGGAGCCGGGGGGGTCTGGGGGTCGTGACACGCGTTAATCCGCAGGCTGCCGTTGCCACGGCGCTGCCGGAGACTCGCTGACCTGCCAAGCGTGAGTGGAGCCTTGAGCCAGGATTCGGCTCTCGGCTGCCCGCGGCGGGTCTGGAAACCAAGGAGGGCAGCGAGGGCACGTTGTGCCCCCCCAGCCAGCAGCTACTGGGTTAACACGCTCCACAGCCCTGGCACTAGAGCAGAGGGCTGGGAGCTCCCCCCTCCCACAAGCATGCGCCCAGGCGCAGGGCTGGGGGTTCCCCCCCCACCCTGACCACGCACGCCACGCTCCAGCTGCCAGCCGCGGCCTGCCCTCGCTGCAGCCCAGATGTGGCCGGCATTAGGCACAAAGCGCATCAGAGCGTGGGGGTGACTCCAGCCGTCACCCACCATCAGTGTCACCCACCATCAGTGTCACCCACCATCATCGTCCAAACCCACTAAGTACCCTCACCCAGGGGCTGGGGACAGGGTGGCCCCCTCCAGCTCTTGAACACCAAACCCTTATAGCATCAGTGCTGTGGCCACGCATGGTGACATCCTCCAGGTTGAGTGCTCGTGACCCACAATCGGGTCCCCATCCAGAGGAGGGGCACAGCAGGGGCCACCCTCTGCCAGTCAGGGGGCGACCAGCTCATGGGTCCCCACCGGTGGCTGCAGGGAGATGCTTTGCACACGCAGATGGGCCAGAAAGGCTGTGGCACAGCACTGGGGGTGCTTGGCCTGCCCCTGTATCTGCCAGTGTCCCCAGTGGATGGCTGGTCAGTACAGTTCCAGGCAGAAAAGCTGGGAATAGTGATTCTTTGCCAGTGTCCACCCGTCCAGAACCCCAGCGATGCCCGTGCAACCTGGCACGGCCAGAATGGAGCTGGTGCTCACCAGGACCCCCTGTCACAGGGGCTGGAGCTGCCACTGCCCCAGTCAAAAACTCACACGGGGTCAGAGGGAGCGCCTGTGCCTCCAGATGCTGGGCAATAACGCAGTGACGCGGAAGATGCCCTCGGACCACGGCTGCTCCCTGCCCAGCTCCCTGTGCCCATGCCAGTGGTGGCGGTGCCTCCTGGTTGCTACGCGACACCCGTGCGGGCGAGCTGCCGCACCTCACCTACACTTTATTTATTTTAACGCTCGTTTCTCAAGGCTTTGTCATTTCTAACGAGAAACTGGCTCTCCATCACCGCCGCGAAGGCGTCTGCCAGCCCGGCCCCCATCCCAAAAGCTGTTCTCTGGCTTCCTGCGTGGCCAGATTTTCAGGGGTGCTCCATTTCTCTGGGACCTGGCTCTGCTCCCCAGCAGCCGCTCCCTGTGCCAGCCCCGTGCTCCCCCCTGCCGCGCCACCGAGAACGGGTCAGCCGTGTGCGGGGTGCTCGGGGCCTGACTGCCACTGTCCCGTCTCCTCCGGCTCCTGCCCTGTCCCCCGGCGCCGGCAGCACCGTCGGGGGAGCCGGACACCCCGGTCTCATCACGGGGAGATGCTTTAACGAGGTCACTGCCCCCTGCCACTCCCGATTACCCTGCCAGGTCCGGTGATTATTTGGTGTGCAGGGAACGGCATCGCTGTGCCAGTGAGGGCTGTGCCACCGGTGAGCTGCAGCATGCCCGGCCTGGGGTGGCTTTTGAATCAGTCACAGGGAGTACCTGGCTGCAGGAGAGCCCCAGGCAGGGATGGGGATGGGGACCAGGGATCATGAGCACACACCCCAGGCAGATGGCGCGCTCGGCGGCACGCGGATGCATGAGAAGGGCGTTTTGGGGCTTTCTGGCAGCTTTCCTAATGGGTCTCTGTCTTCCAGGAACCTCGGGAAGTCTGGGCTGCGCGTGTCCTGCCTGGGCCTGGGTAAGTGCCGGGGTTTGCCACAGCCCCACCTCTCCCCCACCCGCGGCTGCTGCCGGCGCTCCCCAGCAAGGGTGACGCTTTGCCAAGGGAAGGAAAGGGTTTCCCTCCGGCCCAGTGGCAGTTTTGAGACACAGCCCAGAAGTTGTCAAATTATTTTCCCTTTTTCTCCTCCAACACAATGAGAAGTGACTGGGCCGTGCTGGGAGCAACGCAGCACACGCGGCCAGGCCAACCGCAGCTGCCACGTGCCGGGGCTGTGCCGGAGGAGCTGGGGTGGGTGGCTGGGGGCTCCAGGCAGCAGCATCAGGTGCTCACCACACACACACCATGCGCTTACCTCTCTCCTCCGCAGGGACATGGGTGACGTTCGGAGGGCAAATCACAGATGAGGTAAGAATCTCGCGCTGAGTGAAGTGGTGAATGGATGGGGCCAGCGAAGCCACAGGCACTGGTCTCGGTGCACGTGGTGTGCCAGAGCTCACCAGCACACGCCTTTGCGCTCCGGCTCTTGGCGACTCCTTCGCTGACCCTCCTTGCTCTCCCCTCGCAGATGGCAGAGCAGCTGATGACTTTAGCCTATGACAACGGCATTAATCTCTTCGACACGGCAGAAGTCTACGCCGCCGGCAAGTAGGTACCTGGCTCTGGCAGCAGCACAAGGGGCCTCATCCTGTGCCCAGACCTCCAGCATCCCCAAGCTCCGGTGTCACTGGGAGTCTCCCGTGTTTGCTGGATGCAAAGCAGCTGCCAGCATGGGGCAGCCAGTGCTTGCTCGCAGGGGGTGATGGCTCACATGGTCCCAGTGCCACATGGGCACAGCCATGCACCCTCCCCAGCACAGCAAGATGCTTCTGCCAGGGACAGGGCTACCCCTGCAGCTGCCACCGCTCTCCATGGCCACAGCAGCTGGGGCATTGGTGGCTGACATCCCTTTCCCTTGTAGGGCTGAGGTGGTGCTGGGGAACATCATCAAGAAGAAAGGGTGGAGGTAAGCTGGGCTTAATTCCTGCATGGCAAATCCGGGCACCACAGTGCCAATGGGCTATGGAAAGCTGGCGGAGCAGCCCTGGGTGTGAATGCGGATGGGGAGCCGGCAGGGAGAGTGGGGCTTTGTGGGTGCTGCTGCCAGTGACTCTCTCTTTCTCCCTGCAGACGATCCAGCCTGGTGATCACCACCAAAATCTTCTGGGGAGGAAAGTAGGTAGCACGCCCACCCTGCGCCAGAGCAGCCGGAGCATGCCAGGCTCTCACCCACCTTTCCTTTTCCAGGGCCGAGACCGAGAGGGGACTGTCCCGAAAGCACATCATTGAAGGTAGGGGTGCTCACCGGGTGCTGCCAGCCACGGTGCCGGGCTGTGCCCACACTGGCTGCCTCGCTGGCAGGTGGCACGGAGCCTGGCGCACCTAATGGTCCTGTTGGTGTGGCAGGTCTGAAGGCATCGCTGGAGCGGCTGCAGCTGGAGTACGTGGACGTGGTGTTCGCCAACCGGCCCGACCCCAACACGCCAATGGAAGGTGGGTGCCGTGCCACAGCACCGTGCTCCTCCCTGCTGACTTTTGTTGCCATTGCGGTTGGTTTGCGCCAGGCTTTTATTTCAAGGGCATTTTCCCTTCCTGAGCAGAAATCGCTCCTCTGCCACCATGGTCACCCCAGCCTGTGCTGCGGTTAAGCCTCTGCTTCCCCCAGCCTGGCTCTGGGACCCTGCTCGGGCCGCAGCGAGGGCGGTTCAGTAGCAAAGCAGTGGGTCGCTGCCCTCGTCCCGGCAAGCCGCTCACTCTGCTCTGCCGGCAGCGGCCGACTCCGCTCTCTCTAAATCTCTGTTTTATCACCAGGGGACCCATTTAGTTCCTCCAAGTCCAGGACTTTCATCATGGAAGGTACTCCCTGCCCACACTCTGCCCGCCGCTGCTGCCCATGTCCCAGTGGCATTTCCTGGGGCAGAGCCCCCATCCCCATCACCCCCACCCCCAGCAAACCTCGCCCTAAGCGCACAGGCAGTGGCAGCACAACAAAACCACTCCCATCCCTTTAGACCATCCTGCAGTTAAAGTGGAAAAAAGCAAGTAGGTTCCCCAGGTCCTTGCCACAGCACACCCTTTGCAGCCATACTGGGGACTGTGGCAGGGTTCCCCCTCACCAGGGCAGCCCTGCACCCCCCCACTCTCCCTGCTGCCCGCCTTTGGCTGCAGGAACGCCTTGGCTTGGCCCCGGCCCGCATGGCTCAGGGCCAGCTCCCCCTGAAACCCCCTGCGTGTGGTCCAGGGTTCCCTCCCTCGCCTGGGTCAGCCCACAGGTGATGCTTTGGGTCCCTACCCCTGCAGCGGTGCCAGCGCTGGTACCCCGTGGGGCATGGGGCGAGTGCCAGAAGCTCTGGACTGCTCTCCATGCTGGGAGGACCCTGGCATCGCTGGCAGCACGTCAGGATCAGCCATGGTCCCTGGCACATCCTGAGTGGCTGCTCCCTTGGTCACCATCCTGCTCCTCTGGAAGTATCCTCCATACACAACCCGCCTCGGCGTTGGGGAGCAGGATGCTCAGCAGCCGTCAGCGCAGAGCAAGCCCCCTCCTGCCAGCACAGCACCCTGCTAACCCCCGCCTGCCGCTCTCCCCTTCCCTCCGGCAGAGACGGTGCGAGCCATGACCCACGTCATCAACCAGGGGATGGCCATGTACTGGGGGACCTCGCGCTGGAGCTCCATGGAGATCATGGTAGGGGCCCGGGGGCGGCCGCTGCGGAGCAGCCCCAGTGATGCTGATTTAATTGGACAGCAGCTGGCAGGAGCCGAGCGCTTGCAGCTGCACTTGAGCCTTCATTATTTTTCGTGAAGGATGCTCGGGGCTTGGCTGGGGGGCTCAGGGGGTCTAGCAGGGGGATAAGGGGGGCAGTGCGCTGAGGGTCCTGGCTTTTCGGCAGGAAGCGTACTCAGTGGCCCGTCAGTTCAACCTGATCCCACCGATCTGTGAGCAGGCCGAGTACCACATGTTCCAGCGGGAGAAGGTGGAGGTGCAGCTCCCCGAGCTCTTCCACAAAATAGGTACAGAGACTGGGGTGCCCAAATCCCAGCACTCCCCAAAGCCCAGAGCAAGCCCCTGTGCTGCCATCCCCAGGGGAAGGGGGGACACCGGTGTCACCCCCTGCTCTGCTCTGCCCCAGGCGTTGGAGCCATGACCTGGTCGCCGCTAGCCTGTGGCATCGTCTCGGGGAAGTACGACGGGGGGATTCCCCCCTACTCCCGCGCCTCGCTGAAGGTGAGCCCAGCCGGGGGGGTCGTGACTGGAAGGGCCAACCCAGGGCAGTGGGGCCAGGGGCATCGCAAGGTCCCCCTGGGAGAACGAGGTCCGGCAGCCACAAGCAGGGCAGTTTGGGGGTACCCTGCACCCAGTCCTGGTACACCCTGATCCCACTGTGACACCCCCTCCTGCACCCAGGGATATCAGTGGCTGAAGGACAAGATCCTGAGCGAGGAGGGCCGGCGGCAGCAGGCAAAGCTGAAGGAGCTGCAGGCCATTGCCGAGCGCCTGGGCTGCACCCTGCCCCAGCTCGCCATCGGTAAGGGGAGGGGGGGACGCCTGAGAGGACAGGGGGACACACCAGGGGCAGCTGGGCCACGCTCAGGCTCTGCTCTTTCCTGCCCCAGCCTGGTGCCTGCGCAACGAGGGCGTCAGCTCGGTCTTGCTGGGTGCCTCCAACGCTGACCAGCTCATGGAGAACATCGGAGCAATACAGGTCAGTGCTCGCCAGCAGCGCGCGCCAGGGAAGGCTGCACCTTGGGGAAGCGAGCAGCCTCTGCTCATGGGGTGGTCACGGAATCAGAGAATTGATTTGGTTGGAAGAGACCTTTAAAGGTCCTCAAGTCCCGACATTACCCCAGCACTGTCAGGTCACCACCAAACCACGTCCATCAGCACCACACCAATGGGTTTTGCTCGATCAGAAGCTGCACAGTGGAGATGAAGTTTTCTGGGCTGGGAAAGCAGGGGATGAGCCTGACTGAGCCTGGAACTGGGTCACTCAGCCAGTGAGCTGGGGCACATACCATTGAGGTGGCAGGGCGGAGGCGGTGAGCGCGGCACAGCCGTGTGCTGCCACCACCAGCGTGATCCTGACTCCCACCAGTATCCCCCGTCCCACACAGGTCCTTCCAAAGTTGTCGTCTTCCATCGTCCACGAGATCGATAGCATCCTGGGCAACAAACCATACAGCAAGAAGGACTACAGATCCTAAGCGTGCACGCCCAAGCGTGCCACCCAGCCCTCGCCGCCCGTTCGCTTGCTTACGCTTTGTTGGAGCGAAGTGGAGAGTGTGGTTTGCGCCGAGAGCCAGCGCTCCCCGACCATCATACCGCTGCCACCCGACACGGCTCGGGAGCACAGGGACGGCCGCCGGCGGGGAGCACGTCAGGGCGAGCCCCGAGCTGCCCGGCCGCCCTGCCTGCGGCCGCAGCCACAGCGGGTGCCGCCACCACGGCGCGGGGACCCGTTGCATGCGTGGCTCCCGCGTGCCTGCCCGCCCTGGGGCCGGGGGCGTCGGGCGCGAGCGGGTGCTGTACGCCCACGAGGCCGACAACACGAAGCTGTTCCCCAGCCTGCGCCCCAGCCCCTCGACTCTGCGCCGCCAGCACGGGCACCGGGGTGGGGGGAGGGTAACAGGGAGGCTGGGTGGGCTCTGCTGGGGTGGGGGGCAGCGTGCGAGCACGTGTGCACGGACACGGACACCCGTGGCTGTGGGGGAGGTGCTGCAGAGCCGAGCGCACGCACCTCTAGGCAGCTGTGCGGGGCCAACGCTCCCCACGCGTCCCTCCAGCCGTACGTACCGAGAGGTGCGTCTCTGGGCACACGCAGAGGTAAGCTCCCCGTGTGCCTGTGCCTGCTCACGTACCCCTCCATACCTGCAGCCATCTCCACCTACCCCCCTACAGTCCAACCCGTCCTTACACAGGCATCAGCACCTCTTTCTACGGAGGCAGGTGTATGCAGCCATACATGCACACATCTCTGAAAACTGCAGATAGAATATGTGTACGAATACGTGTGTGTGCTTGTGTATACAGAGACATATATCTACATAGCCCTACATATATATTCATATACGTCACCATATAGGTGTACATATCTGTGTATATTGATATAGCTACATGTATATATTTCTATGTATATACATGTGTATGGAAACTACAAATAGGTGTATGCACAAATGTGTGTATGTACAGACAGATGTGTATATACAGGCAGATGTACAGATGTGTCTATATCAGTACATAGCCATGTAACTATATATCCACATCTATACCTCTCTATATGAACATATGCCTATCTAGATGGACATACAGATATTTGTGATTTAGACATAGCTCTAGATATCTATACACAGACATCTCTGAGTGCAGTCTCTTTCTCTCTGGGTGGAAACAGACACCTATATCCACATATGTATACACACATATCCCTGCACACATAGCTATAAAACCAACAACAGACAAACATACATCTATCTGCATCTAATTCTATCTACACTTATGTATAAATATACAGAAACTGCAAATACATGTCTATGTGTGTATTTGTGTACATATACACGCAGATCTGTATGCCTATATATGTGCATAGACACATGGATATATAGAAATACCTACATATGTACATGTGGGTATAAGCAGATATAAATAAAAAATACACATTTGTGTTTATATACACCTATACACACACATATATGTGTGTATGTGCCTATGTAAAAACAGATCTATGCATATACATGGATACATCTATACAAGTCTATGTATACATATCTATGCCTATCTACCCATACCTATATATTGTATATGTACATACACACATGTATACACATGAATATACACATATACTAAAATTAAATACATTCTCTGCACACGTATAAATACATGTATAGATATAGTATAGCTGTACCTAAACACCTATACCTTTAGCTATACCTATATGACAATACCTATTTAGGTATGTGTGTGTATATATAAAGACACGTGTATCTAAAAATTACAAGACCCTCTATCTCTGCATGTGTGTGTATGTATAGCTATATACACCTATCTGTAGAGGTGTCTATATACATATGTATGTACACATATGTACATACATGTGTATATGCACCCATGTAAGTTACAATCTCTATCTACATATGTACACAGACACGCACATATACACATCTGTCCGTCCGTGTCCGTGCCTGTGTGCAGAGCATGGGGAAGTGCCGGGGCGGAGGCGGGGGCAGCACCCCCTGCAACTGCACACGCACACGTGTGCGCACGCGTGTGTGCAGCGCAGTGCAGGAGCCGTGACCGCCACTGGGACCCCCTGGGTCACCCGCTCGCACCCCCCCACCCTCACCCGCCAGCCAGGCTCCGGCTCCATCCTTCCGGAAGGATTTATTAAACCACAGAGAACAGAAACGGGGACACACGGAGCACGAAGTGAACGCGGGGGTGTTGCGTACAGCCGCTGCCAGAGAGCCCACCGCCGCGGCGTGGTCGGTGTCACCACACTTGCAGGCATCCCCATCCCAGCTCTGTCCGCCCCTTCCTTCCCTCCCTCCCGCGACACCTCTGCCCGTCTGCCCTGTGCCCGCTGTGCCCGGACCCCCGCCCTGGCCACGGCCCCGCAGTGCTGTGGCTCACGCCAGAGCCGGGCCCTGGCAGCAGCAGGACGCGCTTGCTCAAACACCACGAGGACACAGAAAGGGACCGTACAGGAAAGCTCGGCAGCGGGAGCCGGCTCGGCATCGCGGCACCCGCCGGCCTGCCCTCACACCCCACACGTGCCAGTAACACCAGACATAAACACGGCGACTCTACCTCCCCTCTCCACTCAGCCCACCACACCCAGACAAACCCTTCAAGTCTTCAATAAGAAAGTGCAAAAAATGTACACGGAAACAAAACCCCCCGTCCCGGCTGCTCCGGCGATGGCGGTGGGCGGGTCGCACCAGTTGAAGCACACTCGAAGCGGGAGAGCCCAGCAGCGCCGGTGGCAGCCCATCTTCCACCCAGGCGATGCTGCCGCGCTTCCCTCGCCCTTCCTCCGGCAACGGGGCAGCTTTCGGCCAGGGAGAGGCCCCGGGGGCTGCTGCAATGAGCAGGGAGAGCTGCTGTCAGCCAGGCTCCAGCCCCTCCCCATGCCAAACGCGGGACTGGGGGAGCGTGTGGATCCCCCCCGGGCAGGGGCAGTCAGCCCAAAGGCTTCCAGATGGATCCTGGTGCCCGCTGCAGCTGCTCAAGCCAGACCTGCATCCAGACACTGGCACTGAAGCAGGCAGCACAGAGCAGAGCCCTGGCGTGCCCCCCATCCCCACGCGTGTCCCCACAAGGCCCCGGTGAACAGCACGCGGAGAGCAGCCGGCACAGCCCTACCTCAGCTGGAAATGGGAGCTGCGGAGGAAAATCGTCGGGATGGCTAAATATCTGTGATGGGAGAGAGGAGACGCCTCGCTCACATGCTGTCCTTTAGCAAGGCTCCTGGCCCACTCAAATCCATCCCCTGGACTTCCCTGCCCAGGAACATCCCATCCAAATGCCAACCTACCGGTCACATACGGTCCCAGAGGCATCTGGCTGTAGTTGACAATCCCACCCGGCCCAGGACCTCGGAAGTTTGGCCCAAAGTTGTTGTTGTAGATCTGGGAGGAGCCGAAGGAGCCCTGGGGAGGTAAGGAAGGAGATAAACCGGTGACCTGCAGACCCAGCTCCACTGCTAGCCCCCAGCAAGGGGCTCCCTCCCCATCCCCTCTGACCTGGGGGCCAGTGGGGTCCCCGCCACGTGTGGCCAGGCGGCTGAGGATGCTCCGCTCTGACATCTGCAGCCGGGCAGCCACAGGCGGGATGCGGGACAGCATGGAGGGCAGGCGTGTCACGTCAGCCTTCATGTCACTCAGCAGCTCCTCGAGCTGGTTCAGCACTGCAAGCAAAGAGAGGCGGCACTCAGGACACCCACCAACCCTTGCAGAGGCCAGAGCACCCCGGTGTCCCCATCCCAGGGGTCGGGGAGCTCCAGCAGCCGAGCACCGATGGCAGAGAGCACTGCAGATCCCCCCACCAGCTGCACCAGCAGTGTGCCTCTTGGAATCACAGAATCATTTTGAAAAGGACCTTTAAGATGATCATGTCCAACCCTTCCCCCAGCACTGCCAGGGCACCGCTGACCCCTGTCCCTCAGCACCACAGCTCCACAGCTTGGAAACCCCTTCAGAGACCATGGGGACTCCACCCCTGCCCTGGGCAGCCTGGGACAGGGCTGGACAATCCCGGAGGAGAAGAAATTCTTCCTCATGTCCAAACTAAACCTCCTCTGGGGCAACTTGAGGCCGGTTCCTCTTGTTCTGTCTTTGGGAGCAGAGCCCAAACCCCCCTGGCTCCAACCTCCTGTCAGGCAGTTATTGAGAGCCAGAAGGTCTCCCCTCAGCCTCCTTCTCTCCAGGCTGAACAACCCCAGGTCCCTCAGCTGCTCCTCAGCATCCTTGTGCTCCAGCCCCTTCCCCAGCTCCGCTGCCCTTCTCCAGCCACGCTCCAGCCCCTCAATATCCTGCTGGGAGTGAGGGGTCCAGAACTGACACCCAGGATTTGAGGGGCAGCCTCCTCAGTGCCCAGCCCAGGGGGACGATCCCTGCCCTGGTCTGGCTGGCCACACCAGTGCTCACACAAGCCAGTATGCTGGTGGCCTTATTGGCCACCAGGGCTCACTGTTGGCTCCTATTCAGCCAGCTTCCCAGTGCCCTCATGGACAAAACAAGCCAGGGAGGAACAGACAGCTCCTGGCTGAGAGAACGTGAGACAGGGACAACCTCTGGGCTGGATTTCCCCATGGTCTAGGTGGCAAACCCTTCCCAGCCCCCACTGCCAGTACGCACCCTTGTGCAGGACGGCGTTGGCCGGCTTGTTCCCAGCCAGGGACTCTTTGGAGAGATGCTGGTGGCTCTCGGCAAGGCACTCCACTTCAGCCAGACGGGCATTCAAGGCCATGGCCGGGTGATTGGGGTCTTGGGTCATGTTGAGGTATGCAGCCCTCCGCAGCTGCTCCTCGATCACCAGGGCCTGCTCCAGCAACTGGGAGGTACAGGAGGGAAAGGATTCAGGACCATGCCCCGCTCCAGCGTAAATCAGTACCACTCTGCAAGCTCCAGCTGCTCACTCCAGTAGGACCTCTGCCCTGCCGTGCTCCCCACTGGCCTCGCTTCCCAGAACTCCTGGGAGAACATGCTCAGCCCTCATGTTTTCTTATCTCATCTGGACACCGAGCATCCCAGAATGGGATCTGGGCAGCATTTCCACAGTGTCACACGTGTTGGGAGAGGGCAGAGCACCCAGACCACTTGCAGAGACAAGCCAGCCCCATCCCATGCACTGTCCTGCAGAGCCTGCGAGCTCCTGCAACCAAGCCCTGGCTGCCAGGTGCCTGCTCTCCTCCAGTCACCATGAGCTCCGTTCCCCGCCCTCGGCACTGGTAAGGACTCACCAGCCCTGGACCTGCAACTCGCCTTGAACCGCCGGGCAAGGAACTTGTTCTTCATCTCGAGGTAGTTCCCCTTATGTATCTCTGACTTGAAGGGCTCGTTCAGGATCACGTAGCGCGGGTCGTTCTGGATGTCCTGCCAGCGGGCGTAGCCGTGGCTGGTGCAGAGGGAGCGTCAAGGGAAGGACGAGCCAGCTGACAGCATGCCCACTGCCCTGCAGCAATGCCACGCCACCAAAACCCCTCCCTGCTTGTCACTGCACTGTCACCACACAGAGGACCCCTCACCCTGCTGCCTCTGCTCCCAGTGAGCTAAAGGATACGTGACGATTCCTGCCAAGAGCCAGTAGTCGTGTCGGCGGTGCCAGATGTCGTAGATCTTGCAGGAGGAGATGGCAGCCCTCTCCTCGTTCTGCCACAGCGTGTGCAGCTCTGTGGAAGCGGAAGCGAGAGAGCCCGAGGTCATGGGGCTGTTGGAGTCACCACCCAGCACATCAAGCAGTGCCGAGGACATGGCACAGGGCGAGCGGTGAAATCTCCTCGGCAGTCATGGGGGCAGCACACAGCTGCCTCGAGTCGAAGTGGCAGCCTGCCTGCAGCCTTCCGACGTGGCTCACACGGCTTGTGTGAGCTCAGAGCTGTGGTGCAGCAGCTCTGCAGGAGCAGCCGGTGTCCAGCCTCTTGCTCTTACCTGTGAAGCCCCCATCAGCAATGTTGAACATGAATCGGAAGCTCATGTTTCTGTCATCCTTCTTTCCATCATCCTCTTCCTCTTTGTCACCGTTTTGCTGAGCCTCACTCTGCTCCTTCTCCTCCACCTTGAGCTCCTCTGCTTGGCAAACACAAGAAATGGCACCTGTCGGACAGCATTCTGACAAAAGACCAACTGATGCCCCATCAGCTGCTAGATGAAAGACGCTGTTGGAGAAGCCATCACAGCAGCCAACCATCTGCCTCTTCAGCAGGTGCCACTGTTGCATGGCAAGTGCAGGCAGCACCCACCACAGTGGGGTCTTGTTCCTGCTCGTGGCTCCCAAGTGTCACTGGAAGGTGAGCACTGGCTGCTGTGGGTGCTGCTGGCTGTCCTCACCATCACCCCGACGCACGATCGCTCTCCTCTGCGCCAGGCACCTGCCTTGCTTTGGAGACCCTTCACGCCACTTCTCACCCCAAAACCTTGTGCTTCACCTTGTTTGGCTTCTTTGTCCTCCCCTTTCCTCGGGCTGCTGTTCAACTCTGTCTTCTCCAAAGGCTTCTCTTTCTCTGGAATCCCCTCATCTGCAGAACAGAGTGGGACATGGGAAAAAGCTCAACCCACAAAATGAGCTTCAGGTGACAACAACGTGTCATCTGGACAGATTTTTCCTTTTATGGTGAAGTGATTATATTGTTTGTGTGTTCAAGGCATCTGAAAAACTTCAGATGAAATATTCTACAATTTATCAAGAAAACTTTAGTTTTCCCTCTTCCTTGAGATATCTGGAGGAACATCTTGCTAGGAATAGAAAATACCCCCTAGAATCATTTCTCATCATTTACAACCTGGAACTTACAACCCGCTTTCTCAGGAATTTCTGCAGGACCTTGGAACATTCACATTTCCCACAGTGATGTGGAGAAGAGAAAGACCCAAGCAAGGTGCAAGTGCTGGAGCCTCCCATCAGAATGAAAGCCGACCCAGCAGGAGCACCAGCATCCGAGGCTGGTCAGGTCCACACAACTTCAGCTGTAGAGGTTCTCCAGTGCAAAGCGATTGCACTGCTGGATGCCACAGCTGCACGGACGTCCCAGCCGCCGCAGAGAGGGGAGCCTGCACATGGAGCTCATGTTCACCCCAGCCACAGAGACTCACCTTTCACCAGAGGCTCGGGAGAAGGCTCAGCCTTTTCACTCTCTTCCTGCTTCCCCTCCCTTGGTTTCTCCTTGCTGTCACAGCTTTCTGGGTGCTCTTCGCTCTCCACCTTCTCAGCGCTGGCAGGCACCTTAACATCAAGCACCCACACCAGATCAGCCCCGCCTTGCCCTTCCTCAGGGAGTGCTCTGGGTTTCTGGGCAGACCACAAGGCAGCCTCTTGGAGGAGCTCCTGAAAGAAGCCACCCTACCTGTCTGTCAGGCACCTTCCTGGACTTCTGCTCCACTTGGTCCTTGTCCTCCTGGAGAAGCTGCATTTCTGTTTTGTCTGTAGCGACAGCAAGCAAGGAAGCTACTGAACAGGGCCCCAGTGGGCTGTGCACACTGCCGAGGCAGGCAGACACCTGCTGGACCTCCTGGTGTCCAGGCCAAACACCTTCCTTAGTCAGAGCAAAGCCACCGTCCCCAGGAAGCCTGGAGGCACACCTACCTGCCAGGGCCACAGGTCCTGTGGGCACATGTGCTGGGCTGGCTGGGACAGGGGTGTTGGGGTCTGAAGACACCATCTCACTGCACTTCTTGGTCTCCAGGCCCTCGAGGATCAGATCTGGGGTGCTGTACTTCCCATTGACATGCTCAAACTCTTGGACCTGTGTCAGACAGACAGCACCAAGTTGAACACAGCAGAGCCAGCGTGTTCCAGGTGCATCACCTGCAGATGCCCACAGTGCCAGGATCCCTACACCCGGTGCCAGGGCCATTTGACACCACAGTGCTGAGGCCCGACAAGCTTCCAGAGTGACTCCTCTTCTTGTCAGCCAGACTATTAAATACCGCTCGTCCCTCCCGGGGAGAGAAGCAGCAGCTTTGAAAGGCAGTTTGCTTTACCATCACCCACATGTTTATGACAAAAATTTGACAGAAAGATGGGGACAGACTTTTGAGCAGGGCCTGGTGTGAAAGGGCAAGGGGCAATGGTTTAAAACTAAAAGAGGGGAGATTTAGATCAAAGAGGAGGAAATTTTTAACACTGAGGGTGGTGAGACCCTGGCCCCGGTTGCCCAGAGAGGTGGTAGACGTCCCATCCCTGGAACCATTCCAGGTCAGGATGGACAGGGCTCTGAGCTCCCTGCTCCAGTTGCAGATGTCCCCGCTGCCTGCAAGGGGGTTGGGCTGGATGTGCTTGAAAGGTCCCTTCCCACCCAAACCCGTCTGGGATTCTGTGACTCACAGATGTGTGCTGCACCTGGGAGGTTCAATACAAGATCACTGGAAAAAGCCGTTCGGCTCCCAATGAAACCCACAGGTCTCTAGAACTTATAAAAAGTGGCACATTTGAAATTTTACTCACCCACCTTCTTCCTTACTAGCGACATGACTCCGATCCGAGTCAGCACATGCTGGCGGGACAGCCCTTCCCGGGGAACGCCGTCCGCAAAGGTTTCGGCACCATCTGCCCCGGGTTCACACAGATGCCTCATGAAGAGTGAGACGTAGGCCCTGCAGAAGGAAGGAAGGAAAGCCAGACCTCAGTCCAGCTTGGCCCACAGGCTCCTGCTGAGCTGAGAACCCCCCACCTGACTTCACCCGTGGGCGAGGGCCGAGTCACACACCACGCTATGATTTAGCCCATCCTAAAGAGAGCGACAGCCCTCCCAGAGGAAAAATGCATGGCCTCCCCAAAAAGAGACCTTGGTGGGGGTGTAGGGGCACTTGAGCTCCCGCTGCCCAGTTGGCTTTGTCACAGCAGAGCCTCTGCTTGCCCTGGGGAGCACAGCAGAGACGGTGACACGGGGAGACAACGGGGTGATGAGGGTTTGTCCTGAATGCATGAGTTAAGCACTCCCCACGATCAGCCCTCGCCCAGCACAGCCCTCGCCCTGCCTGCCCCGGACCCCCGCACCTGAACTCCTTCTCGCTCTTCCCTCGCAGGTCCCGGACCAGCCAGTGGGAGTTGAAGGCGTCCTGGGGCGGCATCCCCCAGCGCATGATAGCGTTCAGGAATGCCTTGCGCTGCCGGGCGTTGAAGCCAAGAACCTGCAGGAAGCAGGGAGGTGCTGCCGGGATCACAACACGGCCTCTTGGAGCCTCGTGGCTGCTACAGGAGTGCTGGGCTGGGACTAACTCGCTGGTGGCTTGGTTCTGGCTGGGGGCCCAGCCCATGAGCCCAGGTAAGCTCTGTCACAACCACATCAGTAACACTCTGGCTGAGGCTGACACTCACCTCAATATTGCCCCCAACTCTTGCCAGCAAAGGAGGCAGAGGCTTGTCCCGGTCACTCTTCAGCTGTCTCCGGGACTGTCTTCTGCCACCTAAGAGTGAAACAGCCCCAGTGATGGATGGGCCTAGGCAGTGAGGAAGGACAGACCAAGTGCTGCTGTGCCCCAAGCTCCCTGTGCTCCCTCCCACAGAAGCAGAACCCGTCAGAGCAGCAGCCCAGGATGCAAAGGCCCTTCCACACATCCCACTGCCACCCCGACCTGGGGCACACTTCTGCCCTTCCCAGGCACAGGGATGCCATGCCTGTTCCTCCTGTGCTCCCCAGCCTTCCCCCGTGAGGACCAGACCATGGTCCTGCAGCAGCCAGTGAAGGAAAGAGCCGGCTGCCTTCCCAGCCCTGGGAACCTCCTCACCTGGCAGGTCAGTGGGGACACCTCCCCGGGCCAGAAGCCCAGGAGCACACCAGCTCCTCCAGCCCAGAGCCTTCTGCTGCACCCAAGTGCCAGGGGCTTTCCGCAAAGCAAACTCCCATGGAGTATCAAAAGCATTAACTCACTCTGACCTTCTGGCCTCTCTTCAAAGTCTTCATCCTCGTCCTCAGAGCCAATGGAGTACTCCGACTGGTTGTCGGAGAGCTCATCCTGCCACTCTGCAGATGGCAAGGGAGGCCAGGTTAGAAGAAGAGCACCCGAGCAGCAGGGTCCTGCCGGGGAGGGGCACAGTACAGGAAAGAGTCTGCCCCCAGGTGTGACCAGCACCCACTACTAGGCAGTGGGAGAGGAGCACACAACAAGCAGATAATCCCATTCTCAGGGTTTCCACGATTAGTTTTAGTCACCCAGCTGCAGAGGAACACCGAGTGACAACTCAGCCAGTGCGTCCCTCGGGAAGCTGCATGTGCAGCTCCTCACAACAGCCCGCAGGGGCTGCCACCTGCCCCAAGCCTGGCCAGAGACGAGCTGCTGCAGCCATACCTTGGTCCTCCTGTGAGGCGTCATTGTAGTTGACCTGCTTGCGGATTCTCTTCCCTTTCCCTAAGTTCCTGGCCAGATCTTCCTGCTGCTGCTCATAGTGGTGCCGCAGCAGCTTCTCCCAGTAGTCGGGGTCCACATTCTCCTCTTGCTTGATGATCTCACGTTCCACCTCCTCCTGCAAAGCAAGAGGCAAGAGTCTCGAAATCAGGCAGCCCCAGATGTGCCCACATCACCCCATGGCCCATCCTCCAACAGCACTCAGGGACAGGGAGGGCGCCGAGCCACGGCTGGCATTTGGCTCCTGGGTCTGTGCCCAAATGTACTGACCTCAATGTAAGGTTGTCAAAGGGCCAGGACAACCTCGACCCAGCAAGAGCTCCTCCAAACACTGCAGCTCATCCCACCCTGCAGTCCCCTCGCCCACACCGAGGGGAAGAAACAGAGACCTGCCCCCCAGAGCAGGGGCCTGTTACTGGCCTCAGCCACAGATGAAGGACATAGGGGAGGGAAGTCCTGCCACACACTGAAACGCTCGTGAGAACAGGAAAGGGAGCAGAAGAAACACCAAGGGACATACAAAGAGGTGCGATTGTAAGACATGATACTGATCACATTACCACACCGTCCTCTTCTCTCACAACATACTGGGCCACTTTAAAGGAGCTGAGATACTCGTTCATGTTCTGCAGCTCCGTGTCGTCAGTCGCATCCTGGTTTCGGTCCAGAAGCTTTGAGATGGCAGCGTCGTCATAGTGGATCACACTGCTGTCATCCACGTCCTTATTGTCACCTGGAGAGCAAAGCAGGGGGAATGGCAGCACAAATCGCCCGTTCCCAGGGCCAGAGAAGCTCAAGCTGGATGCAGGGCAGGGAAGGGGTCACAGGTTGTCCAGCAAGAGGGGCTACACACCTGGTGGGGTGCCACCATGCTTTTTTTTCATGCCAGGAGTCACTGCACCCCCTTTGGTTGAGAGCATGTCAGAGAAAGGGGTGACAGCATCTGGCATGGCGATCCGCTGTCCCTGTGACACCATGCCTGCGGGGGTTAAGAGGAAAATGAGCCCCAGCAGCTTAGCAGGGTGGCACCTCATGTAGAGCACCCACAGTGTCTTCCTGATCTCACCTTCCACGTCATCCTTGAAGAGCTCTTCCGTCCCAAACTTGAGGATGTCATCCAGCTCCTGTTTGGTCATGGAACCCGACTTGGAGCCGAGCCCTGGGCGGACGACGAGGTGGGTGAGCATCATCTTCCTTTTGGCCACCTGGGTGATGCGCTCTTCCACAGAGGCTCTGGTCACAAAGCGGTAGATCATCACCTTCTTGTTCTGACCAATACGGTGAGCTCTGCTGAACGCCTGCAGGCAGAGAAAGAGGCTGTCAGGATGGCACTGTGTTGCATCGGCCACGGAGGCCAAGTTCCTCACCCCTCTGGCTGCACAAGGCATCGTTGGGGCAAAGCTGAGTTCAGCATTCAGGCTCCTGGGGGGCAGTGGAGTGAGAGGGGCTCCTCAGAGCCAACCCAAACGTGCCGGCCCCCTCCACAGACTGTGGGGAAGGACAGATTCCCCACGCTGGCCCTAACGGAAGGGTCTGAAGGTGGGCAGTGAGGACATGCTCCCCATAGGAAACCACACACTGCTCTTTCACCACCCTGCATCAGCACATCCTCATGTCCACGACTGAGGGGAAAGGAAACACTGGCACAGTGGACATGGCTTTGGAGAGGACCTTCTCCCAGCCAGGGAGCCCAGGAGGGACATGTGTTTCTCTTCACTTTGCCATTACTGTCAAAGGCATTGGCTGCTTGCCTGCTCCAGTGGCTGTTTCCCACCTGCTGTCCCTGTGGGAGGTCAGTCCTTAGCTAGGGTCTGCCCCAGGCTGTAACAAACAAGTAGAAGCTCCCCAGAAGAGGAGGTGGCACGTGGTTTCAAAGAAGCAGCAGAAGAAAGTGAGAAGCCCATGGAAGAGAGATGGTTTTATGTGTCAGGTCTCTCCTGTGCCACAGACAGGCCAGGGCAAGGCCAGCAGATGCAGGAAGGGGGCTGCTGAGCAGAAACGTGCCCCTAAATCCAGCAAAAAGGGTCAGCAGGTCTTGAGAGAAGAGATTGACTTGGCTGTGCAAACACAGGGCAGAGACAGAGCGGTACTTACTATATGGGAAGGAAAAGGAAAAGTCAGAAACCTGGATGTCATTGTGGGGATTCCAGTCAGAATCATAAATAATGACCGTGTCAGCTGTAGCAAGGTTTATGCCCAGACCACCGGCACGTGTAGAGAGAAGAAAGCAGAACTGCTGAGCACCAGGAGCTGAGAAAGACAAACCCACAGGTGGCAAACGGTGAGACAGAAATGAGCACAGCTCACAGAGAAAGGTACAGGAGTGTGATTTAGGGATAAAACAGCAGGAACTGTCACTCTAAGCCAACAAACAACAGGCAGGGAAGGCAAGGAGGGAAAATACATCACTCCCTGGGAACCAATCACTGGAGAAAACACAGCTCCAGAGCCAAAGGGGAAGCTCTGCCACGCACTGAGGCTGTGGAGAGAAATGCCAGAGTCCCCCAGACTAAGCAGCCTGCTACTGGCACGCTCAGGGTTCACGGTGGGACACAGCCCAAGGGCTGGATGGTGTGGTACAAGCAGCCCGTGCCATGCCTCGGGAAGCTGGACCTGCCGGTGTGGCACAACTGAGGCGCAGGCGACTCCCCGACACCTGCCCTGCGGGCACAGCTGGCTGGCCCTGCTGCCAACCCCCCCACACCCTCTGCTTGGCAAGGCGGAAACACGAGTACCGTTAAACCTGTCTATGGCCTCCTGGCGCAGGCCACCAGTGATGCCGCCGTCAATCCGCTCGTACTTGTAGCCTTCGTACTCCAGGAAATCCTCCAGCAAGTCCAGCATCTTCGTCATCTGCAGAGCAAGGTGACCCTGGCATGCGTGGCTCTGCCCAGCCCGGCTCCCCAGCTCCCCCTGCATGCCCTGGGGACCAGTCCTGCCCAGACAGGGCCCTGCCTGCAGCCCAGAGACCACATCTTCTACAGGCAGCTTTGCCAGCACAAGGGCCTTGTCTCTGAGTGGCCCTCCCCGATGGGGAGCACTGTTATTGTCATCTCCTCTTCATCCATAGATAAAAGAGGTTTTAAACATCACAATGAGTCCCCCAGGAGAGAGACCATGCATCACAACTGCCACAGCACCCGTGCAGCCTGGGGACAAGCTGTCATCAGCTCTTCCACCTCTCTCTACCCGATCCTAGCACAAAATTCTCATACAGAACAAAAAGAAACCCTTCAAAGATGTATCCGTTACTAAACATTCCCTGCACTCACCTGGGAGAAGATCAGAACTCTGTGGCCCCCATCCCGTAACTTCTTCAGCATCTTTTGGAGCAGCATCAGTTTGCCAGAAGACTTGACCAAAGAACTGCCATCATAGGATCCATTGGGCAGAACTGGGGCCTCCTGTGAAGGTATCCCAGTCAGCCCCTCCAAGGACAACGCTCAGGAACCTCACTCACTGACCTCACAGGCATTTCAAAGACCAAACCCTTGTATGAAGCCACCCGCATGAAAACCCACACTGTTATCCAAAGACCACAGAAGCAGCTCCCACCAACAGCTTACACACACTGTTCTGAGCAAAACACAGCTGACATACCACCGCTGCCACGGGGAAGAGGTATGGGTGATTGCAGCACTTCTTCAGGTCCATCATGATGTTGAGCAGTGAGACCTGGTTCCCACCACCTTTCGAATTCAGTGCCTCAAAATTCCGCGTCAGTATGAACTTGTAGTACTTCCTGCAGGAACAGGGGCAGGACAGACACCCTGGTTAACTGGGACAGATGTGGAACTGGCATAAGCAGGACAGCACCGAATTAAACCCCACTCACACCATTTCAAAAGGGACATTTGGACATTTTCAAGAGATGGTTCAGCACCCTCAGCCCAGGGTCGGGTTTATTTGAATGCTCTGTGGACACCACAGCTCCCATAAGCGGGATGGGCTCAGGGGCACAGTAGCCAGAACCAGTAAACAGAGCCTTGCCCACCCTTCATGCTGGGAGGAAGTGATGAGCCCTTCCCTACAAGTCCCCAGTCTCTGCAGAAGATGCAGCTAAAGCTGAGCACGTCACCCTGAAACAGAGGGAGCTGAGCAAGTGTCCCTGGGGCAGGGGATGCTCCAGTCCGACACTCACTGAGCTGGCAGCACAGACTACTGCCAAGAACAGGGGACAGGGGCTCACGCCTGGGTGTTTTCTCTGTGCCCCAGAACCAGCAGAGCCACACCAATATCTGGCCAGTACCAAATGCTTCCTGCTGCGCAGCCAGGGCTGCACCGAGCCCAGTTCACCGCAGCTGAACGCACTCCCCAGTGACACTAAGCGCTCTGTCCCTTCCTGCAGCAGGCCCCAGGACAGTGTGGGGTCTCTGACCTGTGGAACCCCACCAACACCCACCGTGCTGTGGGAAGAGGGAGCCAGCCACCCCCAAGAGCTGCACTACAGCCACTCACTTCTGCATCTGGCTCAGCTCCACTCTCACAATCAGCTCCGTCTTGGCTGGCATGTTCTTGAACACGTCTGCCTTGAGCCGCCGAAGCATGTGGGGACCCAGCAGATCATGGAGCTTTTTGATCTGGTCCTCCTTAGAGATGTCAGCAAACTCCTCCAGGAAGCCCTCCAGGTTACTGTGAAAGCAGACAAAAAAAATCCACCAGTTCTGAGTGACAGTGGGAAACACAAGAGCAAAGACAGATGGGGTTTTAGCACTTAAAAACACAGGCAGAGCTCTCATGGTGTACACGAGGTAACGCTCCTGTGCACGTATCTGAGAGGAGCAGAAGCCAGACAGAGGAGCCGCGCTGATAGCCGAGGGGAAATTTGCACTAAGGGCACTAATATGAGGTCTGAACAAGCTCCCCACAATACCTCTGCCTCCTCAGAGAGAGGGAAGCGAAGGCAGGTTTCAGCTCCTCACTCACAAATGTTGCGATGGGTAACAAGGCAAGCGCTCCCCAAGGGACCCAAAAAGCAAGTCCAAATCTGGGCTTACATTAAGTGTGCGTGGGGCTGCTGTGAGAAGCCACAGGGCGACATGCTTTGCCACCTGCCTGCAGGTGCAGATCAGCAACACCAGGACAGCAGAAACTGGGTCCAGACACAGAGAGGAGCCCAGGAAACTGGAACCCACCGCAGAGCTGCCCTGCATCCAGCCCCGGCCGCTCTGCCTTTCAGAGACTTACTTAAACCTCTCTGGAGTCAGGAAATTGAGCAGGTGGAAGAGCTCTTCCAGGTTGTTCTGTAGCGGGGTCCCAGTGAGCAGCAGCTTGTAATCGATCTTGTAGCTATTTAATACTCTGAAGAACTGGGAAAAGAAATGAGATGAGGTGAGGTGAAAAAGTGCTCCGAGGAGCTGCTTTGTCCCCCGGGGACGCTGCAGGCTGCACACATGGAGACTCTGCAGTGACCTCTCCCCCCAGGACAGGCACACAGGTCAGACCACAGCCTGAATGTCCTGCTCCAAGCCACCCCTCTTGGAGCACGGGCAGCCATCCTGAATGTGCTTGGTCCCACGACCTGCCTCCCCCTTCACCGGGGACCGGGTAAAGGTCCCAGGGGCCAGAGGCTGCAATTAGCATCAGGGAAAGGGGAGAAGAAGGAAAGAGATTGAATCCCTTCCACTCAGGCAGCCAGGCTGCTGCCTGTTTCCCTGATGAAGGGTTTTTAACACCAGAGGACGTTAAAGAGAGCAAATCCACCACAATACAGGTCGCAGGCAGAGCCTGCGTGAGGCAAGGACATCGCTCAGCTCCCCGGGAGGAAAGCACGGAGCAGCAGACCACCGCTGCTGCGGTGTCGTGTCTTTATGGCACCAGCTGTACCACAAAACTCACTCACAAACATTTGCTACCTACTTTGGACTGGTTGTTCTTCAGCCTGTGTGCTTCATCCACCACCAGACAGGCCCACTCAATGGACCCCAGCACTGCCTGGTCAATCGTGATCAGCTCATAGGAGGTGAGCAGGACATGGAACTTGATCTGGGCTTCCTTCTGGAGAAGGAGAGGGAAAGAGCCTGGATAAGAGGGCAGGGAATGGGACAGCCTCCACCTTTGCTGCTGCTGCTGCACATGACCCCAGGAGAGAAGGGAGGGCTGCCTGCACTGCACAGCAGCAGCAGCAGGGCCAGGGCATGAGTCATGCCAGCAGAAAAGGGTCTGGCAGAGATCTTTAAGGCTCATACAAATCTCCTGCATTTGTAAACAGTGCCAGCTTCCCAGTTTCAAAACCTCCCGATTGGGGACCTGATCAACCCCTCTCTCTGGGTCAAATTCTGCTCTCTCCCCTTTTTACTGGTGGCTGAAGTACTGGGTACGGCACAGACTGAGCTCCCACCTTCATCCGGAAAACCTTCTTTCCGCTCCGGATGGCGTTGTCTTCAAAAGAGAACTCATTCTCCCGGATGACCGACCGGCTTTCTTTGTCCCCAGTGTAGGTCACAACATAGAAGTCAGGTGCCCACATCTCAAACTCACGCTCCCAGTTGATGATGGTGGAGAGAGGGGCGCTGACCAGATACGGTCCTTTCGAGTGGCCCTGCTCAGGGAAACAAAGTCCCAGCTGTTTTCCCCACGCCGAGCAGCTCTCAGCTGCCTTGGGGACTGACGGGTGCTCCACTCACCTCCTTGTACAGGGAATACAAGAACACAATAGTCTGCACGGTCTTGCCCAGCCCCATCTCATCGGCCAAGATTGTATCTGTTCCTTGGGCCCAGGAAAACCTCAGCCAGTTCAGCCCTTCCAGCTGGTACGGATGGAGCGTGCCGCCCGTGGCGTCGATGTACCACGGCTGCTTGTCAAACTTCATCGTAGGCTGAAAAGAGAGAGACACAACACAAAGCAGTGAGAACCAACCCCCTCCTTTCTCTGCGGCCAAGCACATCCCTCTTTAGCCTTGTGACACCAAACAGCTCCAAAAGAGATGCAGACACGGTCACCAGCAGAGCACAGCCCTCAGGCTGCTCACAGCACAGCCATCCTGGAGCTTTCAATAAAATAAAAACAAGGTCCCCGAAGGAACTAGAGGAGAACAACAAAACAGGGTGGGGGGCAGACAGACCTCACTCTCCCTGGGCTCACACACTGCTGCGCTGCTGCAGCCCCATCTTACTCACATCCACAAGAGGCGTCTCCGGAGGCTTTTCCAGCTTCTCCTCTTTCAGCTTTTTCCCTTTCTTGTTCAGCTTCTTCAGAGGACGCGTGTCCTCCCCCAGCATCAGCTCCCTGCAACAGCCAGTGCCATCAGGAAAGGGCAGGCAGGCGCTCCTCTCCCAACCCCGGGCCAAGGGACAGAAATGCCTCTCAAACTCCACTGCCTCCCTCCCCACGGGAGCTTTTGTGACCCACTTCACACAGGCACTCAGAGAGTATTAATTTTCCCCTCCCAACAGTCCATGCAACGTCGTGAAAAACACAGAACAGCCACCTCCTCGTAGTGCTGTGTTTTTTCCCCAACACAGACATGGAACCACCCTGAAGTGCAGTGAGACCACGAATATCCCAGCAGTAAACGCAGGGGAAGGGGAGCACGGGCTGGGAAGCAGCAGGGACAGAGGATTTCCCTGCAGCCTGGCACGGTCCTAGGGGTGCCAGCATTCCCAAAGCACCCAGCAACTGCTCTCTGAGGAGAGGTCCCTGTGACCAGTGCCAGTGTGTTCAAAAGGGGATGTCCAAGAGCCCTCCCTCGTCCCAGACACCCACGCAGGCTGCCCCAGCTCTGCCAGGCTCTTCCAGGCTTCTGCCGCCCAGCTGCTGTCCCACTGCCCATCCAGCTCCTACCTGTGGTTCCAGTAAAGATGCTTGAGGTTCTCATAGTAGGGGATGTCGATCTCATCAATCTCCCAGGTGCACTGGTCATATGGCAGGTCCTTCCACTTGATCAAGTAATGGATGTCTCCCTTTTTGTCAAAGCTGTAATGCAGGGCACGAAAAGCCTCTCACTGAGTGACCCTCAGCCCTGGGGAGCCATCAGACACAACCTGATTCCACAAGCCCGTCTGCTTCATCCTCTGCTGTCACCCACAGACCGCAGCATCCAAGCACAGGGAGGAAAACTCAAAGTATTGCCACAATCTGCCACTGGTGTTGTGTGACTAAGCTGCTCTGCCATTCCACCAAACAACCTTGCTGCCCTGTTTTACCAAGACTGGAGGAACACCAGCACTCACCTTCCTTCTCTGCAGCATTTGCTGCTCTCTGAAGTCTTGCTTACACTGAAAAATGATTAAATACACTACCAGGCCTGATTATATGCCTAGGGGGAAAAAATCCTCGCCTTATGAGCAGACAATGTAAAGCACACATGGAAATTAGCCTGGCAGCTTCATTTATTTTCTGACAAGCAGTCTTCAAGCAGAGTTACTGCTTGAAATTTCCAGTTGCCACTTGAAATGTAGAAATTTAACAAAAAGGTGTCTCTAGTTGCTCAATGTACAAAAAAAACCCATCTGCACAGCAATTCATATGCAGGAAATTTCTTCCACAAAAAAAGAAATGCAAATGTCAAGGCTCCGAATGGGAGTCGGGCTCCTGCTTAAACTCCTTTTCCCAGGTCCTGTCCCCATCAGTGTCGGGCAGGCAAGCGGGAACAAGGTACCTCTCGGGTACACAAAGCCCTGCTGCTGCCTCGCCTCTGACGTGAGCAGGGAGAGGCTGTTTCTGAGAGGAACCAGTGGCCTATACGGACATGGGCTGCTGTCCTAGTGCAGCTGAGGGGAGAGCCAGCAGCCGCAGGGCACAGCTCATGGGAGCAAGACCCATCACCAGGCTGCAGTAGAAATTTGGGGAATGATTAGGCTGTAACACAGACCCAGACAATGTGTCTAAGAGCAGAACAATCCTGTGCATCCAGTTGGGGAAAATTTACTCTCTCTATTTATAACATGCAGCACAGCAGAAACAAAAATAAGGCAGTGATTGATTCACTCCTGGCCTTGGCTTTGCCTTGGGAGCAAAGCTCTGAAGCCAGAGACCTCAAAACAAGCCAGCAGCTGAAATTCCTCCAGCCCAAGGCCTGGCTTTGCAGAAGGACAGCAAGAACTTCCCGGCCCCAGGGGTAGAACGCAGCCAACCACAGAAACCCCGCAGCAGGCAGTGCCAGAGGCTCAGCCTACGGTGTGAACTGTACGTGCCAGAGCTGTGCACGAAGGGGAAACCCGCAGAGAGCACAGCCCCGCTGCTCAAAGCTTCACCAGGAGAACTCATGGAGGTCCCAGGGAGGACAAGCCTTTCGCCATATCCCTCCTTGCCCTGCAGCAGCATTGCTCAGCAACAGCACTGCCAGGGGCTCAGGGCCTTCCCATGGCCCGTTCTCGCGTGCCCCTGCCCAGCCCCTCACCTGTGGTTCAGGATGCGGTGGATCATCATCCACTCGGGCTTGATGCCGTAGCGGTAGAACCGCTCCTCCATCTTGGCATACTGCGGGTCCTTGTTCTTCCGCTTCTCCCTCTGACTGTCCTCATCCCCAGAGCCGTAGTCGAAGGCCGGCGGCTCGTCCATGTCGTTCTTCCGCTGGTAGTTGCGGTACATCACGGTGTGGTAGAGCTCCAGCTGCAGCAGGAGGGAGCCGTGCTCAGCCTGCAGGCCGGGCACGGGCACCACACCGCCGGCCACGCCGCGCTGGCTCACCTGCAGCTCCTTGACCCAGGAGCAGTGCCAGTAGGAGAGGCCGGCCCACTTGACAAAGAACTCACGCTCCGGAATCCCTTCCAGCACCTTCGGCAGGGGCAGCGGCAGCTCAGCGGCCGGGGCGGGCAGCACGGGTGGGAGCGAGGCAGCAGGAGGCTCCTTCCAGGCCCAGTGTAGGATGCGCTGGACTTTGCCCTTCAAGGGAGGGCACTGGGGAGAAAAAAGCATCAGATGGGGCTGGACATCCCATCTAGAAGTGCAGGGAAGCCGCCAGCTGGCAACGCCCACAGGGACCAGAGATGTCCGGGGCTCTCGGGCACAGGCAACTGGTGGTGGTTTCCCCAGGGAGGGGGAAAGGTGGCAGAGGACAGGGCGTAAGCCCTGCAGCAAGGCTCAGGGAGAGGGTGTCAAGGGCAGAGGTGACTGGGAGACCGGGCCTCAGGCTGGGCAGATGTGGGAGCAGGGACAGGGTGAGGAACGCTGGGAACACTCACTGTACAGCGAGGGCAGAGCCATTCACCGTTCGGGATCTCTGGCAGCGGCGGGTTCAGGCAGTGCAGGTGGTAGGAGGATGGGCAGGTGTCGCAGCAGAGCAGCTCTCCTCCATCCTTACAGACCCGGCAGAACTCCATATGGTCGTCTTCCTCCTCCTCACCACCTTCTTCTTCTTCCTCCTCCTCTTCCTTCGGCTCCCACTGGATGCCCTCCTTCTCCTGGGGGTGGACAGCCAGCATAACGCCGAGGGTTCCCAGCACCCGCCCGCCCACACCCGCAGGACCCCAACCCCACTCACACAGTGGGGGCAGCTCCACTTGCCCTCAGGGGCCTTCTCCAGCTCAGGGTCAAGGCAGACAAGGTGGTAGGCGCGGGGGCAGGTGTCACACAGGATGATCTCCCCGCCCTGCTGGCACACCTCACAGTAGTCCTGGTGGTCCGTCTCATAGCCATCCCCTTCTTCAACTGCAAGCAAGGGACAAGCACAGGATCAGAGGGACAGCAGAGCTGCCAGCTCTCCCAGGAGGGAACAGGACGCTTGCTCCTCTACGATACACTTAGGGAAATAAGGAAAGCGTTTCACCTTGGACCCCGCTGTTACATCCCCCTACCTCTCTGTCCCTCAGCACCACAGTTCATCTTTGCACACACCATCATCTCACCTCTGTCTCTCTTTCTCTCTCCACACTGTATCATCCTTTGGTTCCTTCAGGCTCTCAATGGAGAATGCCAGAACCTGGAGAGGTTGCAAGGGAGGCCAGTCAGAGAAACCTCCCAGGTACCAGCACCACCAGCTGCAAACACACCATGCAAGGGTGACATGGCTGAGGAGGAGGAGGACTCCTCTCCTGAGACTACTCTGCTCTTCCTGGGTGCTCACTTATTCAGAAGTGGGAGCTCTCTCAACATGGCATGGACAGAAGAGGAAAGGAGGCACAAGGCCTTGCAAGTGCCAGAAAGGCTTGTCTTAATTTCTAGCTCTGCCACAAACTCCTGGCATGGACTTTGGACCTTCTGCTCCTCTGGCACACAGCAGGAGCTGCCTCGTTCCGGCACAAGGGCCCTCATACAGCAACGAGCACGGAGAAGGTAAGATGCCCTTCACACAGGAGACATGAAGCCAGCTGCCCAGCATCACACCCTAACCATCCCACAGCCCAGAAGCCACCGTTCTCTTTCTCAGAACCAAAAACCCATCGGCAAAGCGAAGGAACCAAAGAGTGAACCTGGATCTGAAGCACTTCGTGCCAAATGAGGACACAAGGTAAGAAAGGCAGCATGTGCTGTGCAGCAGCACAGGAGGTAGGGATGGCGTGGGAAGATGGGCAGGGTGGCACTGGGGGCCAGCAGTCCCCATCAGCGCTCGGAGCTGGAGCAGAGCTTGGGGCATCTCAGCTCAAAAGGGACATCTCAGCACAGGGAGAGGTGCCATGGTGCGGAATCCTTTTGTGACTCTCAGCAAGGGAAGGGATGAAGGAAGATGCATGCCAACATGCCCACACATGGGAGACCTGCCCGCTGGGAGACCTCATAGATGCTTTCCACCACTGTCTGCATGCCTCCCTCTTCCTACATCACTAGCACAGCCCTAACCCTGCCTCACTGCACGTCTCACGCAGACAAAAATGTCCCTTGTCTTCACGCCTTCTCACCCACAGCCTGCCCGGCTCCACTGGGAGCTTGACACGAACCACATCTCTCCAGGGGCTGCTCCTCAGAAAATCACTTCCCTGGAAGCCCCACAAATTCTGGACAAATCCTGGTGGGATCACACAAGTAGGCAGGGTGCCAGCTGCCCACGGCGCACCCCAGTGCCCAGAACACGGGCAGGGTCCTGAGCTGGCAGCAAGGTGGGGCAGGGAGAGCACTGCAGCCATGGCTCTCCCAAGGCAATTCCGGGTGGCAACATGGAGCTGGTGTGGGGCCGGTGAACCCCAGGCGGTGGCTGATGGCTGGAGAGGCCTGGAGGGAGAGTTGACTGCATGATGGAAAAGCTCTGCTGCCAGGCTGCTCTGCTGGCACCAGCACAGGGGGGTGAGCCAGTGCTCCACAGGATCCACTCGCCGCCCACCCACAGCAGGGGCTGGACTCCAAGACAGCGCCTTGCATGCCACGTACACAGCCAAGAAACAAGCACATCTGCTCCCACCGAGCCAGGGCCAGGCACGGCCTGGAGCTGCCACAGCCAGGGAAGCACCGGCTGGAGAGGGAAAGCCAAACAGAACAGGAACAGAGTACAAAGGATGGCCTACTCCTCTTTTTCTTTCTCCTCCTCTTCCCCCTCTTCCCCAGGCCGGCCGAGCACTCAGAGCGCACCGAGGAGCTGTTGATGCTGGCACTGTCAAAGTCGGATTCCTCCCGTTCCTCCTCTTCACTCTGTGAGGGGAAAAGTGAAGCACGCACAGTCCAAGTGCTCGCTCCCAGAGAACGCTGCTTGGCAGCAGAACAAACCCCCAGAGACCCCCACAAACCCGGGTGCAACCATAAGCCAGGGCTGAGCCCCTCAGAACACCCTCCCTTCCCCAGGAACAGAGTGGCCAGAGCAGCAGGGATGGTAGCAGGGCAAGTGTGCTCCTGGTACCCACAGACAGGGCTCCCAGGAGTGCGTCACAAGGTGTAAGGAAGCAGGGAAACCTCCCTGATGGCATCGATGTCCCCACGGGGCAACCAGTGATCTGACATCACTAGAGCCCAAAGGCTGCTACCTGGCACTGCTCAGCACAGGGCCAGCTTGGCCAGCTCACAGCACTGTGCGATCGCCAAGCAAATCGCAGAGCCCATTTCCAATACATAAATCAATGCATCGAGCCCCTTCTCAGCCTCCCTCACGAGAGGAGGGCCCGGGGTTTCCCCCGCAGCCTGCTGTGCCCCTTCCCAAGAGGGGAGATAGCGCAGATGCAGCTTGCCAGGCACACTCCAGCAGCACTGCGCTGGCTGCCAGAGCACGCGGCCTGACAGTGCTACCCTGGGTGCAGACACCGGAATCAGAGATGGGGCAGACGAGCCCCTGCTCTCAATCCTGTGCCATCGGGCCCCCTCTGCCTGGAAGAACATTGCCCCTTCTCTCTCTTGCCTCAGCTTGTCTCAGCCTGTTTGTGTGCCTGCACCCAGGCACTCACGCTTGACCTTCCTTGTAATGCAAAAAGAGTTAAACAGGCCCAGCATTCAGTGGTGTCAAACATAATAATACATCTGAATTCTTATTCTGGAGTCTTATGCATACAAATCCCTGGTTTGCACACTACTAATCGAGCACTCAGCGCTCCAGCTGCAGGAGCAAGGCCAAGCTCTCTCAGAAAGGCGAATGCACAGATCCAGAGAGTGCTGCGGAGAGAGGATAAGTGTTTTTGTGCTGCGGATTGAGAAGGTGCAGCAGTGAGTGGCTGCCAGCACTGCTCCTGTCGCTCGGGCTCTGACGCACAAAGGTGTTTACAAACCAGTTGCGTTACGTGAACTAGAGACAGAGTCAGCGAGCTCCAAAAAGGGTGAACTAATGGGATTTTCATCAATTATATTACCAAGACCTATAAGAGTTACACTCCTATTCTATGCTTATATAAGAGATTTATTTTTCAAAATGCTCTGTTCTTTAAAACATGCCTGATATTCATGTGCTGGGAAGAGCAGAGCCTGCAGACTGCTGCAGAGCCCTGCTGCCGCGTGCTCACCAGGGAGCTCCAGCACCCTTGGGTGCTGCTGCAGGATCATGGATGCCAAGAGGCAGGCTGTGCTAACACAATTAAAGCATTCATTAATTCTCTTGGACATATGGTTCAGCTGGAGTGCAAGCCCTGAAGAACTCCTTTGCAAATGAGATCTGAAATAATGGCGTTGCCAACCTCATCACTGAAAGTACACGCGATGATAGGATTATAGCAGAAACTGTGCCCAAAAGTGATGTCTTTACAAACCTGGACACAGCTCTGTTGAAGGATGAATGACCACGCTGAGCAAGGGCTGGTGCTCATCAAGGGGCACGAAGGAGGCCGTGACGCCTCCTGCACAAGGGAGGCTTCCAGGGGAGGGCTCATCTCAGCATTTCCCTGCCCCCACACCCAAGGCCCTGCACACTTACAGAGGAGCACTTTTTCCTTTTGCTGGGGATTCCTCCAAACCGGAATTTCAAGCCTGCCATCTTTTTCCCCTTCCCCTTTTTCTTCCCGTCTTTGGAGCCCTTGATTTTCTTCCGCACACCTGGGCCTGAAGAAACACAAGCCTTGTTTGGTACTCCACAAACAGCTGTTGCCCAAACCACCCCCTACCCCAGGATTTACAGGGAAGATGAGAGCACTGGGGACCCCGGGGAGCAGAGCTGCAACTCGTGCCATCCACAAAGCACGGCCTTCAGGGTGAGAGGCTGCAAGCCCAGAGCCTGTGTCAAAGAACTGGGGGAAGAAAGACCTGCCCTGGGGTCCAGGAGAGGGACCACAGCCCACGGACCAAAGGGCTGCAAGTACCAAATGGGGACTTGGGGTTCCGTGAGGCTAGGAGAAAAGAGGCAGCCATGGGAGGCAGGAATGTGGTGCTGAGCCCCCAAAGTGGGAAGGCTGCTGGGAGCTGTGCTCCTGATCAGCTGCCAGCTCTGAGCTGCTTGTTCAAAACCTCCTGAGGCATCAGGAACCAACAGCTGCACAGAGAGCAGCAACCTTCTCAAGGAGGACAGCAAAAGAGAGATCCCTCCCTTGCCATGACTGCCCAGCTCCTGCAGCGATTTGCACAGCCCCTCCCGAGCATGGGGACAGCAGCACCAATCTGCTGTCAGAAACAGGAAAATGTGGGCAGCTGGAGACCCCTTCCATCAAAAGGTCCAGAAGGCTGCCAGGGTGACCTACCATGGTTCACAAACCACAGCCCCCTCCAGGATTTCTCCAAGAGAGAGGGGAGCTGCAGACCCACCTCAGGTACTACCTTTGCTGAAGCACATCCCCTGCCTGGAGAGGCTCTCCCACCTTTGCCAGCCTGCAGACACTGCCGCCCAGCTCAGCAGGCAGGCTGCACACTGCTGGTGAGAGCAGCCCCTCCGCTCAGCCTACCACAGTGGCACCTACCCTTGCCCTCCTTGGTCTTCGCCTTCCTGATGACGGGGGGTAAGGCAGATGGCTGGGGGCTGGTGGTGAGCGGCGGGGTGACGGTGACGGTTTCCACCGCTGCAGCAATGGCTGCTGCTGCCGCTGCCGCCGAGCTGCCCTTGAACGGGTTGTTGGCACTGAACTCTCTCCACTTGGCACCCAGCACGGTCATCATCTTGGACATGGGGATCTTGGGGTTCTTCTTGGCGATCAGAGGCCTGCAGGGCAGAGGAGATGGAGAACTCGTGTTATCAGAAGACCCGCTTGACTAAGCAACACCCAAACCACAACTACTACAGCAGGCCCCATCCAGACACACTGTTTCCTACCTGAGGAACTGGCTGAAAGCCTTGTAGTTAGTCAGAGTGTGATAGTCTTCTTCTGAGAAAACGTAATCTACGTCGTCGAGGCCCCACTCCTCCATCAGCTGCGCTGAGCTCTTGGGCTCCTGCAGAGTTAGAGACATCGTGAAGGGAAACAGCCGCAGCGCTGCAGCCGAGCGGTGCGAGGCGGGGTCTGTCGTAGACTGCATATCAAATGCTCCCCCGAGGCAATGACACGCGGGGATTTGTTCCTGTGGTTTACAGATAAGCTGCCAGCTGTCAGAAGATCTAAGCTACCTGACGAGTAAAACGCTCTGGCTTCACCGCCACAACAGGCACTGCG
Organism: Todiramphus chloris collaris; assembly: GCA_025345505.1. Lineage (NCBI taxonomy): Eukaryota > Metazoa > Chordata > Aves > Coraciiformes > Alcedinidae > Todiramphus > Todiramphus chloris. The sequence goes on from JANVCC010000174.1 coordinate 5,441,467, forward strand.
AGGAGTTGTGAGCGCGCACGGCTAAATCCCCAGGCCCCAGGAGCACTGGCCTTACACTGCCCAGCCTTCCCCAAAGGGAACCCAGCCACAGCACCAGGCAACTGGGCAGAAAACGTGGGTTGGCTCTGAACGAGGTACCTCACAGAGAACTGGCCACACGCTGAGGATTCATACTCTAGCACCAGCTTGGGGTGAAGAAATCTTTGGTACCTTTAGACCTCCATCTTCATTGTCATCTTCCTCTTCATCCTTCTTCTTCCGCTTTAGCTTTTTCTCCTTCTTGTCCTTCAGTTTTTTCTTCTTCTTTTTGTTGGGGGAATAGTCACTCCCTTCACTCTCAGATTTCTCCTCAATCTCCTCTTCATTGTCTGACATTTCATCATTGCTCCCCTAAAACAGAAAGTGACAGTGGAGACAGAGCAGGGCCTGCCCTGCTCCTCTCTCCTCCAGCAAACCCTCCCACCAGCCAAAGCCAACCCTCCACTGAACAACCCTGCGTCACACTGCGGGGCCTGTTTGGGAACCACAGGAAGCACCTGACCGCAGGAGACACGGCCAGCAAGAAATCCTTGGTTCATCTGGCAGAGTTTCTTCAGGGCAGCTCTGTGACCCCCAGCCAACCTGCTGCCCCAAGTCCCCACCTGTCAACAAGGCCCTTCCCTCTCTTCATTCCAGGAGTTCTAGAAACACATCTGCTCACATCTGCAAGGCAACCTGCACCCCACAGAAGCACCAGGAACAAGAGGAGAAGTTCACATGATACAGATAAAACTGGCTTGGAAAAGCTTGTCTAGGCCAAGGGATGTGGAATGGAACCTTCACACTTTTGCCTCAAGACTTGTTCACCAAGGGGGAAGAGAAGCAGTGTCAAGCCACAGCTGTAGTACTGGATCCTGTTCTGCCCCCGTGTTGTGACGTCCTCCTCAGAAAGAGCCCAGATGCTGTGGCCACAGCAGTCACATGTCACAACAGGGTGGCAGAGCAGAATCCAGTACCACAGCACCCAGGAACCACTCTGGAGAACAAGGTATAAACAGAAACTCAGGAGACAGCAAGCCAAGGAGGTGACCATGCACTAAAAATAGCTGCACAGCGAACCAGAGAGCCATGTGCCAAGAGGCAGCACAACGCTCTGCTGAAACACCCAGAATTGTCTGACCAGTGATTACATCAAGGTTTTTGGTAGCTATAACACAGGTCACATAGGTTGTCCTGTCTTGGGGCTGCTTATGGCTTTAGCACATGAAACCTCCCATCTGCAGCGAGACGCGGTCACGCACAGCGTCAGCAGCGTGGTGACCAATGGCTGGACAGCTGACAGGAGCCTTCAGCTTCCCCAGTCAGTGAGGACCGGGCTCATGTGGCCACGCTGAGCTGAGGAGAGTTAACAGTGGAGACGGACAGGTGGGATTTAGGTTTCTTCCTGGGAGAGAATCACAGAATTCTTTTGGCTGGAAGAGACCTCAATGATCATCAGGTCCAACCAGCACCAGGGTCACCACTAAACCACGTTCCTCAGCACCACATCTCCACGTGGGGCTTTGAAACCTCTACAGGGATGGGGCCAGGCCTGGACAGCCCTGGGGGGAAAGAACAGCACAGTGGGGACGGCTCTGCCCCGGGCTCAGCACCGCGGACAGCGCCCGGCCCTGCCTCCCGGTTCCCTCCAGCCCGGTCCCGGAGCTGCCGGCAGCGCAGGGCTGCTCGGTGGCCGCTCCGGAGCGCTGCCCCCCGGCCAGAGCGAGCCGAGCTTCCCTTCGCTCATAAACAGCCGTAATTTGGCACGGAGTAATTGGTTGCCATGGGAACTGCTGCAGTACTGGCAGAACCCCCTTCGCTCCGCTCTCCCGGGCCCGTCCCCTCGCACGCTGGGGTTGTGTCCTGCGGGTTTCCCGGGGTCTGCAGCCCCGGTTCCCGCACCGAGCGAGCCCCGTGGCACGGCAGCGGATTCCGCGGAGGGGCAGCACGGCTGCCCGCGCAGGGGGTCGGTCGCAGCGTGGGCGCTGCCGCCTTCCCAGGCAGGGGGCAATCCCTGTACCCCACAAAACTCTCGGGCAGGAGTTTAGGAAAAGGAAGCCCCATTCAAGGCTTTTATCTCCTTTTTTATTTTTATCTCTTCATGCCAAAGGCAGCCACGGTGCTGCTCGGTGCCCAGCGGCAGCCGCAGCACCAGCTCCTTGCCGCCTTCAGCAGATGCAGGAACAGTCTGCAGGAGGAACCGAGGCTGGTTAGCGTGGCACACACGAGGCGTTAATTAAAACACCAAGTGCGCTCCACACTCAGCCTGCTCTTCCCCCCCAGTACGGCAGCGGTCAGGCTCAGCCCAAGCTGCGCATGTTGCTGCTGGGCTGGGGCAGGATGGTGTTGACAGAGAATGAACAGCTGTGAATATACCGTGGGGGGGTATTTTATTCACCCCTGTCCTCTGAAAAGCAGCATAGAAAAAAAAAATGCACCCAAGAATGGGAGAGGCAGAGGTGGCGGGGTGGAGGGAGGGGGAGCAGAGGGAACAGGGCACCTTCATGCGGTATCTGCAGGAAGAGAAGAGCATCACCATGGCCACAAGGGATGGGAAAACAGCTTCCTCAGAACAAGGGGAAGGGAGGGGGTTGAGAAACCTCCGCTGATCACCCCCTGCTCCCAGCAGCCTGTTCACATTCAGCCAGGGAAGGGCCAGCACAAGATGCCTGCTCCTGTCCTTGGCCCAGCAAGAGGCAGGGCCTGTACAGCACAACGTGGCAGTGAGCCCAGTGCCAAGCCAGCTGCTCATGCCACCCTAGCTGCTCGTGCCACCCCAGCCAGCCTTCCTGACCAGGGAGCTGACCCTGACACTACCTTGGGAAGGCCTGATCCTTGACGATACAGCACCTCGCCTGTTTTTCTGTGGAAGGGCCAGCAGCCCTTCCTTGTGCCAAATCCTAGAGACGCAGGTGCTGTCTCACTTGCAAAGTGCCCTGGACAAGAGTGGTTGACACTGCTATCCACAGGAACCGCCAAGCACTGCTCCAGCCATGGCTCCAGCACCATGGTTGGCACCTCTCTCTCCTCAGAAATACAAGCCCCAGATGCCACGTTAGCCCAGGATAACCCCGCCAGAGAGGTTCTAGGGACAGGCTACCACTGCACCCACCACCTTACACACGCAGGGCAGGCTTCCCACCCAAGAGCTTCTGAGCCAAACAAGAACCACTCGTGCCGTGGCTCTGGGTCACCTCCCAAGGCCAGGAGAGCAGCTGCTCAGCGAGGGAACACCCCGGTAATGCCACCCTTCCCACCCGCAGAGTGCCTGCCAGCACGCATCGCACCCTGGCTCCGTGCCACGGCCAAGAGGAGCCCCCAGCCCGGCGAGAGCATGCGGTGTTACCTCCTTCTTCCTCCTCTTGATTTTGGCAGTTTTACCATCTTTCACCTTCTTGGATTTCTTCTTTTTCTGCACAACCACTTGCTCTTCTGCAAAAAACTCGTCGAGTCCTTCCAGCACCCCATCATCTTCTTCTGGGGACAAAAGGGACAGGCAGGGTGGATTGGACAGGCACGCAGGAGACTGCATTTGGGGTTCCCCTCACGAAGGAGCACAAACCAAGCTGCAACATCAAGCCCTGGAGCTCCGTGGCCTCACTCGGGAGACCCTGGAGCTGGCAGCAGATCTGCCACCGGCCCTCGAGGGAGCCCAGCCCCGGCACGTCTCATGCCCAGCTCCTCGCTGCCGCTCGCCCGCGGGGCTCTGGCAGCCCACACTTTGCTCTCGGGACACGGGGACCCCCGGCTCTTCCTGAGCCGGGTCGGCAGAGAACCGGGGAGCACCAGGCTCTCGCCTCTCCGAGCAGAGCGCCTTTGCGCAGATTCCACGGAAGGCAAGCGAGGAAGAGGAGGGCCTGGGGGGAAGGCCCGGGCACCCGGCCGGGATGCGCACACCAGCTCGGGGAGCCCGGCCCCGGGCTGAGGCACCGATCCCACCCACGCTCCCTCCTTCCCCTCACCGCTATCGCCCCAAACCCAGCGCTCGCCAGCGGGTCCCGGCGCCCCGGGGCTTCGCATTTCCGTGTTTTTATTGTCAGTTTCTGAGCTCATACAGCGGGGACGCTCCGCAGCCGTCAGACGCAGCTCATGTCAGTCTTCGAGCCGGTTGAGCCCGAGCTCACCGAATTCACTGGGAAGGGCCGGGGGTCGGGCAGTGCCGGGAGATGCCCGCGGGAGGGGCTCAGAGACCGCCCCGGGCGAGGCCGGCTGCCCTCACCCACCGCCGCCGCTCCCCCGCCCACCGCCTACCCGAGACGTCCTCCTCATTCTCCGCGTCCTCCAGCAGCTCCCGGCCGGCCGCCGGCCCCCGCATGCCGAGCGGCGGCAGCGGCAACGGCCGCGGCAACGGGCGGCCCCGGGGCCGAGCGCCGGGCGCGGCCGCTCCGCGCCAAGATGGCAGCCGCCGGACCACGCCCGCGCCGTGACGCGCGCGTCGCGCCCACCTGCACTGAAGCCCCGCCCACTCTAAACCCCGCCCATCCGCACTGAAACCCCATCCGAAACCCCGCCCACCCGCGATACCCCGCCCCTTTGCACTGAAACCCCGCCCCCCGCGATGCCCCCGCCCCTCCGAAACCCCGCCCCTTTCATCAGCCCCGCCCCAGCCCCGCCCCCAGCCCCGCTCGCCCCCAGACCCGCCGCCGAGCGCGGGGTATCAACAACTCTCGCCGCCGTTTATTCCAGGAAAGCAAAACTGTACAAAATGGCTGCGGGGGGGGCCGGGGGCGGCTCAATCCTCCTCCTCCTCCTCCTCCTCATCCTGGTTGATCTGGAAGTAGCGCAGCTCGTAGCTCTCCTTGCTGTTGGCCACCACGCGCAGCCAGTCCCGCAGGTTGTTCTTCTTCAGGTACTTTTTGGTCAGGTACTTCAGGTACCTGCAGGGATGAGCGTGGCTCAAACGTGAGTTTGCACCCACAAACAGCACCTCCCTGTCCCCCCACAGTCCCCCCGGCACCCTGGGCCACACGGATCCCGTCCCTCAGGCTCCCACCTCTCCGGAAGCCACGCAGCCCACCGGGCACATCCCAGAGCGGCTGTGACACACAGCCCGGGTCACCATCCTCAGGCCTTGCCCACTGACACCACAACCACCACGCCACGTTTCCACACCACCCGCTCAGCTCCACTCAGTGACTAACCACCGCCAGCTCCCACGCCTGCTGCTGGGTCGCACCAGCTGCGGCACCAACACGGAGGAGCCACCTCAGGTGCTCAGAGTGGGGCACTGGCCCAGCACCATGCACGGGTTTCCTCTTCCCACTGTGTTAGACCTCTGGCTTCCTCGCCCTGCCCTGTGCCAGCTCTGCCTTACTGTGCCCTTTGCTGGCTCTGCCTCGCCATGCCCCGCACCAGCTCTGCCTCACCAAAACCTGCATCTCTCGAAGCCAGGGGACAGACAGCCCCAAACAGCCAGTGGAGGACAGGAGCCCAGGAGGACAAGGGGAACAACACAGGGGTGGGCAGAGCTCAGCTGCATCAGCCCCCGAATGCCACACTCTGTGTCCTTTTGGCCACGTGCTCTCCCCTGCCACCCACCTCACCGGACCCATCTCTCTCCCAAAGATCATTCCAGAACAGCAGACACTGCACTGACCACCACGCAGCATTTAACTGACAGTCCTGACACTGCTCTCGTGCCACAACACCTCTCCACTCCTGGGCCTCCCGCCAGCCCAGCTCCCATCAGAACACTGGCAAGCCCCCAGTGAGGGCCGACTGCCACCAGCAGTGACCAACTGCAGCTCTGGGCACCAGCAGCAGCCTGCAACCAGCACCACCCAGACGCAGGGCTGCCCCACCACCTCACCTCTTCGAGAAGGGGACCTCCGACGTGACGGTGATCTTGCTCTTGCTCCTCTCAATGGTCACCACGCCCCCACCCAGGTTCCCTGCCTTGCCGTTCACCTTGATCCTTTCCTGCAGGAACTGCTCCTGCAAGAGAGGAACACTTCCGCTGAGCCAGGGCCACAAGGTCCCAACGGACAAGGCCACCCCGGTGTCCCCATGCCTGGCACTTCAGCTTTCTGTTAAGAGCTGGGGGAGAAAGAAGGGCTGTTATGTCCAGGAAAGCCACCTTCCTGCAAGCCAGAGAGCTCTGAGCCTGCCAGCACCTTCCACAGTCAATCCAACTGGCCTGTTCAGGCTGCACACAAGGGAGGTTCTCTCTCAGCAGGGCAGGAGGCAGCCACTGAAGTGACAGCTGCATCAGGATCCTCCAAGAACCCCTCAGCCACAGCCCTGAGCTTCCACAGTTTGAATGAAAAGCTGTTCAGACAGCGCTGAAGCGCTACGCGCTCTGCCCTTGCTGTGCCCCACAGCACAACAGAAAACTCACCCGGTGGGGTGAAGGGTGATACTGCTCGAGAGACAGGGAGAGTGCTTGGGCAAAAGTGTTTAAATGCAAAGTGTTTAAACACTACAAACACCTCGTGGCCTCCAGCACCTCCCTCTGCCTGCCAGAGGTTCCCAGTGCTGCAGGCTTTTATGCTGCACCGTGGCAAAGGGCAGAAACCGAGAGCAGGGCTCACAGGGGCTGCCAGGCTGTGTCTGCCAGCACTGCTGGGAGCAGAGCCAGCAGCACCCCCGGAAAAGCCCGGGGGGCAGGAGGGCCATGGTGCCTGCCCCGAGGGGGCTCTGCACTCACGAAGTTGGCGGCGTCCATGATGCCATCCTCCACTGGGTGGGTGCAGTCCAGAGTAAACTTCAACACTTGCTTCTTTTTTTTGCCACCTTTCGCTGCGGGCTTCTTCTGCAGCGGAGGAAAAGAGCAAGCCGTGAGCGACCGGCCCCGGGCAGCGGACCGGGGGGAGGGGGGGAAGAGGCCAGACCGAGCTCCGGGATGGAGGCACGAGCACCGGGCCCGGCTCCGGGCTCGCGGGAAGAGGGGAGGGAAGTGCTCCAGGCCAGGATGCAGGCCGGGGGGAGAAGGAAGGGCTCCTCACGGCTGCCCGCCGCCTAGAGCCACCCTCCTGGCGCTCGGCGGGACGGGCCCGGAGAAGGCCGAGAAGAGGCCCGGCCGCAGGCCCAGAGCCACGCGCGGACCCGGGCCGAGCCTCGCCAAGCCGAAGACAAAGAGGCCAGGACAGCGGGGCCCAGCGGGGCCCGGCGGAGCCGCGGCGGGCCCGGCGCGGGGAAGGCAGGGGGGACGCGGCGTGGCCGGCGGAGACTCACCACGGGCGCCATGGCGGCTGCAGCGGAGGGGCAAAAAGGGAGCGCCGCGGAGCGCGCACGCGCGAAACGCGCTCGGGCGGGCACAGGCGCATGCGCAAGCCGCCGCTCCGCCCACGCCCACGCCGCCGCCGGGCCGCGCGCCGTGCGCAGGCCGCCCTGCACGACTGCCGAGAGCGTCGATGGCTTCCGGTCCCTCCTCTCGCGCACGCCTCTGACTGCTCCGCGAGCAAATAGTGCTGCCTGGCTGGGCGGCGCAGGCGCGAGGCGGACAGTGGGGGGCGGGGCTTCGCTCTGTGGGCGGGGAGATGGGCGGGGCTCGGGGCGGGGCTCGGGGCGGGGCTCGGGGCGGGGCTGGGCCGGGGAGCGGGGCGGGGCCTGGCGGGGCACCGGGGGCACCGGCACCGGGGGCACCGGGGACAAGGGGGTCGCCCTGGCACGACCGAGGGACTGGGGCCTCTCCAGCGCACGGGGTGCAGCGAGGAAGGGGGCACCTCGCTGGCTGCGGCGTGCGCACGTCCCCGCGTCCCGGCACTGCCCGCAGCGCACCCCGGCGTGCCGAGCTGCGGGGTGAGCCCCGCACCCCCGGGTGCCTCGCTGCACACGGGCTGCACGTGTCCCCGCACCCCGGCACTGCACGCGGCGTGCGCGCTCCCCTCCCGGGAGCCGTCGGCGGGACACATGGGTGCCCAGCCCGCGCAGCCTCGGTGCACCCCGTGGCCCCCAGACCCGAGGCCGTCCCCGCTACAGCCCGCCGAGGAGCGCAGGGCTATTTTCGGTCCGTGGCAGCCGGCCGGCGATGCCAGGGGCCCCACGTCACGGGGCCGGGCATCGCGCTCATTCCAGCCGGCGACGGAGAGCAGCGGCACGGCGGGACGCGGCACGGCACGGCACGGCCGATCCCCCGGCTCACGGACCGGGAGAGGTAAAGCCTTCGCCCGGCCACGGTGCCCCCCGTGCCGGGGACGGGGCATCCCCGGTGTGTGGGGTGGCCGCCTGCCTGCGCTGCTGGGCTGCCATCGTAGGGGACATCCCAGGACAGGGGACACTCCCTCCTGGGGCACACCCAGCCCTGCGGGATCCCCCATCCCTGTCCGGGCGCACTTTCCGCTGCAGGGGACGTTCTTTTGCAGGGTGCACCCCATCCCAGGGGATGCTCCTGCTCCAGGGACGCCCGCGGGGAAAGGGGTGCATTCAGGGCAGCCTCGTGCCAGGCAGCTCATAGCCTAAAAATAGACGGCAGCTCGTGGGCCCCAGAGGGGCAGGATCCGTCCTTTCTGTGTTGGCCACAGTGCTCACACGCAGCAGGGCTGCATAGGGCCCCCCGGGCAGAGGGGTGAAGTGGGGTGCAGGGGGCTGCTCTGTGCACCACAGATGGCCGGCAGCATTTTCTCCCCGCTGGGGAGCTGCTCGGAGCTGGAGAAGGCCAACTGCCACCCCCTGGTCTGCCTGCTCTGCCACGAGCCCTACCAGCACCCCTGCCTGCTCGACTGCTACCACAACTTCTGCGCCAGCTGCCTGCGGGGCCGTGCCAGCGACGGCCGCCTGCACTGCCCACTCTGCGGGTAAGGGACGGATCCTGCCAGGGGGACGCAGGGTGCAGGGCACGTGGCCGGCAGCCTGGCATGGTACTGCTCCTTGTGTCCCCAAAGCTGCCCTCACCTACCCAGGGCGCACGTTCCCATCCCTATCCCCCCCTGTTCTCGTCCCTGTCTCCATCCCATCCCTGTCCCGTCCCCACAGGCACCCCTCGGTGGTGAGGGGGGGCACTGGGCTGCCTCCTGTGGACCGGCTCCTGCAGTTCCTGGTGGACAGCTCGGCCGACGGTGAGGAGGATGTGCAGTGTGCCAACTGTGACCGGCCCTGTGCCAAGGCAGTGAGTGAGGGCGGCAGGGTGGGCAGGGGAACCCCACCAGGGCTGTGCCCACCATCAGCCACACCCCCACCTGCCCAACACACAGGAGCTGGACACCATGTACTTCTGCAACACCTGCGGGCAGCCCCTCTGTGCACCATGCCGCGAGGACACCCACCGAGCCAAGATGTTCACCCGCCACGAGATCGTCTCCCTCTCCAAGCGCACCAAAGACATCCACAAGAAGTGCCGTGAGTGCCATGCCGTGCCAGGCTGCACCATGCCATGCCATGCCAGGCTGCACTATGATGCACTGCAAGATGCTGTGCCATGCTGCACCCTGCTGTGCTGTACTGTGCCGTGCCAGGCTGCACAATGCCCCCATCCCTTGCAGCCCTACATGAAGAGCCCTACATCATGTTCTCCACTGAAAAGAAGTCCATGCTCTGCATCAACTGCTTCAGAGACATGCAGGGGTGAGCGGCCCTGGCCCCATGCCCACCCTGTGCCCCATGCCCACCCTGTGCCTCATCCTGTCCCTGCCCTGATGCCCTTGCCCACAGGGAGAGCCGGGCACACTGCATCGACATCGAGACAGCATACATGCAGGGCTGCCAGCGGCTGGACCAGGCGGTGATGGTGGGCAGGGATGGTGGATCTTTGGGAGGGGGGAAACAGTGTTGTGGTGCTGCCCGCAGCACCACAGCCGCCTGACCACCCCCGGGCAGGCCGTGAAGGAATTGCAGACCTCCACACGCGAGGCCATCGTCCTCCTCAAAGCCATGATCGAGGAGGTGCGCAACAGTGCCAGTGAGGAGGAGGCAGCCATCAACTCCCTCTTCGGCCGCATGCAGGTGCCCACGGATGCCTGATGCATGGGCACAGCAGAGCTGGGGCAGTGGGAGGAGACTGGGGTGGCTGTGGGACACATGGTGGTCATGCCATTTGCAGGAGCAGCTCTCAGAGAGGAAGAAATCGCTCCTGAAAGCCGTGCAGAGGTGAGGGGCTACAGGCTGAGCCCCCTCCTTGTGGTGCCCCCTTCCTCAGGGCACGCTGGGTTGCCCTGGGGCCAGGTGGCTCCCCTGTGCCCCATGATGGCTGTGCCATGTCCTGATCTGCTGCAGCCAGCACGAGGAGAAGGAGAAGGCATTCAAGGAGCAGCTCGCTCACCTCGCCTCCCTGCTGCCCACCCTGCAGGTAGGGCCCTGGGCTGGGCAGGGTTGCCATGGCCGCCCTGGGGTGCCAGAGGTGACACCCCTCCTTGTACAGATCCACCTGGTGACCTGCTCAGCATTCCTGAGCTGCGCCAACAAAGCTGAGTTCCTGGACCTGGGCTATGTGAGTGGTGCCAGTGCTGTGGGGCAGCTGGTGCATCCCACTGTGGTGCCAGTCTCATGGGGAGGGTGCCTGGCACCCCTCACCGCGCCTCACCCCTGCCTTTCAGCAACTGATGGAGCGGCTGCAGAGGATCGTCAAGCTGCCGCATCGCCTGCGGCCAGCCCAGACCAGCAAGGTAGAGCCCTGCTGCCCACCTGGGGCGAGCCCCTGCACAAAGCACCCGTGGGCAGCCCCGGACACCAGCTCTGTCCCTGCCCCAGATGCACTTATCCCTGTCTCGCCCCCCAGATCAACAGTGAGTACCAGGCAGAGTTTGCCCGCTGCCTGGAGCCCCTGCTGATGCTCAGCCCCCGCCGCTCCGTGGTGGGCAGTGCCAGTGGCATCGGTCCTGGCATCACCGGCACAAACATGTGAGGTACTAGGATGGCACCCAGGACCAGGGTGCATCCTGCCACGTGTGCCTTCATGTCCCCTACCACTCAGCATGCCACACATCCCCCTCAGCATCCCACCATGCCAAGCTTGACCCTGCTGTTGCTCTTGAGCCTGTCACCTCGGCAGTGACATGGGGACAGTGCAAAAACAGCTGCGCTGACAAAGGACAGGCGCGGGGGCTTCGAGTGACACTTCTAGGAAGCGGGCAGCAGGGCTGGCAGCAGGGTGCTGGGTGAACCTGCACCCTGCTCCCCAGCCTGGCCCCCACCACGCTCCCCCGAGGACTCTGCCCTCACTGCCAGGGCCAGCTCCTGCTCACCCGCACGCCCAGGGCGCCACAGCCTCTTTGCCCGCCACTATTTTTATCAGAATTTCAGGGAAGTGCCCAGCCGTTCCTCGCCCAGGATATATTTAGGCCTGTTGATGTCACAGCAGCACCGGCCCCCCCAGGCACTCCCAGCCAGAGAGGACAAACGGGCACTGCCACCCTATGGGGACTGCTCCTCACCCCTGTCCGGGCTCAGTGCCGAGGGGCAGCTGAGCTCCTCAGGGCAGCTGGCCTCAGTGCGGGCAAGGGGATCGTGGCACTACACGGTAGGACCAATGGTGGTGGGGTAGTGTGGGGAGGCTGCGGGATGGGGGGAGTGCCCACCAAGGGCAGCAGTGCCCACCAAGGGGCCAGGGGATGCCAGCAGTGTGAGTGAGCTGCATCCTTCCCCCTGAAAACTGCAGCATGCCAAGCTCAGCTCCTGCCATCTTCCTGCAGCAGCTGGTCCCAAAGCCATGGGCATCACAAGAGCAGCCCATGGAAACCTGATTTTTGGGGTGGCATAAGGTGCCTCCGGCTGGCCCTGTGTCCTCTGGGAAGGGACAGGAGGGACTGGCACCCATGGCATGGCACAGGGGCGAGGGGTGTCAGGGCTGAGCTGGCAGCACAGCCCTGGCACCTCGTCCCTACCGCTGCTCTCCCGCAGCTAGCGGCTGTCACCCTCTCCCTGCAGGCTCCCTGGTGGCCAATGCTCCAAGACCCTCATGGTGCCCAGCGGCCCCCCCACCGGTGATAAAATGTCTGCCGGGCCCATGGTGCGGAAGCCGACGATGCACCGGTACATCAGCACCAAGGTGCTGCTGGCCGAGGGGCGCGAGACACCCTTCGCCGAGCACTGCCGCAACTACGAGAACACCTACCGGGTAGGGAGCGTGGGTCAGGACGGGGCGAGTCGGGATGGGTCAGGAGGCTGCTGCTCAAGTGGCAGTGCCCCCCGCCCAGCAGATGCTGCAGACGGAGATCCAGAGCCTGAAGGACCAGGTGCAGGAGCTGCACCGTGACCTCACCAAGCACCACTCGCTCATCAAGACGGAGATCATGAGTGAGATCCTGCAGAAGTCCCTGCAGATGGACGTGCAGATCGCGGCTCACTACTCCGCAGTGGAGATGATGCGCAGCGTCTTTGAGGAGGTACGGCTGGCACATCCCAGCGGAGCAGGGTCCCTCCGAGCCGTGCTGCAGCATGCTGCCCACCTCCCTCTCCCTGTCCAGGTCTGGGAGGAGACGTACCAGCGAGTGGCAAATGAGCAGGAGATCTATGAAGGTACCGGAGACTCCGCTTCCCTGACCCTGAGCCCCCTGTGCCTGCTCCAGGGGAGCGGACGCGGCTACAGCCCCCTGCTCTCGCCCCCCAGCCCAACTCCACGACCTGCTGCAGCTGCGGCAGGAGAACAGCTGCCTGACCACCATCACCAAGCAGATCGCGCCCTACGTCCGCTCCATCGCCAAGGTGAAGGAGCGGCTGGAGCCCAGGTGAGGGGCACGGGGGAGCTTTTGGGGCTGGGAAGGTTGTGGCCATGGCTCATGCCTGTCCCGCCACAGACTGCAGGAGCCCTGGGAGCCCAAGGAGGAGCAGGCCCCAATGCTGCTCAAGATCTGTGATGACAGTGAAGTGGTGCCAAGGTAGGTGATGGTGAACACCCAGGTGCCGAGTCCCCCCTGCACCCTTTCCCAGCTGCTTTCCCTTCCCCAGGGACACCTCACCTGGCAGCAAGCAGGTGGCTCTGGCCAGCCCCGGTGAGGGCTGTGTGCCTGGCAGCACCCCTGGAGACCTCTCCCCAAAAAGCAAAGACTGCTGCAGGGACCAGCAGAAAAGCGGGGCTGAGAGCGTTGCCCAGAAAGAGCTGGCACCGTAGAGCCTGATGCCAAGTTAAGTGCACTGAGCTTGGTGCTCACCATGGCAAAGCTGTGCCCTGGATGTCAACCAGCTACTCGAGGCTTGTGCCATGAGCGAAGGCAGGAGGACATGGCCCAGGCACACAGCATCTGTGGTCTGTCAGAAGCGGGCCTCAGGACAACTTAGTTCACCTGAAAAATTAATGGTCCTTATCCTCCCCCTCTGGTGTGTTAGCAGAGAAATAAAAGGGCGCAGTGCTCGTGTCCACTTGGGTCTGCAGCTCCGGGCAAAATGGGCTCAGGGCACCCAGCCACTCTGAAAACGACAGTTCACAGACACGGGGGACATAAAACCAAACCCCCCCGGTGCAGGGTAGAGCCAGGAGCTCCCCTCAGGGTCTGAGTGTCCTGTGATCTGCCAACAGGCAGCAGAGCGAAAACACAGCAGGGCTCCAGTCCTTGTGCATCTGCTATTTAAAAACCCACCGAGTGCTGCGGCGCAGGACGGGCCTGGGCAGATTCCTCCGGCTTCCAGCTAAGGACTCGGATGCCTTTCCCATGCCGGGTGAGCTCCCATCTCCTCGCCAAGCTCCTAGACGCAGGGTTTGGCAAAATGAAAGGTGACAAGAGTCAGCTGCTCTCAAACAGACTGAGGGTTCCGCCCATCTTGTTTGAGGTGAAGTTTGTCCCTTTCTCTCGGTGCCCACTCGCACCCCAGGCAGGTGCTGCCACGGTGCAGCTGGGACCGGGACTGGTGCCAGAGCTGGCACCCTCCCGCAGCCAACACCGAGGGGCAGTTACCACAAAGAACAACTCGAGAATAGAGTTTCTTTTCCATCATGGGCCCACATCAAGCCCAAGCACAAATTGCTTGCTTTGGTTGTTTCGAAATACACTTGTGCATGTTCACGGTAGAGTTGTTAACACCCACAAAAAAAAATAGTTAACCATTAACTTGCCTGAGGCCCGTTGACTACAAGAGCAGGTTGCAGGTTCTGTGAGGATGTGCTGGAGGCACAGAGAAGCCTGAGCAGGGGTCTGCGAGTGACCACACAGAGAAATCAGCGCTCTCTGGCTGACATATTTTCACATTAGTTCTTTTCTGCCAAGCTAAAGCCACTCCCAGTAAAAGACAAATCATGAGCGAAGACATTAAGCAGATGCTGCGTTTGCAGCACAAACCAAACCTGGCACAGGAAGGGTTCTGCGTTGGTTAAGCAAGGAGAGAGGAAGGATTTTCCCAACCCTGAAGCTGCGCAGACCCCGAGTCCTGGTTCTGCTTCAGCACAACACTGGAATGTGCCAAAATCCCACTGGGAATTGTAAAATTCCACTTTCCATGGTGTCAGCAGCACCTCAAGAGATCTCCAAATAACCACTAGACAACAGCTGGCAATATTTTTTCTTAATTTTTATATTAAAAAAAAAAAAAAGAAAAGAAAGAAAATCAAAATCAAAGCAATTTC
>JANVCC010000174.1:5456012-5466199 GCA_025345505.1 Todiramphus chloris collaris
TGAAAGCAATTTCCACCAGTGCGCCCTTTCCTGAGCCGTGCCCCAGCACCCTCACCAAGGAACATTGTCAGCCCGGAGCGTGAACTGAAAGCAATTCATCTCCACCCCAGCCAGGAAGAATAATGTAAAACTCAAGAAAACAGTGAACCTCTTTGGTATATAACGATAGAATAAGTTATACCACAAAGCTAGAGTAGGAACCATTTCCAAAATGGTACCATGTAAAATAGCGTTAGCTAGCCGAACTTGTTTCCCTGTTTGGAGAATTTCCCCGGAAGCCTCTCTCAGTTGTGCCGACATCCTGGCTTTTGCCCCAGAAAAGCAGCCAAGGATCTCAAGCACTGAAGCCCTCGGCAAGCCCGGCAGCTGAGGTGTTTTCCCACCCCAGAATCCCGGGATGTCCACAGGACAGAGGCAGCCTAGCAGGACGGGAAGCAGTGCGATTTGGAAGCGGGAAGAGGGAACGGCGGTGGCGGCTGAAACGGTGACTCCCGAACAGGCAGCAGGGAGGAGGCAGCGGGCTCGTGCTCCTGCCACATTTCACAGAGGTGCTCGCAATCCCGCGGCATGAGGCGAGTGGAAAAATCCTCCCCGTCCCGGGGCAGGACTGGTTGGTGCCACACTGCCAGCTCTCCAGCACGCAGAGGGTTGGCAGTCCCTGCTCCCGTGAGCCGCCCAAGCACTGGCTTGCAGCGTGGGGCCTAAGGAGATTAAAGCTGCGCTGCCCGGCTCACAAGGTCAAAAAGCTTTAAAATGGAAGGATGGCACAGGAGCAATCCACTGACTGGTGCCATTCTTGCTTGGGGCAGGAGGGCAGAGCTGCTCTTCAGGAGAGCTGGTCTGGAGGTGTCTCGGTACACTTCATCTGCCGCAGGCAGGAGGGTTCGACTCTCTTTAGGGTCGCTACAGGCTAAGTTATCTGGAAGATCCCTGAATGTGCAACAAAGAACTTATCTCGAGGAGGACGCACGAGCTTCTGATCTGCTAGCGACCTGGCAGGCTGCCCAGCTCCTCAGCCCTTTGCCAGCTCCTCCTGGGCAGCTTGGAAACGCCAACAGGCTACTCCCATTGCCAGTGCCGGGTATGGTCTCTGCCCCACAGCGCCTGGAGCTGGGCGTTCAGGCAGCCAGTCCGGTTTTCACCTACATTACAGTTCCACTTTGACTCCTTTAATAAAAGGGAGACCCGATGGCACCTTCCTTTTGTACTCGAGGTATTCCTCTCCGAAGAAGTGAATGAGTGTGATCTCCTCCTCCTCGATCCGCTCCCTGAAGAAGCGCCAGGATGCCAGCGCATAGCCCACCACGCAGATGGGGTTGCAGAGTAACACCTGCCAACGGACACCGGCGGTGAGCGGCCCCTCGCCCTCAAAAAAACGAGGCTGCCCCCACCCCCACAGCCCGATCACCCTTCATCAAGTTTGCCATGAGGTCTGAGCACTTGCCACGGGCAGCTGCCAGCTCTGGCCACCCCAGCTCTGGAGAGCCCATGCGTGGCTGCGCTGCTCCCCACACAGCCTCTCACAGCTCTTCCTGGAGAAAGAAGCCCAAGTGCCAGCCACCAGCCAGCTATGAGAAGAGCACAACAAGGCAGCACTGAGTTACAGCTTGACTGCAGCCTGCTCCCAGTTTACTGCCTGGCCAAGGCCCTGGGCACTTAGAGGGACTTTCCTTTGCCACCTGGCATTTGGCAGGAGTCAAGTCCAGTCTCACCACTGACAGAAGGTGCTTTGGCCACAGGATGCAAGGAAACTCTGGACACCAGCTCTGGGCTGGTAGCAGACTGCACCATGAGCCTCTGAAAGCATTCCGTCTCAAACCCCAGCCCAGCCACCCATGCTTATTCCACACAGAAAATTAACGTGGTGGCATCTTCCAAAGATCACAGGAGGTTTCCTGTCCCCCGGTATGCTGGTGGGAGGCAGGTGGTGTCAAAATCTGTGGCCAGGCCACCCCTGTCACTGATGGTTTGCATCCCATTAGGGGCACAGGGCAGCATTAAGATGACAGACTTGGTTTCTAAGCTGAAAGTATCAGAGCACGTTGTATACAGTACCTGTGTTCCGATACTCCAGTAAAACCATCCCACGTACGATGGGTGCCGGAACCACCCATAGACCCCGCTCGTCACCAGAGTGTGAGTATCCGATTTCTCATTCTGAACGATGTGGTTGAAGTTGGAGCCCGCAGTGAGCATAGCTGCTTTCCTCAGGCAGTCCCCAAAGATCACCATCAGCAGCCCCACGGTGCTCAGCCAGGTGATCTGCTTCAGCTCTGCAAGGGAAGGGGGACAGGTCACAGCTGGCTCACCCACATCACGCTGGCTGCGTGGGGGCTTTCCTCTGCCACCTTGAGGCACGACGCCACATTCCACATGCTGCTCACCCACCACCAAAACCAGTAAAAATAGCATCCCTGGCCACAGAGTCACCCCCAACAGTGTCTGTATGTCCCCAGACTCCTTAAGGGGAACCTGGTGCTGAGGAAGAGCCCAGATTTTCAGTGTGGAGCAAAGCCAGTGTAAAGTGCAGCTAAGCACACGTGCCGAGGCCGAACGCAGGGAACAACACAGACCGTGCTGCTGTTATGAAGTGGGGAAGGAGAACACCTCTCTTCTCCCAAAAAAAGAGAAGTCCCTCAGATTGGACAAAGGGCAGCAGTTTTTGCCTATTTGATTTTGTTCCAGGTCAAAAGGAAACACCTGGACGTAACTGAAGCGTCGCTCTTTGTACCACCCAAGTGGTTTAAAAGGTGCAGGCAGAAAAGGGCTGAAGACCAGCTACACGGTAGAGCCAGCCCTGTGGGCAGCGCGAGGGGCACGCTCCCCCCGCCCACCCCAGACTGAGGCAGAGTGGATTTGAGCACAGAGAGATTAAGGCCATGCCAAAGCCCTTCTCTGCTGCCCACACAGCTCAGCTAAGCCGGGGACAATAGCGCTTCACTACCAGAGAGGTGGGCCCCAGGCAAGCCCTGGGCAGCCGGGCACCCAGGCAGGAGTGCGGCAGCAGGGAAGGGCAGGGCAGCCGACCTGGGAACAGGAGCTTCTCCAGCGTGAACTCCACCCAGGAGGAGAGGGCGGCCAGGTTGTACTCGAAGCTGTGGTTGAGCAGGAAGGAGTCCAGCGAGAGGCTGCGTGGATTGTTGATGGCTGTCACCAGATACTCCAAGTAGTGGAAGAGGGAGAGAGAGCACATATACCTGCGGTGGGAGGCAGGGAAGGTTTGTCGGGGCCGGGGGGCACTGCACCCGCCCGGCTCCCCAGCCCTGCCCTTACCAGCCGAAGTGGCACCAGGCGGAGCGGCCGATGCTGAGCAGCAGCCCGCAGCCGAAGGCGAAGCCCAGAAAGCAGGCCCGGATGGCGATCTGCAAGCAGAGGGACGGGAGACAGCGCTGTCACTGCCGTCCCCCGGGCCCGGGCCCCGCCGCGGCCTTCCCGGGAAACCGGAGACGCCGCCCGCCCCCGGGCCCGAGCCCCGCCATGGCCTTCCCCCGGGCCCGGTACCTCCCCCCCCTATCCGCCGCCTCTCCGCCCCCAGCCCCACTCCCCGTACCTTGTAGAGCGGCCGCGGGTAGAGCAGCAGCAGCGCCGCGTTGACGCCCGCCACGTGTAGGGCGAGGGCCAGGCGGCCGCGCAAGCCGGGGGCGGCCAGGAGCGCGGCGGGGGAGCCCAGCGCCACCGGCAACGCCGCCACCGAGGCGCCCAGCAGGAAGGCGGCCAGGCTGGCGCGGGCCTCCCGGCCCAACCGCCCCCGCCGCGGATCCGCCGCCGCCGCCGCCGCTGCCGCCATCATGGCGGCCCCGCCCCGCCCGCGTCGCCAGGGAAACGGCCGCGCCGCTCTCGCGATAGCTCCGCCCCGCGCAGGCGCAGTACCCGGGCGGGTCCCGCTCTCGCGAGAGCGGCCGCGCGCAGGCGCAATGGCCGCCGCCGCTGGCAGCGGGGCGCGTCCCGCCGGCCCCGGGGCCGGACCCGGTTGTTGGACAGCGCAGGCCCCGCCGGGCAGCGCCTCCGAGCCCGGCCCGGGCTGCACCCTTCGGCCGCCCTCCCCCGCCCTCGTGTGCACGCCCTGTCCCCGGGGCTCCCGCTGTCACCCGGGAGACCGAGGGAGTCGCGGTCCCCCCCCACCCCGGGACAACGGTGAGCCCGGGGGTGCCGTCCCGTCCGCCGCCGTCCCCGGGCCCAGCACAGCCTGCGTCCGGCCCCCGGGGCGGCTCCGGCTCCGGCGGGGGCTGCCCAGCTGCAGGAGCCCTGCTGCTATTCCCAGGAAGAGGTGGACTTGTCTCAGGGGAGCCCAGCGCTGCCTTGGGACTCCGGGGGCAGGGAGCAAAGCAATGCTGTGTTTGGCATAAAGCATACAGAATAACGACACCAGAAATAAAGCATCACCCCTTTTATTCCAGTTGACAATAGACTTTATTTATGCCACAGGATTCCTTAAATAACTTAAATGTGCACAGAGAAACTACCTAAAGGTGTCAACAAAACAGTCCGAGACATTCAGTCCAATACCGGAGCGCATCTCTCACCACCAGTATTGTACTTCAGCTTTGGTGTGCAGTTTTGGGTCATATCAGCAAGTTTAACACAGCATCACAAAGACTCGTGGCCTCACACAATCCCTCATGCTGCCACATGCCTCTGTTCCGCTCTGCGACAGGCAGGAGCTTCACTTCTGGGACTGAATAATGAAAACAGGGCTCCAGAGGCAAATGGCGAGCAACCGGGAAGGCTCCCGGAGGCTTTCAGCACGCTTAAGCCACATAAAGCACAAGGTCTATGGCGCTAATCCGATGAGCAGTGAAGCAACTGCACTGCCGTGGCAGCGCCGGCACCACTGGGGCAGGCAGAGGTGCGAGGCCCGGCGCGGACCGGACGCGACACTAACAGGAACCTGGATGTTTGGCGGGCGAAGGCTGTGAGAGCACGGGGCGGCGGGGACGGGCTCACTGCTGGGCAGCCTGCTGCATCTGTGCCTGCCGCTTGGCTTTCGTCTGGAGGTACCTGCCCTTCCCTTCCTCAAAGCGCCGCTTCTCGTCCTCCGTCTCCGTCTGCCGGTGACAGAAAGCAAACGGAGCCGCCAGCGTTAGCATGTGCAGGAGGGAAACACACCTCCCCTTACAGGAAAGGTAGCGGAAAACCCGCTCCGTGAAACAGGTGTTTTGACAGCTAACATGCAATCAGCTGACAAAACACTCCAAAACGCGGGGGAGGGAAGAGCAGCAGGAAACCTGCATGGGATAAAATATTAATCAAGAAACAGCAGCACCACGTCAGCAAAGCCTTGACAAGATCGGGAGAGCTAAAACTAGGAGTGGGGACACCATGGGGAGCAAGGACTGGGTGCACCAGGGCCTCCATCGCCGCTCACGGTCCCCTCTGGCAAGTCTCCATCAGCAGAGCCTGCACACAGCCTGTCCTCAGACACCAGAGAGGAGAACACACCCAGACCCCCCATCAGCAATTTGCAACCAGAAGAAATTAAAAAAAAAAACCAAAGAACCCTGAAGCCTGCGCTGGAAAGGCTCATTAATGTTCATATTTTTCTACTAAATAATTCAAGGGAAGATGATTTGTTGGACAATGAAGGCACCTGGGGTCCGCCCCAGAGGGGCTGGCCTGCTGGCTCACAGCACAGCAGGGAGAGCTCTTACCAGCAGCTGCGGGACAGGCAGGGGCTTCCCGTCCTTGCTCAAGGAGACATAGGTGAAGAAGGCGCTGACGGCACGGTACTGCTCCCGAGCGTCGTTCACAAATGGGTCGGCATCCACAAAGAC
This sequence comes from Todiramphus chloris collaris, assembly GCA_025345505.1. Taxonomy (NCBI): domain Eukaryota; kingdom Metazoa; phylum Chordata; class Aves; order Coraciiformes; family Alcedinidae; genus Todiramphus; species Todiramphus chloris. Next base: position 5,461,784 of record JANVCC010000174.1, read on the forward strand.
CTCGATTTCCATGGATTTATTGCTCGTGAAGGTCATGCGCCCCGAAATAGTGATGACGCTGCCTGTGAAGGCGAGAGGGGCTGGTTAAGCTGGTGACCCCCACTTCATCTCAGAGGAAGCTCCCACAGGGGGTCCTGCATGTTTTATGCTTAAGCCACATCCTAAGCAGAGCTTCTTGACACAGAACAAGTCTAACAGGGACTAAATTTCTCTGCCAGTGTGTCCTGAGCATGTGCACCCAAGAGAGCTGGCATGTGGCACCGTGGGAGAGTGACGTACCCACCACCCCCCCCCAGTACCTTTTTTGATCTTCTCGTGGAAGTTGATGGCATCCACCGAGGCGGTGACAATGTTGGTCTTGCAGTGGCGGGCAGCCACAATCCCAGCAACCTCATCCATGAGCTTCATGGTGACACCTGGGGGGAGACAGAGGGGCACGTCTCAGGGAAGCCAGTGGGATTTTGGGAAAAGCCACATGTAGGTTGGTAAGGCCTTTGTACGACCAAAGCTACACCGAGGGGTTAGACCAGAGACCGAGAGCTCTCATCTCAGCTGAAGCAATGCCAGACCTTACAGACACTGGAGGAGCACCTGTGCATTTCCAGAGGCTGAGCCTGCCTCCCAAAGACACTGAGGCGCATGAGCCACTCTCACACCACGGGGAAAACCAGCCCAGCCAGGGAAGCAGGCTGCACTCCCTCACCTCCATGCACAAAGCCCAGCAGCGTGCAGTCCGACGGTCCCACCAGGTGGATCAGGCTGGACTGGCTGTAGCCAACGGTGTGCGGCTCTGGTTAGAGAAGGAGCAAAGCAGAGGTCAGAGCTGCTCAGCTAGCACCTGCACGCCACCGTACACCCCTTCTTAAACCCTTGTTTAGGGAGAAAATGTGGGGGTGGATTGTATGTTCAAACCAGCGTTTAAATTGCCCCTGAGAAGTCTTGAGAGCAGAGGCTGTGCGCTGCCTGACACGCTGACACCTCCCTCTAATCCCACTCACCAGTTTTATTCGAGATGAGCTTGTTTCTTCTTTTAAAGCTTTCACAAGAGCGCGAAAGCAAACAGGAGTGGACAGGCACGTGGCTGTGCGCTCTCCCTCCTCAGGCCACCAGCCACAAACAAATCTTCACAAGTCTCCCTGAAACTGCTGCTCAGCGGTGCCTCCAAAGAGCCACACTTTGCCCCCAGCCCCCCTGGCATACACTGGTGACATCTGACTCGCCACTAAACCCAGGCAGCAGAAATGTCACCCTCCAAGTGCCGGAAGAAGAAAACTGCTCTCAGGGGTGGCTGCCTTTTCCATCTAACAAGAGATGCTAAAGGTGCTTAGCACAGGAATAAACATCTGAGAACTACGGGGAGGGGGATGCCCACGCAGCAGTGCCCGGGGAGCCTTCCTTACCTTTCGTCTGCCTGTCTGTGAGCAGTGAGAACAGAGGGGAAAAAGCAGTTGAGCAGCCTTCATCCCACGTACACCCGCAGCGAGCCCCACGCGCCACCTCTCTGCCTCTGCCTGAGGACCACAGCAGGTCCTGGAGGCCACCGGCTGCTCGCCCCTCTGTCTCACCATCAGCGCCATCACTGTATTTCCAGAAGCCGGGGCAACTCTTTTGGTAGGAAAGGGATGCCCTGGGGAGAGCCCGACCCCCAGCCCCTCCCCGCAGCCCATCCTCCCCTTCAAACACTGGCTGATGAATTTCTTGCTAAAAACTGACTTCCAGACAGGGGCTACAGCTGCAGAGCATGCGAACCCCTGGCCCAGCACTTGCATGTACCCTTGTGCTGAGCAAAATCATCTCCTTCTGTCCAGGAGCACATGACAGATGTGGGAGTGTTGCCAGGAACTGTGTTTGGGCAGAGGGCATCCCACCCACCAGCTCCACTGGCGATCATGGGTGCCCACCCAGCTCCCCCTCCACTCACACACCACAGCTCCCAAACCCCATCCCTGATGCAGCATTTTGGGGCATGCGTTCTCAGTCACAGGTGCCCAGGAACAGCTGGAGTTGCCTCAGGGACCAGTCTGGCCTCCCAGTACTGCTGTGACATTTCCACGGCCCCTGCACCACCTGTATTACCTGGGTTAATGACAGGGAAGATCACGTCGCCATTTCTCTGCTTAGTTTCCAGACGATCCAACTTTTGCTCCTCGTAACGCTTCTTCCCCTCGTCCTCTTGCTCCTTTCTTGCATACTGGAAGGAAAGTACGAATGGGGTCAGCAAAGCCACCAGCACAGCCAGGGGTGAGAACGAGCCAGGTTAGAACCAATCCCCTGGAGAGGGTAAGCTCGTTTTCCGAGAGCAAAGCGAGCTGTCCTACCTGGATGGGGGGAACCTCAAGGACCTTGTTCACGTTCTTCAGGGACAGCGGCACATACCACAGTGTCGCCTTGTTTGTCACCTTCTTTGCCCCTGGAGAAAAGGGGGCAGAGGGTGACTGTGCCAACACAAGCAGCACTTCACCTGCCACCAGCACTGCCACGGTCCAGGGCTGGCCACACACTGGTGGTGCTGTTGGCACTGGGCAGCTCTCTGCCCAGCTGGGCTTTGGCTCGGACCAGATGTGACAATGCATGTTTGGGAGGCTTCCTGGAAAGTGTAGCCAGTTGCCATAGCAACAGCAGGAAAAGGGCCGTTTTCAGGCCAAAGGCAGCCATGGGCTGCAAATTAGGCAGGAGAAGCTGTTCTTCAGTGAAAATGATCAATGGAGCTGTAATCCCTGGAAGCCTGCTTGGTTCCCTTCCTAGCGCCAACCCTCCTGCCACCCCAGCGCTCTCAGTAAGAAGGCAAGATGTCCCCTCTGCCCAGTGCTGCCAGCAGCGGTGGACAAGGATGGGGTCACTACTGCGAGCTCTTGGCTTATCACAGTTATTCCTGGGACAGAGCCACCAGCAGCCACCCACCTGTTAAAATGTTTTCAGACATGACGTTGACCTGCACCTCCACAGAATGCCGGGAGGTGTAGGTGATCTCGGCGCTGACGTTGGCCACCTCGCCAATGCACATCGGAGAGAGGAAGTCCGTCCGCTCCACCCGCGCCAGCGCGGCCACGCAGGGCTCCTGGGGACAGCAGGACAGTGAGGGTAGCAGCCACAGCCACATCACGTCGGACCGCAGCCAGTCGCTCCCCAGGGCCATCCCACGCTGTACACAGCTCCGGCATGATCTCCACTTTATCAGCTGGTGGCTGTGCTTCCTTCCCCACCCATAACCAATGCTGGGGTCACTTCCAACTTCCCCTTTGTGGGAGTTAAAACATTAGCAGCAGCATCATGAAGTTTCTGCTTGTAAAACACAATTTCAGCAGGATGCTTCCAGCTGCCAGCACCATGCTCCAGCAGCAGCCAGAGCCACCAGTGATCTGCACACAGGAGCACGTGCTTCCCAAGTGGGGGGACGACCAGTGAGGCCCCACGGGGATGTGGGGATCCCCTACTCCCAGTAGACCCCGGAGCTGTGGCAGGAGGGTCAGTGAGTCACTGAGCCAGAGCCCCGTGGGTGCCCTGGTACTACTCACCCCGGCCTGGGAATTGCAGTGGCGGGTGCTGATGATGGCTCCCGCCTCCTCGATCATCTTCAGGATGGTTCCCCCATGGACGTTCCCTGCAATGTTGGCATCGTCTGGGCGCATGATCCTGCCGGGAAAGGGACAAGAGAGCTCATACCCCGCTACTGTGCCCCCAGACCGGCTCCCGGTGCCGCCGCGCAGAGGCACCATTATCGCCCTACCGGGTGAGCTGCCAGGCCATTTCACCGCGCGGATGCCAGCAACGTCACTGGCAGTGCCTGCATGTGGCTTCCTGCGAGCGCTGGTGGAAACCGCCCTGAATTGCTGCTGGGAGCGGAAGGAGACATCGCTCCGAGCCCCTGCCGCTGCTCAGCTGGGGCCACATCTCGCCGCCGCCCCGGGAGGGCAGGGACCGGGCTGCTCTCGTGCCACCGCTCCACCGGGCACCCAGCAGCAGCACCGGCCAACAACCGACCGGAGCGGGGGAGGCCTGGTGGCGACGGGCAACAGCCGTGACCGGCCCAGCGAGGAGCCATGTTTCGGCAAGGTGGCCGTGACAGGAGCCACCGCGGGAAGCGGCGGGAGAAGCGGGGCGTGCCCGCACGCACGCACGCACCGGAGCGAGAGCGCGGTGCTGCCTCACCGTGCCCGCTGCAGGCGGCGTCACGGGTGCAGGCAGTGCCGCTGGTGCGGGCAGCCGCGCCGGCAGCCACCCCGGCCGCGGGCCAGTGCGGGTCCCCGAGCCCGCCCGCGGCGCCCAGCCCGCCTGCCCTCCCCTGACAGGCTTCCCCCGGTTCCCCGGGCGCAGGCGGCGGGGCCGTACCTGGAGACCTGGATGGCGGCCGGCCCCGGGCCCGCGGCCCCCGGCTCCGACATGGCGGCACCGGCGCCCCGCCCGCAACGCCGCTGC
>JANVCC010000174.1:5471199-5507345 GCA_025345505.1 Todiramphus chloris collaris
ATTGGCGGGCGGCTCCTGGCCCCGCCCCCGCGCCGGGCAGCGGGGCGGGTTCGCGCAGCGCGGGGAGTGCCGCGGGAGTCCCGGGGCCCGGGGGGCGTGGCTCCGGTGCGGCCCGGGGACCGCGTGCGCCCCGCGGGGAGAGCGGCGCCCTCCGCCCGCCCGCGCTCTGGTCGGCGCTGGGAGCCGGCCCGGCTCTCCCTGTCGCGACTGGAGGCTCTGAGGGGAGACGGGGTGGGCGGGAGACCCGGGGGTCCCCGGGGTGCGGAGGTGTCTCGGGAGTGATGGGGCTCTCCCCTGAGCTCCGGTTGGCGGCGTCAGGAGGGCAGCGTGGGGCCAGGAGACGCTCCGTGCTCCGGCCCCGGTACGGGTGCCGCCGCGGATAGGGCGGGAGGGGCGGCCGTGCCGCTGTCCGCTGTGCTGAACCGGCGCCTCCGCCTCTGTCCGCGGTGCTGACGGCGGGGGGGTGTCCCGGGGTCCCCCTCCCGCTGCCCGTGCCCGAGGTAACCCCCGCCGCTGCCTTCGCTGCCACGGGTCCCGCCGCCGCTGCACGCCCTACCCACGGGTCCTGCCGTCGGTTCCCGCTGTGCCGCCTCGCCCCGGATTCTCGCGCTCCCCTCCACACCCCCGGCAACCCCCCAGGCAGGAAGAGTCCGGGGACAGTCCGACGGGCATCCCCCTGCTCCTGCCTGCGCTGCCAGTGCCGGCAGGGCCATGTCGAAGCTACCGGAGAGGCCCGTCACCGCCGCACCGCTCGCCTTGGCGGGCGGGGCAAGGGACATCCGTGGGGCAGGCGGAGGGCTGCAGCTCCCCAGAGCCGCGGACATCGCCGGGGAGCGGCGCGGGGGTCCGGGCAGCGGGCAGAGACAGTGGGCAGCGGGCAACCGCCGCGCCGTCGGGCGGGGCGGGCGGAGGGGCGGCCCCGGGGCAGGAGGAGGAGGAGCCGTCGGGACCGGGGGCGGCGGGGAGGGAGCGCCGCGCAGTGCCAAGCGGCGGCCGGGGCCGGCGGGGCCGGGCCGGGGCCGGTGCCGGGATGGCACTGGAGCGGGCGCTGCTGGCGGCGCGGCAGGGAGACGTGGAGGCGCTGCGGGGGCTGCGTGCTGCCGGGCTGCTGCGGCCGGGGCTGCGGGACGCCCTGGGCGCCTCCCCCGCGCACCACGCCGCCCGCGCCGGCCGCCTCGCCTGCCTCCGGTACCTGGCGGCCGAGGCCGCGCTGCGCGGGGACTCGAGGGCGCGCAACGGGGCCACGCCGGCCCACGACGCCGCCGCCACCGGCAACCTCGCCTGTCTCCAGTGGCTGCTCACACAGGGCGGCTGCGGCGTGCAGGTGCGAGCGGGACGCGGGGGGCGCCGGGGGGTGGTGGGGCCCCGTGGGCACGGGGAGACGGGGTCCTGGCCGGCTCGGGACAGAGCGCGTGGCAGCCCGGGGACCTCGGCATCCCGGCGGCGTTCGGTCCCGACAGGGGCACAGGCCCTCCGGGGCCGTGCCCGTGTCTGCTGGCCCCTCCAGGGTTACACAACGGCAGTACCGGGGCGGTAAGCGGCTTGCACCGGGGCCAGCCGACAGCTAACGCCATGTGATGGATGGAGGAATAGGAGGCAGTGGAGGGGCTGGAGCGGTCTTAAGCGGGAAGGACGTGGTCAGCACGCTTCCGTGACCTCCTGGCCCTGGGCCATCTCCTCCCGCACACACTGAGCAATGAGGGTGGCCGGGCCAGTGGCACAAGGGTGGCTTTGTGAGGCATTTGCCGTGTCCCGACGCAGGCCCTGCCAGAGGGAGACATGCTTGTCCCATGACCCCTCTGATGGCCTGTCCCCTCCCTCCAGCCTGCTCCATGCAGACGGGACCTCCATCCTGGCCAGCCCACCATCCCAGGGCCAGCTCCCAGCCGGTGGATGCCCCACCGCCACCCATGGTCCCCAGTCCCAAGCAGGCCCCTTGCCAGAGGGGCTCAGGTCCCCAGTGCCAATGGCCACCCTGCTTCCTCCCACAGGACACAGACAACTCTGGTGCCACCATCCTACATCTGGCAGCCCGCTTCGGTCACCATGAGGTGATTGATTGGCTCCTCCGCTTTGGAGGCAGCGACCCCACGGCGGCCACCAACACAGGAGCGCTGCCTGTCCACTACGCTGCGGCCAAAGGGGATTTCCCTTCCCTGCGACTCCTCCTGGGACACTGCCCCAGGTAACAGCCCTCACCACTGGCAGGCAAGATGGGCTCTGTGCTGGGGACTAAGCACCCACCAGCAGGGGAGGGGCTGTCAGGAAAGTGGGGTACCCACTGCAGCCCCATCCCTCCCCACAGCCTCTGGGCAACGTGCCAGCGCTGGGGCTGGATGCCACAGCCACCCTCATCCCCCAGCTCCAAGGGCAACACAAAGGCGTTATCAGGCCAGGAGCCACCTGCACCTTCTTTATGGCCCAGAGAGAAAGGGCAAGGAGGACAGTGGTGAGCACTGACAGAAATATTGCCACCGGCCACTGTGTTGGCTCGCTGGGCTCCTGGCGTGGGGCGATAACACAGCCGCCTTTGTCCGCCTGCCGTTATGTAAATGGATTAGGCTGCCCACTGAGGCAAGGCTGCTCCCCGTGCTGGACACGACCTTTCTGCCTGCCCAGGCTGCGGGTATCACTGATGCGGCAGCCCTGTTTGGCTGGCACCACTGCCGCAGTGTCCCCACGTCGCCTGCTGAGAGGGGTACCCGGAGCCAGGCTGGTGCCTGGGGTACGCGGCATGGCAGCCCACCAGCATGCAGTGCTGAGCCTCCCTGCAGGGATGCGGCTGGCGATTAGGCTGGCCCCTAATCTGATTGCCCACAGTGGACAGAGGCTGCTCAAAATAACCCAGTGGGCTGGAGGGCAGTGGGTGTGAGAGAATGTGTAGCTCCCTCACATCCAAGGGGGTGCTGAGGCAGCAGGAGGTGAGCTGGGGCTCAGTGATGCTCTGTCACCGGGTGCCACAACCCCAGACTCCCCCCAGCCTTCCTGCCAGGCAGGAACAGAGCTCACCACAGGCCCCCTGCATACCCACGGCACTCATCAGGTGCAGCTTCTCTAGCCCCAGCCCAGCTCTTTATCCCCTTGCCCCAGGTGCCAGCTCATCTCTGGGACCTGTGAGGATTAACCCCCCACAGCCCACAGCCCACAGCCTGGCCCTGGCCCAGCCACAGCTCCTGCTCGGTGCCCACAGTGTTGGCCCCGGTGTGGTGTGGCGCTGGCGGATGTGCTCCAGCATTGGCTTTCACGCTTCTTGCTGGGGTTGTTCCGCTGCCATTGCCGCCTTCCCCCTGAATTATTTATGGCTGGCCCCGCTCCCGGCCCCGTGCCTGCCCGGGGGCTCCGTTACAGACGTGAAATCCAATCCCCAGGTGCCACTGTGGGGTGCTGGAGCTCCCGGCACAATTTTGCACCAGCTTTTTGGGGTCCCCAGCAGCCGGCAGCCCCGCATGAGGTCCTGGCCATCTGGCAAAGCAGTTTACCAGCGCTCGCCCAAGTGTCTTAAACCCTTCCCGATTAGTAGGAAACTATGATCAGGCTCTGAATGGGTGCCCATGCCCCCTGATATCCCCCTGTGCCCCATCCCAGACTGCCACCATCACAGCCCCAGCCCCTACTTGGGTAGTGGCCAGTGTTGTGCCAGCCCAGTACTGCCTGGTGGCATGGCACAGTGGGAAGGCAGCACTTGCTGTGGCCCGTCTCACAGTTACAGGGATCAATTATTAAGGGCCCACGATCATTGCGATAACAGAGCAGAGTATTTATTGCTCGTCCTTTTTTAAATATTCAATAGGGTTTTTTTATGGAGCACTTAACAAAACTGCCTCCTGCATGGCAAGGAACGTGGGATATGGGGATATGGCTTTGGGATGTGGGCTGTGGGCTGTGCAATTCAGGATGCACAATGCAGGACTGGGGATGCCAAGGGCCACTGGGGTGGTGGGGGAACACCTGTGCCCAGCAGCGGGGCTGGCGGGGGCAGTGGGGCCGGGCAGCACCATGGTGCACGTCAGCCATTCCCTGCCAGCTGCCCTGTGGCCGGTGCTGCCTAAGCCGCTTATTTAAAAATACTGCTAAATTGCAGTGTCCAAAAACAGCCGGAGGAAGGAGCTTAGCCTAAGCAGGCTGATTAACTTAGTGACCTCCCACCGCAGTGCCTGCCGCTGTGCAGGGACCCATTGGGAGCCATGGGGTGGACGGCTCCCAGCCCACACTGTCCACGCTGCCTGGCCCTGGCACTGCCTGCCTGCCCCTTGCCAGAGTATACCCCTGTGTCCCTGGTGTTCCACACGTGCCCATGTCTCAGCAACTGCCATGTACCCTGTGCCCACACGTCCCGGTGTGCTCTTGGCAGTGGTGGCCACAGGTGACGGGTGCTGTGCCCCGCTTGCAGTACGCTGAGTGCCCAGACCAAGACGGGGGCCACCCCGCTGTACCTCGCCTGCCAGGAGGGCCACCTGGAGATCATCCAGTACCTGGTGCAGGACTGCGGGGCCGACCCCCACGCGTGCGCCCATGACGGCATGACCCCGCTGCATGCTGCCGCCCAGATGGGCCACAACACCGTCATCGTCTGGCTGGTAAGTGCCGGCTGCACGTGGTGTGGTGGCATGGCGTGGGGTGCACAGCGCCGGCACTCAGCCCACCTGCCCATGCAGATGAGCTTCACGACAGTGAGCCTATCAGAGCGGGACGCTGAGGGGGCCACAGCCATGCACTTCGCTGCAAGCCGTGGCCATGCCAAGGTGCTGAGCTGGCTGCTGCTGCACGGTGGGGAGATCACTGCCGACGGCTGGGGTGGCACGCCGCTGCACGATGCCGCTGAGAATGGCGAGCTGGAGGTGGGTTCCTGTGGCTGGTGGGGTGCCAGGGCAGGGGGGACCATCCTCTGTCCCTGCCACACACCCCTCCCCTCTCCCCAGTGCTGCCAGATCCTGGTGGTGAACGGTGCCGACCTCAGCATCCGCGACCAGGATGGCTACACAGCGGCCGACCTCGCCGACTACAACGGGCACAACCACTGCGCCCAGTACCTGCGAACCGTGGAGAACATGGTACGGCAGCGCTCCGGAGCCAAGCGCACAGAAAGCGCGCGGGGGGCGTGCGGGGCCCCGCCACCGCCACCCCAGCCCCGACGCGTGCCTGTGCCGGCAGAGCGTGGAGCACCGCGTGCTGTCGCGGGACCCCTCGGCGGACGGGGAGTGCCGGCAGCCCGACTCGGGCATGTCATCGCCCAACACCACGGCGTCCGTGCCCCAGGCGCGCTTCGAGGTGGGCTCCCCTGCCAGCACCCTCTCCAACTACGACTCCTGCCACTCCAGCCAATCCAGCACCGGGGAGAAGAGGGGTGGCCCCGGGGGGGCCCCCGCTGCCCGTGAGTGCGGGGCCAGGGGGCACGGGGTGGGGGGCATGGGGCCAGCCCCTCCTGACTCCCTGCCCTCCGCAGGGGTGCCGGAGCCGGCACTGGTGGACATGCAGGCGTACATGGACATGCTGGACCCCGAGACACGGCCACGGGGCCGGGGACTGCCTGGCGAGGGCCACCCCCCGCCACCACCCCCCGCCTTCCCCCCACCGCCGCCCCCACCCCCCGCTGCCCAGTTCCCCCCCCCCACCCCCTGGCTACCCCGCACCCGTACCCCCCACCGCCCCCCACACCGCTGACATCTATGTCCGGGCCAAGAACAACCTGCGTCACGTGGAGAGCCAGGCGCTGCAACGAGAGGTATGGCCCCAGCACCATGCCCCCTGCACCACGTGCCCTGGGCACAGCCGCTGGCCACACAGCTCGGGGGATGTACCGCCCCGGGGGAACTTGCCACTGGGCACTGATTCCCTGTGGGGAGCCTTTAGGTCTTGATGGCACAAGGAGACAGCACCAGCTGGAGGCCATGTACCCTCGATGCTGGCGCATGCTGGGGGGGCCAGGGTGCCAGCAGCAGCGAGGTGCAGCAAGCCAGCAACACTCCGGTGCCTCCCTGGCACTGGGCAGCCATGCTCCTCCACCATACTGGCTGGGGTACCTGGTGGCATGGTGCAGGCCAGTGCATGGCTGGCCCTGGCAGCCGCGCCCACGCGGCCTCAGCGACGCCACCAGCACCACACCGAGCTGGGCGTGGGCGGCTGCGCAGGCTGTAACCTGAGCAGCCAGCTCCGGTGTCACCCGCGCTGCAGGTGTTGGGTGGCACAGCCAGCGCTGCCAGGAGCTGAGAGGGCTCAGCCGGGCGTGCACAGGTAAGAGGGGTGCAGCCCCCGGGGTGGGTCGAGGGGGAATAGGGATGTGGTGGGCTCAGGGCTGCCACAACCTCTTACCGTGTCTCTTGCTACCCTAACTGAGGACTGGTGCCTGGTGCATGGCCATTGCTGGGGTACTGGCAGAGCCCAGTGCTGTGGGGGACGGGGGCACATACGATGGGGGCTCAATGGAGCCGCAGATGCCAGTCTGTGCAGAGCTTGGGACCCTGTTGTACTCATTGTGCACAGCCCTGGCTTGTTAGCTCCTACCAGGGTAAGGAGTGGCCCTGCCAGGGACTACAGAGCTGGGCTGCCCTGGGGAGGGGCGGGTGTGTGCCAGCCCAGTGCCAGAGTGGTGCGGGTACCCCACACAGCGGGGTGCGGGTACCCCACACAGCGGGGCACTGACCCTCACACCCAACCAGGGCTGGGGCTGCTGGAGCAGGAGATGGGCTTGGCACAGCGCCCATGGCAGCTGGAGCAGGCAGCACCAAGCTGGTACTTGTTGACTTAGCTGGGGCTGGCAGCGGTGGTGAGAGCCCGGGCTTGCCGTGCACATGCCACAGGTGGAGGTGGCGCACGGACAAATGCAAATAGTGGGGCCTCTGACATGGGGAGTGAGGCTGTGCTTCCACAGCACCCAAAATCCAGGGAGAGGGCACGGGCCCTAGAGCGCTGGCACTCATCAGCACGACCCGCAAAGCTGCTGCGGTATGTGCCGGGGTGAGCCAAGGCTGCGCTGCCTGAGAGCCCCGTTCAGAGGGAGGTTTGGAACCGGCCCTGGCCCCGCGCAGGATAAGCTCCCGATAATCCACGGGGCTGGGGCTCGGCACTCCTGTTCCCAGGGGGTTATCCCAGGGGAGGCTCGGCCGGGCTCTTGGGCACGGGGGTCACAGTGCCAGGCGCCGATGACACATGCTGCCAACCCAGCATGAAGCCCCTGGTGCAGCCTCATGCTGAGGAGACCTCTGGGGAATGTGCCTGCCATTCCCCCCAGCCTGGCATCTGCCCCATGGCCACCCTGTTTGCAGCCGGGCACGGCTGCGCTGAGATGTGCTCCCTGTTGCAGCTGGCATCGCGTGAGAGCAGCCCCGAGGGCCTGCGCCGGGCCGACTCCACGAGGCGGTCAAGGAATTTCGGCAAGCAGCCGAGCACTGGTGACTACTACAAGCACCTGGGACACGCGGTGGCTGAGCAGCCGGGCCCGCGGAGAATGGCGCACAGCGAGGAGGTGAGGCCCAGCACCACACCACTGCCCTGCACGTGGCTCGGTGGCACCAGCACTGGGCGACGACTGCCCACGGTCTCTTTCAGGCATCGCCCATCTCGTCGGACACCATGCGCAATGGGGAGAGCAAGCCTGGAGCCGAGCTGCCACCCCCGCCACCACCTCCGCCACTGCCCGATGCTGGCTGCCCACCGCCCCCACCCCCACCCCCTCTGGCTGAGACCCCCGCCGGCCCCCGCCGCTCCTCCTCCTCCACGGGAAGTAAGTGGCAGGGTGTTGGACACACACAGGGAGCAATCCTGGGCGCCGTCCCATTGGCTGCACCTTGGCACCGGCCACCCCGGTGCATCTCCTCCTGTGGCACTCTGGCCGCGCGGCTCCTGACAGCCTCTCTGTCCTTCTCTCCTCCGGTGTCGGCGCGGGGGCCCCCATGCCCGCCCGCCCCCGCCTGCTCTCACTGCTGGCCGCTTCTCTTCTCTCTTGTCTCGCGGTGGCCAAATCCTTCCTCTGCCGCGCATCCTGCGCTGCCTCTCTGCTTCTCCCCCTAGGAGGAAAGGCGCTCAGGCAGATGAAGAGTAAGTACCAGCGCCCCGCGCTCCTCCTCAGGGGGTGCCCCAGTGTGGGGCACAGCCAGAGAGGCCCAACCCGGCACCATTGTGCCCAGAGCCATGGGGCATCAGCGGCCACTGGGGCCAGCACCTACCCGCTGCCCTCCCGCCCACTGAGCCCTCGCTGCCGCGTCGCCAGGCGGGTGCCACGCGGGTGCCTCAAGCAGCAGCGCAGGGCTGGGAGGGCTGGGCGGGCAGCTGGGGCCCCACGCCCCCCACGGCCCCCACGGCCCCGCCGCCGGCCCCGCGCACAGAGGGCCTTTGTTCGCGCTCAGCCGGCCAGCGTGACCCCGCCACGTGAGCACACCGGCTGCTCCCCCACCGCTGACTGCAGCCGGCGGGCTTGGCCGCCGCTCAGCACCCGCTTTATTAGCGCCGGCTCCCAGGGCTGGGGGGTCTCAGCCGGCGCTGGATGGCAGCACGCGCGTCCCGCTGGGCCCTCAGCACCCGCAGCCGTCTGGCCCCAAGCGGGGCGAGCTGCGGGCGCCAGCGCCGGGGAGGGGGCTCTGCCTTGGCACGGCACCATGGGCCATTAGGGACGCACGCATGGCTGGCACAGACGGTGGGTGCTCGCGGGGTGGGAGGCGAGAGCAGTAGTGCGGGCATACCTGGGGGCATTGCTGTGCCCTGGTGCCGATGCCGCGTGGCCCCTGGGGCTCAGGACTGGCCATGGAGCTGGCTCAGGCTGTTGGTGCATTGCTGCCGGGGAGCTTAGGGGATCTAGGGGCCCCGGTGAGGTGGCACAGGGCTGTCCTGCTGTGTCGGGGCTGCCACCAGCCGTGGAGCCATCCCTCTGCAGGCAGGTCACTGCTGTCAGCACAGCTCCACGGGGTCGGTGGCATGTCGGGCTGTGGCTGTGGGGGGCTCCAGGAGCTGGGTGATGGGGAGGTGCTCCAGCAGCATTCCATGGACCCAGTAAGCTGGGTGTCGCGACGCTGGTTCCGTGGACCTGGGGAGCTGGGTGCTGTGGTGCTCTTCCTAGGGACCCCGTGATCTGGATGCCAGGGTGCTGGTCTGGCAGGGTCCTATGGACCCAGGGTACTGGGTGGCAGGGTGCTAGTTCCATGGACCTGAGGAAGCTGGGGTACTGGTCCCTTGTAACTGAGGAGCTGGGTGCTGTTCTGATGGAGGTCCCAGGGGCTCCTGGGTGGAGGGAGTCAGCCAGACCCCTCCACTGTGCCCTGTGAGCTGGCAGAGTAGCTGGGGGGCAGGGAGCTGCCGGTGGTGGAGCTCTTACTGCCCACCCTCCCTCCCCGCAGGCACCAAGTCCTTCAACATGATGTCCCCCACCGGCGACAACTCAGAGCTACTGGCCGAGATCAAGGCTGGAAAGAGCCTCAAGCCGACACCGCAGAGCAAAGGCTTCACCACCATCTTCTCTGGCAGCGGCCAGGCAGGGGCTAACGTAGGTGGTGACAGAGGACAGGGGAGCTGCTGGCATGGCACAGCATGGCACGGTGGAAGCCTACCACCCTCCCTCCCTCCCTCCTTCCTTGCAGGCAGAGTCGCCAGCGTCCTCCCCATCACCCACCAGGACGCCCACCCCGCCAACCACCCCCGAGGCTGCCGGGCCACCACGCTGCCTGGCAGGGGGCTCGCCAGAGCCGGTGCTGAACGGGAGCTCACCAGTGCCGGTGGCGGGAGCTGGGGCAGTGGTGGAGGCGGAGGTGCTGGTGCCGAGCCACGACGAGCAGGGACGGCCCATCCCCGAGTGGAAACGGCAGGTGATGGTGCGCAAGCTGCAGCTTCGCATGCAGGAGGAAGAGGAGCAGCGGCGCAAGGTAGGGGGGTCCCGCGTGCTGGGGCGGTGAGCGCAGTGCAGTCACAACCCAGCAGCTCAGGACACGGCGAGATGGCGCGCATGGCATCGCCTCTGGCTCCCAGCCGCACAGGGGGACCACCCCAACTGCATGCAGGGGTGTTCTGCCTGGCGGCGGCTGCACAAGGTGCACGTGGTGTGGCCTCAAGAGCCCCTTTGCCCTCTTTCCCGACGCAGCCTGGGAGCCGCTCGCCGCCCCTGTGCCGGCGTGGGCCACCCACCCATGGGGACACCCTGGGACCCACTGGGCAACTGATGCAGGAGGAGGACGTGAGGCACCTGGAGAGGGAGCTGGGGAGGCTACGGGTGATGCAGGAGGTGCAGCGGCCAGGGCGGCCAGATGAGCTGCTGCCGCACCCCGTGCTCCCCGACACCCTGGCACCCCAGCGCTTTGGCCTCACCTGCGAGGACCCACCCACCCACGGCAGCCACCCACCCCCAGCACCGAGGAGCCCGGCCACGATGCCAGTCACCCTGGGGGTGTGGGAGGGCCCAGGGGCAGGGGGGGTCACGGGCAGCCCCCGCAGCCAGCATGATGCCCGGCACGAAATCCTGGGCTGCGGCGTCTCTGTCCGCAGTCTCAAGGCCAACTATGAGGGGCCGGGGGGAGCCCCTGCACCCCTGCCCAGGGTCACCAAGCGCAAGCGGGCACAGAACACTGGCAGCACCCGCCAGCCTGTCCTGGAGGAGGAGTATGGGGATGGGGCACCACAGCAGTGCCGGCTGGCATCACCAGAGACAAGCAGTCTGCCGGAGTGCGCCGAGGTGCACAAGGAGCGTGCCATCTGCCTCTTCCTGGAGCACTGGAAGAAGCGGGCACTGGCGGCAGTGCCCAGGGAGGAGCGGCTGCAACAGCCTGGGAGGCGGTGGCCAGCGGCAGGGCAGCTGCTGGCCCGCTGGAGGAGCATCGCCCGCAGGGTGCCAGGGCGGCAGATCCGGCGTTTGAGCCGCGCCACAGTGCTGTACTGGCCCCAGCACTTCCTGCCCCATGTTGGTGGTTCACCCATGCCCCACGACAGCCTCCCACTCGACCTCTTCATGCTGGGCTACTTCCAGCTGCTGGAGATGCCGCTGAGCCCCGAGGAGCGGCGCTTCCGCCACCTCCTCTGCTACGAGATGTTCGACCGCCTGGGCAGCCACAGCTGGCACCGTGTCCGCCGCTTCCACCGTGCCGTGCTGGAGCGGGTTGAGGCTGGCCAGCACCACTGGCTCGACGGCTTTGGGGACCTTGTGCAGGAGTTTTTCAGGGATGGCCCCCCTGTGGTGGCAGAGACTCCACCAGAGCCTCCCACCACGGCCTCAGGAGGAGAGGGGGCAACGGTGCCAGTGCTGGTGCCGGAGCTGGGCGAATTCAGCGAGGAGGATGTCTGCCGCTTCATTGACCGCAGCTTCTCCTTCTGGAAGGAGAAGGAGGCTGAGCTGTCCGACACCTGAGCCTGCGGGGAAGCTGTGTGCTGGGCAGCGGTGTGGCATGGGGCTGGCTGGGAGCAGGCGCCAGGGGCAGCAGGACCTGGGGCCGGGGTGCGCTCAGCTGCCACTGCGGCTGTCGGAAAGCTTAGTGTGGGCTGATGGCCCCGGGCCAGGGTTGCAGTGTGCCGCTTGCCGTGGCTGTGTGTTGTGCAGGGGGTGCAGCCCCAGGGCTGCGTTCCCCTCCGGTGTGGCGTTTGCAGTGCCGGGGCAGCGTGGGCCCCTGTGTGTCGGTGCAATAAAGCTGTGGTGTGCTGCGAAGGGCTGGCCACACCGCGCGCTCCTTCCTCCTCCCCGCGCCAGCAGAAGGAGGGCGGCACGAGGCAATGTTGGCAAGCCATGTGCCAGCAAGGCCCCACCTGTGCCGACATGTGGTGCCTCATGCCAGGGTGCTGCTGCTGCCCCATGCTGCCGGCAGCAATGGCAGGCTCCTGGCAGTGCCATAATGTGGCTGTCTGTTGCAGGAGAAGGAGGAGGAGGCACGCCTGGCCAGCATGCCAGCCTGGAGGAGAGACATCCTGCGCAAGAAACTGGAGGAGGAGAGGTGAGCCAGGGCCAGGGGATGTTGCGCCCACCATTCACCCCCCCAGCTCCACTAACCTGCTCTTCCCTTTGCCTTCTCAGGGAGCAGAAACGGTGAGTGCCGCAAACCCCTTCCCTGGGTGGGCGGGCACGGCAGCTCCGGCAGCTCTGGTGACTGCGGTGCCCTGTGCCCACCGCTGCCAAGCAGGAAAGAGCAGGAGAAGCTGAAGCGGGAGGAGGAGGAGAAGGAGAAGGAGCAGTCGGAAAAGCTAAGGACTCTCGGGTACGATGAGACAAAGCTGGCACCCTGGCAGCGGCAGATCATCCTCAAGAAAGGGGACATAGCCAAGCACTAGTCACGCCACGCCGTGCCCTGGCTCTTCGCGGCGGGAGGAGGCTGGCAGGTCCCACCAGGGACCGGGACGCACCTCGGCACCCTCCTCCTGCCGCGGATGGCTGCGTCGCCCGGCACAGAGGAGTCCCCACTGCTGCCCCAGGCACCCGTAGCCCCCTTCCCACTGCTGCCAGCCCACCACCACCCCGTGCTGACCCTCGCAAAGCGAGCCGTCACAGTGTGGGGCACCTGGCTCCTTGTGTGCTGCCCAGCTCAACGGCTGCAGCCGGGCTCACTGTGCTGCCTGGCGCCCCGTGCTCCCCGCTGGCACCGCTTGCCCTTGCGGCTGTGGCACACTCAACTCCGCTCACTCCCTGCCCGCCTCTGGAGCTGCTTGAGGCCGGCTCCCGGCTCACCTCCACCCCGGACCGCCTGCCTTTCCAGCAATTAAAGCGATAAACCCCGCCAGCAGTGCCCCGCGCCTTCCTGGGGCTGCCTGTGCCATCCCCTGCCCGCTTCAGGGTACCCCCATTGCCCATACTGCTCCTGTCACCCCCATGGCCACCATCACCCACCTCACCCCATCACCTGCAGCAGCCACATCACCAGTGGTGGCCCTGGTGTCAGTGATGCTCCAGTGCCCAGCTGGGCTGGCACAGCCCCTGGAAGAAGGGGCGAGGGCAAGCAGATGGAGAACACGCCACTTTATTGGGCAGGGGCAGGCACGCCCAGCAGCGGGCGGCCTCGAGAACTATCCCATGGGTTCCCGGCGGGCTCGGTGCCCGCTCGTCCCGCGAGCGGCCAGGCAGCCTGTGTGCTGGGGCGCAGGGTCCCCCCCCGCCCTGGGAGCAGGGGCACATAAATAGGGGAGGCAGGCAGGTAGGGAGGGGACATAAAACTGACATAAAATGTCTACACGGCATAAGTAACAATACTTAGGGGTACGGCTCAGCCGAGGCACCCAGCGAGCCAGGGAGGTGCCAGGACCTCTCTCTGCTGGGGTGCAGCACCGAGGGAGGGTCAGGGGCCCGCCAGCAGGCTCCGGCGTAGTGCCTCGGCACAGCCGGCCAGGTCCATGCGCTCCAGGGCGGCAAAGACGCGGTCGAGTGTGGCACTGGTCTGCTGGCACCAGCGCTTCAGCATCTCATACTGCTGGTCACGGATGTGAGCCACCTCCAGCTCCACCAGCTCAATCTCTGCCTCCCGCAGCTCCAGCACCCGCATGAACTCCTTCCAGCGCCGCACCGGCACCGCATCGATGATGGTGTAGAGCTGGCTGCCATGCAGCAGGGTGCCGTGGGGCTGCGGGGGCACGGAGGGCTCCACCTCGCCAGCCGGCTGTGCAGCGCTGCCCGGCTGCTGCTGCAGCAAGGCCTGCTGCTCGGGGCTCTGCCTTGCCATGCCAGTAGCATACTCTGTCATCGGGGAGGAGGGCAGCCAGGTGCAGCACTGGCTGTCCCACCGCTGGGCACTGACCTGGTACGACGGCATAGTTCCAGCCGTGAGGGTGTCCACATGTGCCACAGGGAGGGGACCGCCTGCCAGGGCATTGTGCTGGAGCCGCTTCCTCTTGTGATAGATGGCGAGGGCACCCAGGAAGAGGGGCCCAGTGAGCGCCAGCACAATGTACTCCAGCCCTGAATCTGCAAGGAGGAGTGGGAGCATCAGCCGGCTGGCACAGCATCCCCTGTGCCACTGCGCCGACCCCACCGCCCCCGCACCTTGGCCGCTGCCGTCACCGCACGCCCGCTGGCACTCCTTGCCGCAAGTCTCCGGGGCGCTCCTGCAAGGAGAGGGGAGCTGGGGGTGCCATACTGCGCCACGCCACAGCCCCACGTGTCCCTGGCTGGGGCACAGGAAGGGTCAGCGCTTACGCGTGGCACGGCCGGCACTCATCACCCTCAGCATAGTAGTCAGGCTTGCAGCTGCCACAGAGCGTGTCCTGTGCCTCCGAGCCTGGGGAGAAGGTGGGCATTAGGGGGGCAGCAAAGCCAGAGGTGGCACAGCTGGAGCAGGCACACTGCAGGCCAGGCAGCAGCACTCACAGGGCCGCTGGATCAGGCGCCCGGTGCAGGGCTGGCACTGCCTGCAGGAGAAGTCGCTGCAGCTCTCGTCGAGGCAGTCACGGAAGCGGCCGGACTTGCAGCCACAGGCGATGTTGCTGGTGGCCGAGCAGTTGCTCAGCACTCTCTGGAAGGCTGCAGAAGACAGGTGGTGAGTGGCACTTGGCAGCACATCGCGGCACCGTTCAGCACCACATGGCACGGTTCAGCATGGCACGGAAGGCCACCAGCTCACCTTGGCGGTCACACTCATAACAAGCCTGGCACTTGGTGAAGGTGTTGGGCTGGGCGCGGAAGGTGCCAGCGGGACAGGCAGTGCAGACTGTGTCGTTGCCATGGCTTGAGCATGGGGTGAGCAGGAATGTCCCTGTGGGGACAGTGGGGTGACAGGGAGAGCCACTGTGCCATGGCGTG
The DNA here is from genome assembly GCA_025345505.1 of Todiramphus chloris collaris. NCBI lineage: Eukaryota > Metazoa > Chordata > Aves > Coraciiformes > Alcedinidae > Todiramphus > Todiramphus chloris. Next base: position 5,485,886 of record JANVCC010000174.1, read on the forward strand.
CCATGCCATGCTGCACGGGCCAGGCAGCTCTCACCTGCGGGACACTGAACGCAGCAGCGGTGAACCCCCTTGATCCAGCTCATGCCAGCAGGGCAGGGGTGCCTCGCGGTGAGTCTCTGCGGGTGGGGGGGCAGCTGCACTGGGACGCGTTGCCCCTGCAGCACAGCATGGTCCTGGAGCCCCGGGGGCTGCGATCCACTCGCTGCCAGCCACAGCACTGCCACGATCACCTGTGGGCAGGGGGAGGGCAGGGGTGCAGCAGCCGGGACACCCCAGAAGCCACGCAGCCCTCGCCCCGTGCTCCTCGCCCTGCCAGCCACACACGCTGGGCTACCCGAGCCAGAGCCGAGCTTGGCCCAGTGCCGGGTGGACACGGGTGCGGGCGGCTGGCACCATGGCTGGAGACACAGCCTGTGTCCCAGAGCTTGGCCGGGTGTGTGGCCCTGGGGTGGGGAATGCCCCATGGCAGCCCCTCCGCTGTTTCCCCTGCCCTACCGCAGCATGCGGCTTTCTGCTGGCGGCACAAATGCCATGGGGACCACTCTGCCACCCCCTGTGCCCGGGGGCTGCTACCCGCTGTCTCTCGTGTGAGCTGCAGGCAGTGCTGCCAGGCAAGCCTGGGCTCGGGGCCAGGATACACAGCTGCCTGCCCCTCACCAAGTCAACGGGGACAAGGGAATTGGGCACATAGGCTGGCAGTGCCCCTGCCCGCAGACGGGCCAGCCCGGGAAGGTGCTGGCAGCCGGGTGCGGGAGGGTTAATGCTGCCGGCATTGGCTTTCCTGGGGTTGATCTTCCTCGCAGAGGAGGCGATTTCCTCCCCGAGAGGAAGCTGTGCCCGCTCACGCTCTCCCCGATGCTATCGCAGCCTTGTACATGTGTCCCAAACTAGGTCAGTGCTCCCCCGCCTTAGGGTGCCAGGCGCTGCACCCAGGGGAGCCCCGCTCCCCAGATGGCCCCGCCTGGGGTGGCCCACGCTGGCACCAGGGCAGGGGGCTGGGGAGGCCCACAGTGCCAGCAGCGGGGGAGAGGAGCCAGGGGATTCCTCGCCGGGGGCTGGATTTCCCAGCCACGATGTCCCCGATTGCGGCAGCTGAATCATTTTCTATTAAACCCGTCACTGCTGGCGGACTGGAAAATGCGCACGGGACGCCCTGCTCAGAGCCCCTGCCCCGGCTGCCAGCGGCACATCTGAGTCACCACCCAGGCTCAGCCTGCCCACGGCAGGGCCCTGACTGCCAGGGGGCAGCTGCCCCTTCCCCAGCACGGGGAGCAGGTGCCCCATGGGCTGGGACCCTCAGCACAGGACCTGTCCCACCACTGCCTGGGCAGGGGTAGAGCCACCGCTTCCCGTGCCCTGCAAGAGCCACCCCTGCATGAAAGCGGCCCCACTCTGGCACCCTTGTGCTGGGGCAGCCATCTGCCCAGCCCTGGGATGGCTCCCAGCAGCTGCCACGCCTGACCTGTGCCCGCAGGCTGCCGGCTCAGCTGGTCCCTGCAGCAGTGCCCTGCCTGCGGCCCTGAGGCTGAGCCTGCCCATGTCACAGCCACTTGCTGGCTGTGCCCACAGCAGTCCCTGGAGCCGCGCCCGTGGTCCCCAGAGCTGTGCCATGCCCGGTGCTTTGGCAAAGCAGACCCTAGTCCCATGAGTCCAGCTGGAAGGGGGAAGCGTTTTTGGTACACTTGGCACCAGGCTTACACCTCCCCACCCCTGTCTCCTTCAGACCCCCCCATGGTACCCCAGAATTGGTGCCAGGGGTCCTCAGGATCCCGGTGCCACCGCACTCACCCAAGCCGCCCCCAGGCAGCAGTGCTTCATCCTTGCAGCTGATGTGGCTGGGTCATGCCGGGGCAGCCAGGGGACCAGGGCAGTGGGCACAGCAGGGTGTCAGGGCAGCTCAGCACCCGAGTGGGGTGCCCCGGCCCCCCATTGCCGCTGCCGGCAGCAGCGTGTGACGCGTGGTGACTGAGCGCCCGCCCTCCCCACACAGCCTTTTACACCCAATTGCGGCAGAGGAAATGCTTTTTTGGAAATGAGTCCAGGGGGTATGAAATCACATGATGGGAGATGCCAGGCGCAGGAGGAACCTGTGCTGCCTTGCCACGGGCCGCCTGCCCCTGCCTTCCCTTGCCCACTAGCATTGACTCACTGTGGCTGGGGGAACATGGGGAGTAGCACCGGCCCCCTCCCCAGATTGCTGACCCCACTCCAAGCCCTGGGACGTGAGGCTGGAGTCACTCCAAGCCTCAGCCCGATGTCTACCCCGGCAGGACTCCCTCAGCCGTGCCACATGCCCACCACGGTGCTGCCCAGCCCGAGGGTGCCATCGCGGACAAAGGAGAGATGAGGCAGGGGCGAGCATGCACCAGCTGCTTTATTGCTTGGCTGGAACATGGAGCACAGCCTGGCACAGGACAGCAGCTGGTGCTCCAGCCACCACCCCGTCCCCCTGCAGCTCCCACGCTTGGGCACTACTGCCCGTTGCCACCCGTTCCACCCCAACAGGCAAACCCTGCCCCAGCCAGACGCTGGGGCCACCACCTGCCCCAGCCCAGCACTGTCCCTTCTTGCCATCAGCCCCAGACTCCTCTCCATGCCACCTGCAGCAGCATGCCACCAGCACCACATTCCTCTCAGCACCTTCCCCACTCACCACTGCCAACATCATCGTCCCTTCCTTGCCCATGGGAGCCACCCTACAGATCCCAGCAGCCCTCTGCCCGCTGCCCACTGCCCTGTGGGGTGGCTGTGCCCCAACCAATGGCCCCACTCTCTGCAGACATGGGCTCAGCCCAAACCATGTGCCATGTCCATCCCTACTCCAGGGAGAAGCGGGCAACCCCCCACAGCCATGCCCAGGGCACATCCTCGCTGAAGGGACCAGTCTGCATCCCCATCCGTGCTCCCACCGGCGTGGCATCCCAGCACCCGCTCTGCACAGCCACGGCGTTACGCTACAGTTAGAAGCGAGAGCAGCTTCTTGGTGCAGCTGTGTGTCCATCCTCACCACCCCGGCAGCTCTCAGACCTCCCTGCAAGGCACAGAGCAAGGAGAGATACCCTCAGCACTGGGAACCGGCTCCTGGAGACCATCCTCTGGGAGCAGGTGGGCAGGAGGGCGCTTACGAGGCAGTCAGCGTGGAGTTGAGCAGCAGCGTGGTCCGGATCCGGTAGAGCTGCGCCAGGGTCAGCTTGCGGTGTTGTGCTGACTGTGGGTCTGAGAGGGTCCGGTGGGCAGGGGGCAGAGGGTTGCGACCGAGGTCCCCTGGGAGGGACGTGGGTCTCTCCACCTGCTCCTCTGGCTCCGAGAGCTCAGAGGTGGAGCTGCTGCTGCTCCTGGGGGCAGCTGGGGGGCCAGGGGCTTGGCTAGTCCAAGGCGAGCCAGGGCAGAGGTCAGAGAGGCTGCGGCTCTGGCTGAGAGGGGCCAAGGGGCCAGAGGGCAAGAGCTGGGGCAGGTTGGCCTCCGACTTGGACTTGAGCACCCTGGCTGGGTAGGGCAGGAGCTGCACGGGTGTCCGGCGGCGCAGCCGGGGCGAGGGGGGCCGCAGGGCCGGGGCTGCCATGGGGGGCTCACATCCCTCCTTGGCCACCCCCTCCGGCTGCTGGCCAAAGTCCCGCAGGGAGGCGGGTGACATCGTGCCATAGGCGCTGTCGATGGAGGACGAGCGGCAGCCACCGGCCGGAGGGGCCACACCGTGGGGCAGGGGTACGGGCAGGGCACCCGCCGGCAGCTCCTGGGTGGGGGTGTCAGCAGAGGTGCCGGTGCCAGTGGAGGTGCCAGTGCCAGTGGAGGAGCCGTCTGAGGTCGAGCTGAATGGCCCCGCGTCCCAGTCTGGGGAGGAGAGCTCATCGCTGCCGTCCGCAACCACCACGGCGAGGGTCTCAGTAGAGCCATTGGAGGTGCTGTGGGGGATGCAGGGTGAGGAGGGGGCTGTGCCAGGCTGGGGGTGTGTGGGGGCCCCCCTCCCACTCCTTACCACTGCTGCGAGTCTGGGCTGGCACTGCTGTGGCGCAGGACGGTGGGTGAACTGGCAGCTGAGGTGCTGCTCTCGCCATCTTCCTCCTCCTCCTCTTGCAGGCGCCGGCACTGCCGCAGCCGCTGCAGCAGGTTCTGGGGAGGGGGAGGCATCAGAAAGGCACTGGGTGCCCACAAGACCCCTGCCCACCGCCCACGCCCCTCACCTGAGCATTGCGCACGGCCTCGACCCAGCTGCGGCACAGCGACTGCCCGCTGGCCTGGAAGGTGTAGGCGGCCACGGCACTCCCCAGCTCGTTCAGGTAGATGAGGAGGAAAGATCCTGTGGGCAGGGGCTGTCAGCAGCGTCCAGGGATCCCCCCGCAGCCCCCAGTACCCCTGGCACCACTCACCCGGATCCCTGAGCTCCTGGCAAATGACCTTGTCCACCAGCAAGGGCTGCCGGACCACCTTGGTGCGCTCAGCCTTCTTGAGGGGCTTGGTGATGAGGAAGAGGTCAGTGAAGAGGAAGCAGTAGACATCCATCTGGGGGCGAGAGGGGGGCTGTGGGCACCAGCTGGCAGGGTGGGCAGGGGCCAGGGCCAAGGCTCCCCATCCTCCACAGTCCTCACCTTGCTGTCTTTACCTTCCCGCATCCGCAGGCTGCCCTCGAGGAGGAGCTGACGGGTGTCTTCGGGGGAGGCGCCAGGGATAGGGGCCGTCAAGTCCAGACGCAGGAACTCCTTCAGCAGCTGCCGGGAGTCCCTGGTATCAGCACCGGGTGTGGCATGGGGTGGCAGGGCATGGGGTAGCATAGGGCAGATTGGCATGGTGTGGCACAGGTTGGCTTAGCTTGCATTGAAATGACATGGGGTGGCATAGCATAGTATGGCACAGCATGACGTGACATGAGGTAGCATAGCGTGGGGTGGCAGGACATGGATGGCACAGCAGCTCTGCTGTGCCCACCCTACCTTGTCCACCTCATCTGTGCTGCCCTCCACCACCTCATAGGTGTCGATACGGCTGAGGATGGTGGCCAGGCGCTGCCGCTCCTGCCGCTGCCGCATCCGCGAGTTGACGTCGTTGATGAAGCGCTCCACAGAGCCGATCTGCGGCCAGGGTGGCGGTGGGCTCGAGGGGCGGGGGGACCACCCCGCGCCGTGCCCTCCCACCCTGTGCCCCCAGCCCCTTACCATGGTGGTGATGGCATCGCGGGCACGAGGCTCGTCTGTCTTCTTCAGCACGGACTTGAGGAGCAGCGGGTACTTGGTGAGGCGCTGGTGGGGCTTCACCAACATGTCGCTCAGCTTCAGGCGGCTGCACTGCTCGTGCTTCTCGGCCCACTGTGGCACAGAGGCGTCAGCCCTAGCAACAGCACCGGCCCTGGCACCGGCTCCCACCTGCTCCCCTTACCGTGACGTAGGCGCGGAAGAGCTCGCTGTCCCGCAGCAGCGCCCGCATGTACTCCATGCAGCCCTCCTCCTCCATGCAGTACCGCACGTAGGGCTTGAAGAGGGAGCCGAACTGCAGGGTGCAGGGGGTCACCACAGGACGCGGTACAGTGCAGCCCCCCACCACGGCACAGAGTCCCCACTCACCGTCTTAAAGCCGTTGAGGAAGTCAAGGGGGTCGAGCAGTGCCCTGGTCCGGCGTGCCTTGGCCAGCACCGGGGCCATGACGCTGCGCCACAGCTCCCGGTGCAGCCGGATGATCTCCATGATGTTGCTGAAGAGCCGTTCGGTGTCCACCTGCGGGGGGGGAGGCTGCAGCTGGAAGGGCGATACCCTCTCCCTGCTGACGTGGCCAGGCTGAGGTGCCACCCCCAGCCTGGGGGTCCCCAGACCCCCCAGCACCACTCACCTCGCAGAGCAGCCCCGACTCCTGCAGGTTCAGCAAGCAGCAGAGGAAGAGCTGCGGGGACAGAGCATGGAGCTGGGGGGATTGCAGCCGCGGCCCCCAGCCCCCAGCCCCCCGCCATGGCGAGGCGCAGCGCAGCAGGGCACTCACGTCAGTGATGACTTTGAGCTTGCGGATGTAGGTGGCCTCGGTGTGCAGCAGCTCCCAGATGGCTTCCTGCTGGTGGCACTGCCGGCGCGACAGGGCCTGCCGGGCCGAGTGTCAGCGCCGTGCTGGGGGCTGAGCGGCAGAGCTACCTCGGCCCCCAGCCCCCTGGCCTTACCTCGGCGCCCTGGATGATCTGCTGCCAGCTGTCCTCCAGCACCAGCCCAGCCTCATCCCCATCCTCTTCCCAGGAGTCACGGTCAAAGCGGAGCTGGGGTGGCAGCTTGGGCAGCCCAAAGGTGCCATAGGCGTGCAGCCGGCTCGTCAGCTGCTCCAGCTTCTCTGTCTCCTGGACGAAAGTGGGGCGCAGAGAGGCTGGGCAAGGGGCTGGCAGGGATGTGCCATGGATCCCCCTCACCCTGCCCACAGAGCTGGGGGGCCTCAAGCCCTGGAGGGACCCATCCCAGCTCCCCAGCATTGCCGCGGGCAGCTCCAGTGCCCCCTCCCCATGCCCACACCCCACCTACCCGCCCGAAGGAGCCAGTGCTGGTGCCAGAGCCGAAGAAACCGCTGAAGCGGCTGGCAGCACGGTTCTTCCAAGTGTCAGTGCCATTGGCAGGCAGGGAGACACTGCCATGCGGGGCAGACTCGGGGCTGGGGATGCTGGCGTCCCCCAGGAACTCTGTCATGTTCTTCCTCCGCCGGCCCGGAGCCTGCAGCAGGGGCAGCCGGTGACCCTGGGGTCAGCACCTGGCACGGCTGCGCTGCCAGGATGGGGCCAGGGGCACGGCACGGCAGACACTACAGCAGGGCTGTCCTCAGGCACCCGCGGGACGGGGAGGCACCCAGATGGCACCGCCAGGCAGCGGGGCACCCCCTGCCCGCACTGACCTGCCTACCTGCATCCCGGGGCGAGGGGCTCAGGGCATCCCGCAGAGCGCAGCCCCGGCCCAGCCGCCTGCCCGCTGCGCTCCCGGCTCGGTGGCGGGGCCGGGGCTGGGCAGCTGCGGCCGTGCTCCTCCGAAACAAAAGGAGGTGGGGCCAGCGCCGAAAACCTAATTTCCCCCCTGCCAGATAAGCTGACCAGAGCCGAACAATTCACCGCGGAGATCAAAGGCGCCTCGGGAGCTGGGCCATGGCCAAGTGGCTGCCGCTGTCCCGGGCACCCCTGCCCCGGCTGCTCCCGGCACGGCCCCGGGCCGCGCTTGCTGGCATCTCCCTGCCCCAGCACAAAGGGCAGCAGGGCTGGGGATCTCCTGCCGCTGGGCAGAGCAGGGCACACGCACACACACCGCTGCCACCAGCGCAGCCCCACGCCCTGCCACGTCCGCAGCCCCGGCTGCGGGGAGGCACCGCGGGCACCATCCCCGTTACTCACCACGCTGCCATGTCCCCAGGCGCCCCGGCCGCTGCCAGCCCCACTGCCCCAGCACAACTCAGCTCCTGGCTGCTCCCAGGAAGGCGGTCGGGCCCGAGACCCCCCCAGGGGGGTCTGGTTGCCTGCTGGCCCCCCTGCCCTGCCAGGGCCATGCCGGTCCTGCAGCCAGGCATCATAGTGCTGGACGCGGGCGGCCACCAGCCCCGGCCACGCAGCCAGCTTGGCACGCTCAGGGGCTGCCGGCCTGGGGCTGAGCACCGCGTCCTCTCGGAGCCGCTTCCCATCCTGCTCCCATGGGGAGTGGCGGCCGCCCAGCCCCACACCTTATCTGGGGCCAGGGTCCACAGGGCAGGACTAAGCTGTGCTCAGCAGCTGCTGGGTGCCATGGTGAGAGGAGGGCCAGTGGCCAGAGTGAGCCTTGGGGCCAGGACAAGCCCTGGCGCCAGGCTGGCACCGAGCGGCCACCTCCGCTGGGGCCCCTGGGACTACTGTTTGCCTTTACTCTGGTGCCAGCCCGTACATGGCATGGCAGCAGGGCTGGTGCCACCAGCTAAGCTGTCATGCCTGGCACAGGGCACTGCCTGTGCACTGCCACTATGGCACAGACAGAAGCCAAACTGGCTCTTGGGGGCTCCAGGATGCCCTTTAGCCCACACCACATAAGGCCATCCATCTGTGCTCCTGTCTCACATCCCCATCTTCCCAGCACGGATGGCTACATGGAAATCCTGTTCCCTGCCACCCCCTTCCCAATTCCTCCCCCTCTGGGCTGGCACCAGCACTCACCAGGCTGTCGGTGCCCTCCCGGTGTCCTGGCACTGGCTCTGTCCCAGCAGTGCCAGTAGGGTGCAGGATGGGCAAGCTGGTTGACCTGGCATCCCGTGCTGCCTGCTCCACCTTCAGCTCATCCCCGGGCTTGGCTGTGGGAGCATTGGCCGGTCAGCGTCCCCTGGGAGCCCCAGGGTGGCCAAGCCTCCCGCCGGGCCCCTGCCGCACCTTTCACCCGCAGGCAGTGCCCCCCGAAGCGGTACGCCTCGAACTGGAGGGACAGTGGCGTGTGGGACTGGTCCAGAAAGATGTCCACTTTGCTCAGCTCGATCGCCTTCCTCTCAAAGACTGGCAGCAGCACCTCCCTGTAGGGACACGAGCCCCTGTCTGTCCCCACATCTGTCCCCACATCTGTCCCCACATCTGTCCCCACATCTGTCCCCACATCTGTCCCCAGTAACTCACCTCAGGGACTTCTTCTTCACAGCCGGCACGATCTCTACCTCGATGCCGACACTGAGGTCGAACCTCAGAGTGAAGCACTCCTTGCTGGGGTCCTGCAGAGAGGAGGTGCCCACTCACCCAGGGTCCCTCCCACCTGGTGCCCAGAGCCCCCACCAGGCGCCCCGGGGAGAGGGGCCAGCGCCTTACGTCTGTGTGCCTACGCCAAGCCTTCTTCTTGGGCAGCTTCAGTGCTGAGCTCCTCTGCTCCCTGTGGGCAGAGGGCAAGCAGGGTGACGGGGGTGTCACTGCTGGGGATGCGCAGGGGACACGTGGGCCAGGAGCTCACCCTCTGCTCTCTGCTGGTCCCTCCTCCTCCTCCTCCTCATCGGAGGCAGGGCTGGTGCGCGGGGGGCATGAGCGAGTCGACATGTTCCGGGACAGGATGGAGCCTGAAAATGGGCACTGAGCTGAGCCCCATGCCCCCTGCCCTCCCAGTGCTGCACCATGCCAGTGCCCCTGGCAGCAGCAGCGCCACCGCAGCCAGCCCAGCTCACCTTGCGGGGGCAGGTCGAAGCGCATGCGGCTGTCCAAGTGCATGGCGCCATGGAGGCGGCCGTCGCAGGGCTCACACAGGCCGAGGGTGCCGCTGCGGCTCAGCTGCCAGCACTCTGCGTGGTGGCATACCTGTGGGCACACAGGGACAGGCTGGCTCGATGTACTGAGGCCCACAGGGTGAGGTTCAATAAAGCCAAGGGACAGGTCCTGCACTTGGGTCACAACAATCCCCTGCAGCGCTCCAGGCTGGGGCAGAGCAGATGGAAAGTGCCCAGGGGGAAAGGACCTGGTGGGCTGGTCAACAGGCAGCTGGAGATGAATTCTCCTGACAGGATGCCATAGCTGGGTGGCTCGGTCTGTTCTCCCAAGGAACAAGCACCACGACAAGAGGAACCAGCCTAAAGTTGCCCCAGAGGAGGTTTAGGTTGGACATGAGCATCAATTTTGTTCTCGCAAGGGTTGCCCATGCCTGTCCCAGGCTGCCCAGGGCAGGGGTGGAGTCCCCATGGTCTCTGAAGGGGTTTCCAAGCCGTGGAGCTGTGGTGCTGAGGGACAGGGGTCAGTGGTGCCCTGGCAGTGCTGGGGGAAGGATTGGACTCGATGAGCTGAAAGGTCTCTTCAAAAAGAACAACTCTGTGGTTCTGTGAGCAGGATAAGGCCACGAGGCCACACTGAGCCGGGACCCTGGGAAGGCTGCGCATGCCCGGGCAGAGAGGGGGAGCCAGGGTACAGCTACTCGTGCCCGTGCCACCTGCACCTCGCTGGGTGCCGGGGAGGCTTCCCTCTCACGCTGCTGCCTGTTGTGCTGGCAAGAGCAGCATCCCCGCGGCAGGGCGGAGGAAGCCAGCGTCTGCGGCAAACAATGCTCGAAGCCGGCGCGTTTCCTCCGATTGTGTGCTGGCCGTGGCCGTGGCCCCAGCCCCACCAGGCATTCACAGCGGGTTATTTTTAAAGCCCCGGCCGGGCCCCCAGCAGGGTGCACAGCCTGCGACCCCCACCCAGCGCCCACCTCACGAGGGGCTCCGCTGACCCCACTCCCAGTGGGCACAGTGCCACTGGGCACCACCAGCAAGCCCTGCCGCACCCCGGTACGGTCTGCGTGGGACCCCCACGGCCCCCGCACGCAGAGGGGGTGCCGGGAGGAGCGAGCCCTGCCCAGGCTTGCCTCGCTGCGCTGCTGCGGGGAGGAAGCACCCGTGCAGCTCCAGCCGCCCCCGCTTCCTGCCCTCCTTCCTCCCGGCGCTGCTGAGGTCAGAGCTGACGCTCCCGCCACCCTCGTGCTCCCTGGGGGCTGCCAGGCCCTCGCAGCACCCACCAGGGCCCTACCCAGGCCACGAGGCACCCCCAGTCCCAGAGACGTACCAGCCCTGACCTGGACACCCCGAGCTCCCGGCCACGGCTCCATCCCTCCTCCTCCTCCTCTCCCACCTCACGCCCCCGTCCAACACCGCTGCGGCCATCACGGCGTCTGCAAGAGGGAGAGCCAGGCTGCGGGCAGCGGCCACGGGCTCTGGGCAGGGGCTGTAATGGGTGCTCGCTCAGTGGGCACCTCCGGGAATTTGGGCAGCTGCCCTGCCAGGATGCAGAGCTCCCTGCCACCCTGTCCAGAGGGCTCAGCCCTGGGCTCACCCTGCAGGACACCCAAACCCCTCTGCCTACCCCAGCAATCAGCTCCTGGCCCCACCACCCTCCCGGCGCGTGGCAGATGCACCCTGGGGAGCTACCCCATGAAGTGAGGGGGGATGCAGAGCAGCTCTGTGCCACAGCAGGATAAGCCCCCCATCCCACGCTACCTGCTGGGTGCCACCGGGGGTTTCTGGTGACAGTGGCCCCGGCAGGTCCCAGACGCATGCCAGGGCAGCCGCAGCCCAGCGCCACGTGTGCCTCGGCCAGCACTGGTCCTGCTGCCCCAGCCGTGCAAACAAAGCACAGCGGCACACCTCCCGCCTTCTCTACGCCAGAAGGACGCTGCCTGGGGCCTGGGCACAGGAGCCCAGGGGACTCACCAGGAGCTGCCATGTTCAGGTCCTGCCCAGCCCTGCACCCAGCCAGCCGGTGGGACCCTAAACCTGCCGGAGCAGATTAGCCCAAAACACGCCAGCTAGGAGAGACAGGCAAGCGACTGCCACTGCCATGCCGTTAAACACCCGTGGGACCGCAACACCGAGGAATGCATGCCCAGCATGGGCCAGGGCAAAAGGCTGGTGAGGGCTGCCAGCCCTGCCAGGGCGCTCCAGGAAGCGGCAGGTCGGGCAGAGCCACCCGCTGCCCCTTCCCACCTGTGAGGCCAACGCCAGGCACCAGGAAAAGGCAGTTGCCCAGCACCACCCCACCCCACAGGACCCACCTTGGCCGTCCCGCTCTCGCCGTCGCAGTCGGGGTTCTGGCAGTGCAGCGCTGTCTCCTCTGGTGGGCACGGCTCCGCTGTGGGACAGAGCGAGGTCAGTGCCAGGTGCTGTGGCAAACCCCTCCAGCCCCGCTCCCAGCCGTGCCCGCACCAGGGGGCCGCGACAGGGATCCCATGCCACAAACCCCGGCATAGGAGCTTGGCAAAGTGCCGCGCTCAGCCAGGCTGGGCCTGCTGGCTCCTGCCTGTCCCGCAGCCACCCAGGAGGTGAAACCTCATGCCCAAGAGCCCGAGCACCCCACAGTGCCAGGACCCAGCACCCCACATTGCAGGATCACAAACCTGCCCAAGCTTCCCGGGGCCAGCACAGCGCAGGGCTGCCACAGGAGCGTTAAATGTGCCACTTGCCAGCCCCCAAAGGGGCTTAGGATGTTAAGCTTTGACAGTTAAATCAGCCTTATGGACAAATCCTATTTTGCAGGCTTTTGTTGTGTCGCATCTAATCGTTTAAAAATAAGACTCCAAGCAGCGAGCGAGCAGCACAAACAGCCTCCCGCGGGGCAGCCCCGCTGCACGGCACGGATGCTCTGAGGGGAAGCTGCCCTGCCAGGCACGAAGCTGGTGCAGGACATGTGGAGAGGGCGGGTGGCATGGCTGCACCGGGCGGCACGGCTGCACCAAACCCAGCAGCTGGGCAGCTGTCACAGGGGCTTCCCCCACCACACGGCTCCACTCTCCCACATCCCTTCTGCCAACAAAAACAGCATCCGTGCCGGCCGAGCGGGACCGCGGCCAAGGCTGGGGTTAGATTCAGTCTGCAGGAAAAAATGCCAAAAAACCCACTGCTTCTGCCTGGAGAGGAGAAGTAAACCTGGAGTGGTGCTGGTGGCCCAGCCCCTGGCCAGGGAGCGATCCCGGGTGACGGCAGGGCTGCCCGCGCTGCTGTGGCACAGCAGGTGCTGCCGGAGGAGGGCACAGGAGCATCCGGGAAGGATCGGCTCGCTGCCCCCCCGGGAGAGCACTGGGAGCCGGGGCTGCTGTGCAGCCCCCGCAGTGGAAGCACAATGGGGGCTCTGTCTCTGCGGCTGTCCGGCCGTGCCAGGCTGGCCCCCCGCCCCCCACCGCCACCGTTTCACTTGACCTGTCGGGAATAATAACGGAAACAAATAAGGAATTATTTCACGCACCCAAGAGAAAGTTTTCCCAAACTCACCAAAAGCTCAGGACCGTCTGGAGCAGCTGGCAGTGCCAGGCACCAGCCCCACGCTGTGGCCACCGGCACAGCCAGAGCTGCGTGGCCCTTCCTGAAGGCTGACCCTGGCAGCAGGCCACGCGTGCACCAGAGCCTCAGGCGTGCCAGGGGCAGCTCCTTGGCAGCAAGCACCCAGAGAGAGCCCCAGGTTCCGGTGGAGGCAGAAGGGTGCCCAGGTTGACACCGGATACTTTGGGGCTAGAGGAGGGATCCTGTCCCCACCAGCTCCTCTCCCTGACTGGTCATCTCCTACTCCTCCAGATGCTGCTGGCTGTGCTACCGCACCCGGCTCTCTCGGTGGCAGCAAGTTTGAAAACAGACCGTCCTTGCCCCAGAGCACACCGCGGCAGCTCTCCATCTCGGGTGCCCGAGCTGGCAGCGGGCAGGGCTGGTGGGACAGGGCAGTTTGCTGAGCGCTGCCCCGCTGCACCTGCAGCGCATCTGCAGCACCATTTCCACAGCATCCTCACCGCGTCCCCCGCACCATCCCTGTGGCATCCTTGCTCTGGCCGGAGCTTCTCCCAGCCCCTCGCCCTCGCTGCCAGGGCTGAAGGTTTCTGGGCCCAGGGCAGCTACCTGATGCCCCCCCCCCCCCCCGCAGCTCCCGAGCCACCTACCCCCGAGCTCCTCGCCGATGTCCAGGCTGGAGCTCCAGGAGAAGCGCTCCACTGCCCCACACTCCAGCCCTGCCAGCCCAGCAGGCAGAGCCTCCAGCTCATAGGCCCCTCGCTTCCTCCAGTACAGAAACATCCTGGGGTCGTGTCCGGGGGCCCCCGGAGCCGTCCCTGCCCCGCTGGGGCCACCGGCAGGACTAACTGGGGGAGCCTGGCTCCCGCTTTAAGAGCAGATCCCGGTCTCCAGACAAGCGGCGCATTGAGGCCAGCGGCCAGAGCAGCGTGGCCACGGAGGATGCTGCTGGAGGCTGCCCAGCGCCCGCGCGGGGGGCGCACAAAGGGCCTTTCTTCAGCCTCCTACAGACATTGCACAAATTTCACTTTCCGACGTCTATGAAAGACATTAGGCGGCGGAGACAAGACGTGCTTGTGATTAAAATAATCAACATGAAGAGGGGGGCTGTTTGGTGGCTCCATCATCAGATGGCTTTTAGGGGGGCAGGAATGTGCTGCACCGAGCCCTGGCCACACCCCCACACCCGTGGGCATGATGGGGGCCCCCAGCCCGCATGGCCAACACCGGTGGGGTTCAGAGGCTTTTCCTCCCTGTGAAATCTGAACAAACGGGAAAGCACTGGATGGAGCGTCAACCTGCCAAGGCAGCAAAGGATGGCACCTTTGTCCTGCCCCACACAAAACGCTCCCCAAAGCCAGGGCAAAACCAAAACACAATGTGGGACCATCAGCCATGCTGAGACCATCTCCACCCCCAAACTCATCGTCACCGACAGCATCTCCTCCCGAAGGCACCACACGCTCCCTGTGGTTTTGCTGCTTCTAGGCGCTCTTCACCAGAAAAGGGAGCCAGAAAGTCACAAAGAAGTTGCTGCTGCAAAATTAAGATGCTAACATTGAAAAAAAAAAAAAAAGTTCTGCTTTATTTAGCACATCCTCAGTGCTTTAAGTGCCAAGTAACCCATTTCCTACCAGCGGCGGTACCAAGCGCACTCCCCCTCGGTGGCAGGATGCTCTCAAAGCCCCCGGCACTCGGTACCCTTGGCCACACGAGGCAGAGAATGCGGGAGGGCTGGCGACAGCACCGAGGGGGATGCTGAGCCCCAGGGTGCCCAGTGCCGGGCACTCCACCTGCGCTGCTTGCCCATCTCACCTTTCCCAGTGCCTTTTTCACCCCTGGCTGCAGGACTGGCCCTGTGTTTGCTTTAGCCGCTGCTCTGGCCAAGTTGCTGGGGCCAAGTCCTTCCTTTGCTCCAAGAGCCAGACAGATGGGGATAATTAGGCCTGGATTAAGCTAAAGCTTTAACTCTTGCACAGCCCCTCACAGCTGTCCCGTTACAGGTACAAGTTTCTGGAACGCGGAGACTTCCTCACAAACCAGATAAAAGCATTCCCTACAGATTACTCACGCCCATGGCAGCCGCCAACCCAAATCGAACACCATGTAGTACAGGGCACGCTGCACCCCTCCCTCCACAGCCGGGATCTGAATGGGCACCCATCCCAGGGGGCTGCACACCCTGGGGCCAGACTGTGCCCCTGCTGTGGAGCACAGGCAGTGCCACACCTCGTCACCAGCAACTACTATTAGAACGCAGGTTATTTTTTCATCCATGGTTCCATGAAGTGCCCAACATGCTGGTATTACCCATTCACAAGGGGTTAACCCACAGTTCCCACCTCAGCCCAAGATGCTCCTCACCTCTGCATGCATGCCACTCACCTCATCTTCACTCTGGAGCCAATCCTGCACCAAGGAACTGGGAAAAAAAGGAAAAAAAAAAAAGCCACCTTCCTCGGGTCTTTCCCAGCAGGGCAGAGCAGAGCATGAGCCCAGGAGGACCAGGCAGCCCAGTGCTCTGGGCAGCAGGTGGCTCAAGTTTCTCCCCACTTAACCTGTTCTAGCCCCAGTCTGTAGCACGATTTCATCAGCGGAGCTGGGCCACACATTTGAACTCTTGCCAGACCGACGCTTGAGGCCTTGAACTCAAACCACAGCAGCCAGGTACGTGGCCAGAGCCAGCCCCGGGGCAGAACAAAGCTGTGTCCCCAGCTGCCCAGCGCTGCATGGGCCACTGCCGAAGTGAGCAGTGATCGTCAGAGGTGAGTGTCTGGCTCTCTCAGGCGGCTCCATCCACAGTCACCCAGGGACAGAGGATTTCCTGCCCATCTCCCAGCGCAGCGCAGGACAAGAACCACAAGCAGGAACTCTCCCCAGACCACAGGAGCCCGGGGTTACCCGTGAGGTCAGGCTCATGCCACCGCAAGCTAACGATGGCAGGGAGCACTTCTGATGGCAACCACTGCCAGCTGGTGTCAGTCCTGTCCCTGGCAACGCAGGCTAGGGAAAAAAACTCCACCCAAACCCATGTTTTTAATAGATATTTATTACAAAACACTAAAATACAAACTGAAAATACAAAACAATCAAAACCGGACACGCTGTAGTATCTACACCAGGCACCTGCCTAAGGTCTCTGAGAGCTCTGGAGCACCCAGGGTGAGCACACCGGGCCCTGGCCAGCCTCATTTAGCTGTAATCACAGTCAAATGCATACTCTCTCCTCTTGAAATGCTTCTTTTTCATCTTCCCAGACCCCAAGATGCTGTAGTTATAATCAGATGTGACATAGGGGATCTCGCCCTCAACTCCTTGCTGGAAAAACAAAACCAGACATAAGTGCAAGAACTCGTCCGTTCAGTGGAACAGGAAGCACCCTCCTCCACAGACTGATGGAGCTGACTGCTGGAAAGGAGCAAGCTACGACCGAACAAGCCCTGCACTGGTATCCAAAACATGAGGAGAACATTCTCCTCTCCCTTTTTTCTATGCATTAAGGACAATTTCCAAGAGATAACATCTGCTAACGCCCAGGCATCTCCAGGCATGCACCAGCCTCAGAAAGGCAGAATAGGGAAACCTTCCAGGCAGCTGGAGCTCAGCCAGCTCCCCCCCTCCCCACGCCGCTCCTACCTGGCCCACAAGAACGCAGTTTGGAATGGCAATATTTCCAAGGAGCAGACAATTCACTAGTCGCAGGTTCTCCGGAGGCACTGGTGTCAGGACGTGATACAGCTGCTTCTCCATGTCAACCCCTCGGACAATTCCTAAAAGAACCACACGTGATACTGACTCGTAGAGGAAACCAACAGCCAACTAAAGGAATTTCGCATAAGCTACGCGCTATCTGCTTTTCTGAATGTGAATCCAGAAAGCAAGTGAACTGTTAGGTCACGAACGAGTGACAGACGCTACAGGAGGCACCACTCAGAGATTCCCCGTAGCTGTGATGACAAAGGACCTGAAGCACAGCTTGCAGCAGACCCAAATACGTGACTATTCTTTGACCTCATCCCACTTTTTCAGCTGTTTTTAAGAGCAGGAAACTCCTCACTCTGCAACCTATCCGTCAGGACACAACAGGTGAGAACGCAGCTCAGAAGTCCCTGGGCTGGCTCACCGAAGCCGAGGCAATCACAGACCGGTGTCTGTGTGAGCAAGACTGGCCCCTCAGTCTGGCATCTGATTTCACCCGGTATCCGGCACAGCCCAACCCAGCTGGCGTTCACCGCATACATGATGTTGGTGGGAGCAACATCGGTGTGGATAACCCTGAGCGCAACAGCGCTGAAAGGTACCTGCGAGGGGAAAAAAAGAGAAGAAAAAACTGTTCATCTCAACATCATTTTAGTCCGAGCTCAGAGATAAGATAACACCAAGTACATGAAAGCCAGAAGCTCCCCACCCACAGCTACAGACAGGCGTTATCTCGGCAGCAAACACCAACATCTGCACGCACAGGAACACGCGCCACACGGACATCCCGGCAGAACCCAGACGCGCTGCACAAAGTCATTATCTTTCTGCAGATGACAAAGCCTTTTCCCCTCTACTGAACAACATCGGCAGTACGAGCAGAACTGGCAGTTCCCACCAGCTGGGCTCCCTGCAGCACCTACAGGCCTTTCAAGAACGGTTCTTTACCTGGTAGGGCACAAGGCTGTGCAGCGGAAGCACCGCCCCGACATCTGGGGACTGCAGCTGCCCCAGGTAGCCCAGGATGGACATGTCCCGCAGGATGCTGCTGTGCACTCGCCTGGGGAAAGAGCCGCATCACACACGAGGTAAATTTTGACAGCTTCTATTGCTGAAGAAAATCCAGAGCTGAGCTTTGATCACCTCTAAGGGATCACGGGATTTAGGCTACTGGTTCAACTTTAAAATGGCATTAATTAACATGGGTGGTGTGTTTTGGCTGTGAGGGTTTTGCTGTTGAGTTTTGGGGGTGTTGTCTGTTTTTGAACAAAGTCTGTTCCTAGATAATGGCCCCTTTCTCCAACCCTGATGTCCACACACCTTTCAGTCAGCCCTGAGAGAGTCATACATTTGTTTTCTTAAAAAGCTCATTAGGGAAGGGCGAATTAAAAAAACCCAAACACTTGAAATTCGCAAGAAAGACCCAAGGCCCAGGAAAATATGCACTTCAGAGATGCTCAGAGTTATCAGTGAAATCAAGACATAATGTGATTGTCCCACATAAATCTGCAAGAAATGGGTAAAGAACCTCCCAATTAGAAAAATAGACAGAATACTAAGTGGTTCCAAGTGGAAGTCATGCCCAGTGTAGAAGTGACTGAGAACAGCAGTCACTGGGACTAGGGAAGAATAACCCCCACCCCTTCAAGCTAAAAAACCACCCTACAGAAACCTCCCCCAGACACCCCCTTCCCAACAAATAAAGCACCCAGACAACCCCAACGAGCAACAGCCAGACATAAACCCCCACTAGGTAACCTGATGAGCTCTGACTGATTTAACGGAGCTCTGGAAGCCAAGGCAAAGCGAGAGCCCCCACCATCAGCACTACAGGATTTTGTTAAGCCCACCGACCTCCACGCAGCGCTAAACTTTCTACTTACGCTTCGCCTGCAATCCCTGCTCGAGGGAACTCTGGATGGACGTACAGCAGCTTGTACTGGGGAGCCGACGCATCTCCCTCCTGCTCTGAGGAGTTCCAGTGCTCTGCGCCAGCCGTCCCCATCTGCTTGCACTTGGCCTGCTGCTTGCCCTTGGTGTAGAGGCCAGGGGTAAGGTGAACGTACTCGGGGGTGAGCGGAGCCATGGCCTTCCAGTCATACACATCCATCTGAACAATGTGACTGGGGGACAACAGCCGGATGATGTCAATCAGAAGCAGCAACCCATCACCTTTAGGGAGCAGAGAAAACACGACTGCCGACACTGCAGAAACAGGCTGGAACACCCTTACGGGGGTAGGCTGTATCTTCTGTGTCCAGGCTCTCTAGGAACCATGGTGCTGTACCGCTGCGATTGCCACCCTCCCTCCGCACCGCCTCGCGAGGACAGACCGGTCCTGCTTACCTTTCACCCAGCCCATGGTGTTGATGACTAAAGGCACTTCCTTCTTGTAGGAGCTGAACACATACTTCACAACATCGAGGTATCTTTCCGTGTCCTGCTCACAATTTGTCTGACCGTAGTACACCATCTTACGGGGTGTTTGCTGATGAGTGAACGGTGGACCTGGAAAAGCAAGCGGCCAGCCTCCTGTGCTTTCAGTTCGGTCAAACGAAAACCTGCCAACCCTGCAGCACCTGCAGTCCTTTCTGAAACGACCTGGCCTCTCTTCACGTGACAACAGCCCTTCTCGTACAGCCTGTGCCTACAGAGAAACTCTTCTATCACTGGCAAGACTCCACATGAGGAGTCTGTTTGGGTTTCTTTCTTGTTTGTTCTAAATCACTGGTTACATACTTGTGATTTTTAAAGCAGCAATCTTCTCTGACAGACTATCCACAAACTAAACCAGTCTGGCAATACCCTTTTCTGACAGTGACCCAAATCCCAAGGGCTACCCATACCAGAAGTTCTTCTCGTTCTTTTTTTTATGGCCATAACACCAGACCCAACCCATGTGGATCCACTTTGTCTTTCCCAAGGTAGTCTTATCTACGCATAAGAGTAACTGGGAGACATTTTCCCAGGGACTTTTCAGATCTGAAAGGGCAAAAATGCACTTTGACATGCCACAGCCTGTTGCACCAGCCTGTAAATAACTCCCTTCTCTCGGGGAAGGCAGAATAGCTCCACATTACTTAACGAGACTTTCACGTGGTGCTTAGGTGCCCCAGGCAGGAAAACTGTAACAGCCTTTATTTTCTATATGCACCTTCGACAGACAGGGCAGCTTCCCCTAAAGTACAGCCTCTGCTCAGAAAACACTGTCTGGAAATGAAACAGGCTTCCGGCAACTGCCGAGAACGGCAACACACTTACCAAGAATCGGCTCCGTTACGTTACTTAAAGACACGCATCCAGGTGGCGTAAATTCAGTCTGACCTATGTCACATTCCATATATTCAACTGAGGGAAGGCTGCAGTGAAAGAAACCCAAAAATTAGCAATCACACAAAAAAGAAACAGGGCACAACCTGGAACATGCCAGAAGCACAACCCGATTTTGTTCCAGGTCATCAGAATTAAATTCTTGAATCCCATCAAACCACTGCTTGTCCCTCCTCCCTTCGCCCCCGGAGGTATTAAGCAAGAACGTAGAAGGCTCCCCTACAGTTCAATATCCTGCCACAGCTCTGTACCCACCTGGCTAGAGCAGCAACCGGAGCTGGCACTAAGCAGTGCCCATATTAACTGGGCACCCTGAGACCAGACACTGGAGGTTTATAAACTTGATAATCCTTAGGCATGCAGCGGTCAGAAAAATAAGCTTCTGCAATTTGCTCTGCCAAGAATCTTCAAGGACACTAATAAATTATAACTTACTGGGTATTTTTAAGCATTATGCTTCCACTTCCTCACAGAACCCTAACTGCTCGATACCCAGCTAGTTCACATACTGCAAGACAGCAGTTTAGTTGTGTTTCAACAGAGATGTTTCACTAGCCAACTTTTCTGAAAGAACCTAGAACAAGAATGTAGATTTTTTCCAAATTTGTTTGTTTTCAAGAGCTGTCCACCTTCCAGTCACAACAGCTTTCCTGAGAATCTCGACAAGAAGGTTTTTTCCTTCTCCTAAATCCCATCCGGTACTTAAAAACTTGTACAACATGAAAAGACTCACCGATTCAGTAACAGATTAATTAGGTATCTGTTGAATGTTGATTTCCCAGTGTTCTTTGGGCCACAGACCAGCACCACTGGGACACCTTCATCTTCAGCTGGAAAAACAAAGCACTCTGAAGCTGACCACCGATGTCAGCTACTCTCAGACTCTATTTGCATACATTTATTGAGGGGAAAAAACAAAGAAAGCCTTGCTCTGCAGTCTGACCAGGATATGTTTCAACTGAATGGAACAAAAACTATTAGAGGGGCATGTTAAGCTTATCACTGTTAAAAGGAAAAGGTTCCTGAAGTAAGAAGCAATCCCAGCACGCACGAGCTCCAATGGCACACACTGTTTTGGAGTTTGCTGGATAAGGAAAGGGGGCGATTTCTCTACCCTCTACAAAAAAAAGAGCAGAACAAGAGTTCTGACGTCAGACTGGTAAATGCCTTCACAGCAGCAAGCTGCCTGCCCGCCGGCAGAGACACAAACCCGTGAGGCGATGCACGGGCTCAGGGCTCCCGCTGTTCAGGGGAGCAAGCCAGCCCTCTGTCAGTCTGGGTCCCGGGGCAAGCGCTCCCTTAGTTTAACCACCAAGAGCATCATCCTTCCTCCGGCCCAGCGCAGCCCCGGCTGGCACACTCACCGCAGCACGCCTGGAGCAGCTCCTCCAGGGCCAGGCGCGTGCTTTCGGACACCAGCAGCCCGCGGTCGAGGCTGCACTTCACGATGCCAACAGAGGCCAGAACCGCATTTTCGGGCATGAAGCTGGACTCTTCCTTTTTCTGGGGAGGAGGGAAGGGCGCTCAGAGGCGTCCGAGGCCCCGCGGCTGCGCTGCGGGCACAGCGAAGCCCCCGGTTCGGGGCGGGCGGGGCGGGCACCTCACCCGGGGCTCGAAGAGCTGCGAGAGCGGCGGGTGGCTCAGCAGGAACCGCGTCACCGGCGTGTCCAGGTGCTCCAGCAGCAGCAGCGCGCACTCCGGCGAGAACCGCGCCATCACCCTGGCCCGCGCCTCTGCAGCGGGGGGAGAGCGCCCTCAGCCC
>JANVCC010000174.1:5517345-5531593 GCA_025345505.1 Todiramphus chloris collaris
GCCACATCCGGCGCGCGGCCAAGATGGCGGCGCGGCGCGGGCCCCGGTAGCGGCGCGGCCATGGCGGCGGCGGCGCACAGCGTCCGCGTCCTGCGCGAGCTGAACCGGCAGCGCGCGGCCGGGCAGTTCTGCGACGCGACGCTGGGCGTGGGCGGGCGGGAGTTCCGCGCGCACTGGCCCGTGCTCGCGAGCTGCTCCCGCTTCTTCCGCGCCCGCGGGCCCGGCGGGCCGGTGGCGCTGCCCGAGGGCCTGGCCGACACCTTCCAGCTCCTGCTCGACTTCTTCTACACCGGCCGCCTGGCGCTCACCGCGCACAACCGCGCCCGGCTCCTGGCCGCCGCCGAGCAGCTCGGCGTGCCCGACGCCGTAGCGCTCTGCCGAGCCTTCCGCCCCGCCGGGCCCCGCCACCGGCCCCGCCGCGTCGCCGTCGCCGCCGCCGCCCCGAGCCCCCCGGGAGAAGCCGACGGGGCGGCAGCGGGGGCCCAGCAGCCCGGCGGCCCGGCGGTGCGTGAGGGGGAGGGGAGAGGGGGATCGGGGCGGGGATCGGGGGCCTGTCGGGGAGGCGCGGTGACGGCCGCCTGTTCCCTCGCAGGCCACCGGCCCGGCCCCCGCGGCGGCGGGCGATGGCGGGCGGGGGGAGAGCGACGCCGAGCCCCTCCCCGAGAAAAAGGCCCTGCGGAGCAAAAAGAACGCCCCCCCGGGGAAGGCACCCGGCAGCACGGGGGCGGCGGGGACGCCAGGGAGCAGAAAAGGTACAGCGGTGCCGGTTGAGTGCCCCACATGTCATAAAACCTTCCTCAGCAAATATTACCTTAAAGTGCACAACAGGTAAACGCTCCGACTTCTTCCCACCGTTCCCGCGCCGGAATCGCGCTGCGCCGCCCCGGGGGCTCTGCCCCCTCCCACGGGAGGGGTGGCCTGTCCTGCTCACAAGCCTCAGCACTCTGTGGCCTCTGGGGTAGAAACAGGAGTCCCTCCTGTCCCCCGTGGTGGGGTTGCTTTGGGCTGGGGGGGTTATCCGTCTCCACAACACTTCCAAGAACCGCCGTGACGGTCCCAGGTTCCGCTCGTGGGGGTCGGAGCAGCCCGGCTCAGAGGAGGTGCTGAGGGCTCTTCCAGCAGATGTGCTGGCTGCAGGTGGATGGTGGCAAATTGTTCTCCGGGGCTTTGGGAATCGGGAGGGGCTGGTGTGGGGCTTGGCTGGGTTGTGTGGAGCTGCCAGCACGGGTGGGTGCTGTGAGATAGCTGCCGGGTCGATAGCTGTGAGCGGGGCAAGGGGGCGCAGCAGGGGCACGAGCTCCAGCTTCGCTTGTCTGTGTGGGACGAGCCTTACTGTGCAGCCCGGCGGGTGCCAGCAGGTGCTAACGGCTCGGCCGGCTCCAAGGGCATCAGCGAAGCTGCCGTGAAAGGCGGCTTTTGGGCGACTGTGAACGTTGGTGCTGGGAGGGTGCAAAAGCTGCATTTCTTCCCTCTCCTTTCCCAGTGCCCTCGCTGGGCTTTCCTCCCCGCTGTGGGTCCGGCAGTGACGGGCACTCCCCTTTCGTGTCCCCCCCAGGAAACACACTGGAGAAAAGCCATTTGAATGTTCCAAGTGTGGCAAATGCTACTTCAGGAAAGAGAATCTCCTGGAGCACGAAGCCAGGAACTGCATGAGCCGCTCCGAGCAGGTATGCCCGGGAAGCTGCTGCCGCTCGGGGGAGCAGGAGCTGCTCTGCAGGGCTGGGATGAGAGCCTTGGCTGCCTCACCCCCGCATGACACGCGGCACAGACAGGACCCCCAGACCTGCTGCTGACCAGGACGGCAGCAGCTTGGGCCTGGTTTACCAGAGAACTCTCACTTTGTCTCCTGTTCCAAACACACGAGGATATTCTTTGTACCGTACAAGACTGAGGTGTCTGCGGGTTAAACAGGGCTGGGTCCCGGTGCCAGTCTGAGCTACGGGCCACACGTTGGACTCTTGGTTCTGGGGCTGCCAACGCTGTCCCCGTCTCCCGCAGGTTTTTACATGCTCGGTCTGCCAGGAGGTGTTCAAGAGGCGCATGGAGCTGCGGCTGCACATGGTGTCACACACTGGGGAGATGCCCTACAAGGTACAGCTGCACCTGCAAACAGCTGCCAGATGCTGGCATGAAGGAAGAGGGGCGAGCCCGCCTGTTTCGGGGCAGCCTGGCCCTGCCGAGCACGCCAGCTCCTGTCCCTGGGCTGGGGCAGCCCACAGGGGGCTGTTCCCCACCTCTGAGCCACGAGGTGCTCCAGGGGGGCACCAAAGCCAGGCGCTTTCTGCTGCCTCCCCAGAGGTTTTGTACCAGAGTGGTGCTCCCCTGCCCACTGCACCGGGGTGCAGCCGCTGCTCCCCTCGCGCTGAAGTCGCTGTCTGAGGCAGCTGCAAGCTGACCCTTCTTCTCCTGCAGTGCTCCTCCTGTGCCCAGCAGTTCATGCAGAAGAAGGACCTGCAGAGCCACATGATCAAGCTGCACGGCGCACCAAAGCCCCACGCGGTGAGGGGGGTGGCTGGGCTGCTGGGGGGAGTTGTCCCGTGCGAGGCTGGGCCTGGGGAGCAGCGCGCGCTGTCCTGCACAGCGAGGGGGGGTACAGAGCTGCCAGAAACAGGTTTAGGGGTACAGGTGCAGCCCTTGTTCTTGTGTCTGACAGAGCCAAGCACTGACCATCATCTCACCTTTGTCGGCCTGGCTTCTCCCACGTAGTGTGTGGGAGCTGGGGGTGCTGCCAGTGCTGGGGGGGGCACCAATGCGGCAGGCGGAGGGGGTCATGGGCAGGGCTGTGTGGGTGCAGACCCCTGACCCCTTGCTCTCCTGTGGCCTTGCAGTGCTCGACCTGCTCCAAGTGCTTTCTGTCTCGGACAGAGCTGCGCCTGCACGAGGCTTTCAAGCACCGGGGAGAGAAGCTGTTTGTCTGCGAGGAGTGCGGGCACAGGGCCTCCAGCCGCAACGGCCTGCAGATGCACATCAAGGCCAAGCACAGGTATGGTGTGACCCGTGTCCTCCCCCCCGTCACCCTGGCTCTCTGGCTGCCCTGAGGTCCTGCTGGGCGGTGCTGGGGACAGGAGTTGGCTGCAGGGTGGCAAGCACCCGGTTCTGGAGGTTGTGCCAGAAGCCTGGCAAGGACCCAGACAGCATTCTGCTCCCCTCGATTCCCAAGGGCTGGTGGCACTGCTTCTCTGATTGTGGCCCCAGGAACGCAGGCGATGGCTGAAGCTCATCTGCCTGGCTAATCGGTGTTCTTGGAGTGGCGACCACGTGGCAGGGGCTGATCTCCACACTTGTCGTTCACATTCTGTTCCCTGGGCTGGTTAGAACACTCAAAGCCCAGAAGACTCCAGCTTGGGAGCCCGTGGCTGCAAGACAGCATGTGCAGGCCCCCAAAATCCATTAGTTTGATCTGAGTTGGAGTAAGATACAATTACAAGACCTTTGGGTGAGGAGCAGCTGCTCACCCCTGGTGCTGATGCCAGTGACGTTCCACTGCCTGCAGGAACGAGCGGCCCTATGTCTGTGAGTTCTGCCACCACGCCTTCACACAGAAAGCCAACCTCAACATGCACCTGCGCACGCACACGGGCGAGAAGCCGTTCCAGTGCCACCTCTGCGGCAAGACCTTCAGAACACAAGGTACCCTGGGTGCGTGGCTGGGACTGGTGGTGTCGAGCTCTGCGCTGCGACACCGGGGACCTCCAGAAAGCGGCTCTTGTGAGCACGTGCCACTGCCAAGGAGAGCACGTTTCCTGTGATCTCCATTGCCCTCAGTAACTGCCAGCGACAAGCAAGGAGCAGGGGCCTGCTGCTTGTGCTGTTCCAAGCCTTCCTAACCAGCCTGGCACAGACCAACTGTACCGCGTGCATGCCCTCTTTGCCGCAGGGCACCTTGTATCTGTGCCGCTGACCCCTGGCTCTCCCCATCTCCCCCCCAGCAAGCCTGGACAAGCACAACCGGACACACACTGGGGAGCGGCCCTTCAGCTGCGAGTTCTGTGAGCAGCGCTTCACAGAGAAGGGGCCGCTGCTGCGGCACATCGCCAGCCGGCACCAGGAGGGGCGGCCCCACTTCTGCCAGATCTGCGGGAAGACCTTCAAAGGTAATGGCCACGGCGCCGCGCGGCCCTTCAGCAGCCGCCCGCATCTGACAGCACGGAGCAGCGGCACTGCGGTGCCAGCGTACGGTGTGGTGCTGCCGCCCACGGGCTCTCGCTTCCCTTGGCAGCCGTGGAACAGCTGCGTGTCCACGTGCGCCGGCACAAGGGCGTGAGGAAGTTTGAGTGCACCGAGTGTGGCTACAAGTTCACACGGCAGGTGAGGCCTCCCCTGGCTCCAGGGTCCCTGCGGAGCACCCTGCGCACAGGGAACCGGCCCTCACCCACCCTGTCCCGGCCTCTCCCCTTCACAGGCTCACCTGAGGCGCCACATGGAGATTCACGACCGGGTGGAGAATTACAACCCGCGGCAGCGGAAGCTGCGGAACCTGGTCATTGAGGACGAGAAAGCCGTGGTGGTGGCACTGCAGCCGCCCCCGGAGCTGGAGGTGGGCTCAGCAGAGGTGATCGTGGAGTCCCTGTCCCGCGAGGAGATCCCAGTGAGGAGACTCTGCTCCAATGAGAGCTTCTCTACAGCCGACGTGATCGAGCAATCACTAATTATAACGACGACGATTCCTGCAGACTGCGAGACATAGCACAGCTTTCCTCCCAGGCACAGTAGGTGCTGGGCTGGAGCCGCTCTGCCGCACTTGGCCTGCCCCTTCCCCTCCTCCCCACAGGGCTCTCGCCCAGGCTGCAGGGAAGTGACATTACAGTGCAGTTAGTTGGGTCTCCAATGAGGAGACAAACATGAAGCTACTGGGAATGGCTCCTAAATAAATGTACATGTGCTGTCTGAGGCAGGACTGAGTGACTCCGTGTGTCGTGCTGGGAACCGACTTAACACGCGCTCGTGTGCGGCTGAGGTTGGGCTGGTGCTCAGCTCCCGTCCCTCCACCGCTCCCACCCTACGCTGGCGGTTCTGCCTCCGAGTCCAACCGCTCGCGGTTAAAACACCTCTCCCAAGACACCGCGGCTCTGCCCCTTCCTTTCCTTGCTGAAAGGATCGTTGCATCGGTGCCTTATTTCTACCGTGTTTTGTCAGGCTTCTGCCAATCACCGTTCCTTTACCGCAGTAAAGGTGGGGGACAACCCGCATCTTCTCAGCACCGATGCAATTCAGCTGTTACTGAACTCGAGACATTATCTCAAGAAGCCAGACAATGCTCCAAGCTCTTGGGTTCAGGTGTGAGGGTTTGCGTGTGTCTGAAATAACCCAATCCAGATTATCGGGAACCATTTCCCAGGCATCCCCAGGGTAGGGGAAGGTCAGTGAGCGCTCCCACGTGCCCCAGAACCGCAGCTGTGCTCTCACTTCCCCCTTTTACTCACCGAAAAGGCAGAGTCTCTGGTTCAAGGGAACCTCAGGCCTGGACGAGAAATGCCGCAGCAAAAACTCACTCCTGTGATCCTCCCCTCAGAGATGGCACGGAGTGATTTATGTAACATGTTTTATTTAACTTGACTGCCGCAAGTAAATTGAAAAACAAACTATGAGAATAAAAATACATTATCTGTAAATGTCCAATGCCTTTGTTTCAAAGGATGGTACTCAGCTGTAGGTAGAGATTGGACACGACGAGTTTTACAAAAAATAAATACGGGTCGGCAGCTGGGGGCGGTGGGTCCAGCAGTGAGCGCTACCCGATGACACGGAGCCTGCGAAGGCTATTTATAGCTCAGCATAAACACCTTGGTCTGCAACGTGTGTTCAGCTGCGTGGCGCGTGCCGAACCATCCCAGCCACGCCACGGCTCTGGGCTGCTTCGGCCCAGCGCGACACGGTGCGGCCATTGCTGCCAGCACCCAAGAAGCTGCCTGAATGGCGGCCCCCTGAGCACCCCCTGCCCGGCTCCTCCGCGCCCCAGCCGCGCCGGGGAGGGTTTGAGCCAAGGGGTTGCTGCAGCCAGGCGAGGCCCCTCCGCCGGCGAGCAGCAGTTTCAAGGCACTGTCAGTTCCAGACTTGGAGAACAGCCGGGGCTTCACGCGCGTGACCCCAGTCCCGCCGCTGAGGAACACGGCACCAAAACGCAGCCCACAGCAGAACAGATCTTCCTAAAGCTGTGAAGACGCTGACGTGGAGCTGGAGCTCGGACACTGGGTGAGCCAGGAGGCACTGCCATCAAGCAGATGAGCTTTCCATCTCTGAAATTAGCTTAAATACAAAGTTTTTTTTCCCAATGGGTTGAAAACAAAAGATGGAAAAAACGAGCGTGTGCTGCCAGCCCTTCGGCCACTGTCACACTTCAGCTTTCCCAAAGGCGCGCTGCTTGTTTCTGGGCAAAGCCACAGCCACAGCGGCAGCTCTTTGCATGTTCAGGAAAGACTCCACGAAAAACTGCAGCTTCTCCTCAGCTAAGACGGGCAGAGGCAACAGCCTGAGCATGCCAGGTCACTTGGGCGAGTATAAAGGCAAATCTTAACACAGGCCGTAAAAACAGCGAACCCCAAACAAAAAGAAAAACCTAAAATAGCTATTGTCAATCCAGAGCACTGGCTCACTCCTCCACCTTCGCCAAAACACCTCAGTGGCATTTTCCAATTGTCCAAATCCTGGAAGTTCCTGTAAATCAGAGGTGTGACAGGCACGAGACCCCCCCCGGGTTCCTTCACACGCCCTGCAGCCAACCCCCAAGGAAGATGCACTTGCCTTTCCCAAGTTTTTACATGACGTTGACTTAGCTCCTTTAAATCGGCGAAGGGATAAACGCTCACCCGTGCTGCATGGGGCTGATCCGCCCAGCCCAGCGTGCAGCCGAGAGCCCAGCACAGGGGAGACGGCAGCAAACGGCCCTCGCCGCGAGCAGCAGCTGTTCTGGGGCAGCCGGGCCCGGCTGTCAGTGAGCCCGGTCACACCAGGACCAAACAGGAGGAGGCTTGTCCCCAAGGGCTGCAGCCACCAGCCCCAGGAGAGCTCCTCGGAGCACTTGCTTCTCCCCTTCTCCCTAAAGGGGGGCCCAGTCAGGGTGATCAGGAATTAAAACAACTGAGCTGTAAGAATGCCATTAAAAGATAAATAAGGGTGTTTCTTAGGAGGAAAAAGTGCTCTGCCAGGAAGGGCTGGAAAACAAACACCTGCAGAAGATTAAACACTGCAACTTAAACCCACCGAAACAGAGGAAGAACTGAGGTTCAGACAGAGGGAAAGGTGAAGGTGCGTAACCCAGCCTCAGAGAGGCCCCTGGCACAGCACGTCCGAAGGCATCGACGGGAACTGAGGGCCATGGTGACAGGGCAGGAAGGGCCACGTTCTCTCAGTAACCCCTTCCCCACACAGAGCTCCAGCTCCTGGGAATGGCCGTTCCCCTGCGCTATGCATGGGAGGTCTGTCGCCCTCTGAGGCACAGAATGCAGGTGGGGTCCAGGCCACCGTCCCAACAGACAGAGCCCTCCTGAAAAAGAAACTGAAGAAAGGAGTTTGGCGGCAAGCAAAGCATTACAGGGCAAGGGAGCTCCCAGTGACGGGGTCTGACCCAAAGCCGTAAGCTGCGGTGATGTTCATTGCTCACTCTCCTCAGAGTTCACCTCGGGGGTTCCCTCTGCAGGCAGTGGGGTGCTGAGGGAGGTGGCAGCAGGGACCTCACGGCTGTCCTTCCGCAGCAGTGCTGCGAACAGTCAGAGTCTCACTCCCTCTGTGATCAGTACGTTTGTGTCTCCAAGCACCGCTTTGCCTCTGCCTTCTCTCAAAGCAACACTGGCTCTGGATAACGAACTGACGTCGAGCCGGGGGACGGCAGCCTCCCCTGCTAGGGAAGCTCATTGAGGTTCTGGTCGTGCAGGTTTTGGCGCTGCCTGTTCAAGTTGATGGTGTTGTCCAGCGTGATGCCATCATCCTCCTGCGTGGTTTCTGGCATGAACTGCCGGAATATGCTGACGCTGCCATGCCAGAAGATGGGCTCAGGGAGCTGGCCCACCACACTCCACGCCCGTGTCTCGGGGTCGTAGGCCTCCAGGACGTCCGAGAGTTCAAATGTGTTGTCATAGCCCCCGGAGACGTAGAGCTTGCCACCAAGCACCGCCACACTCCCCCCAACGTGGACCTGTGACGTAAAAATAAACACACATGGCGATTGGGAAGGAGGTTTCCCAGTTAGGCAGGCGATGGAGGTGCTGGCTGATGTCCCGTCCGGCTCCCTGGGAGGGGGCTCAGTGCCCCCTGGCTCTAAACCAGCACAGCCCAAGAGCTGGGAGCAGAGCGTTCAAGCTGCACTCAGATCTTGTGTGCTGGGCTGAACACCCGGCCACGTAACCACAGCCAGGATTTGTTCTTCCCAGTGACTGTGATACACTCAAATGCACTCTGCGGGCAAGGGGCTGTAATCCAAAGGGCACATGGTTTTTCCAAAGGTAAACTGAGCCCATTTTTAGGATTGAGAGGCACCCCATAGGCAAGTAAGCTCCTACCTGAAGCATGGCGGGGATTTTATCCCATTCATTCTTTGCTGGATTGTAAACATCCACTTCAGCCGAGTCATCTCTGAGGGAAATAACACACAGTTACTCCTCTGCATTCTAAACCACTCCCACCTGGTGAACCCCCGTTCAACCGTGCGGAACGCTGCTGTGAGCACATCGGCTCCAATCCCAGTACAACCACCGGAGACCTGCAGGAAGGCGCGGGCCTCGGTGCGGACCCTCTGCTCACAGGCCAGCTTGCCGCGAGCCCGCACGGCACAGGCCGGCCTGGCTTTGGTGCCAGGCGCTTCAGGGTCTGCAAGAAAAAAAAATCACTGCTGCTCTGGAGACAATCAAGCCTCTCCAGGCTCAGGAGTAGCGGCAGCCCTACTGCTGGAGCTTTTCACTGATGCCAAATTTAGACAGGGTGGACTGGGAGCAGAGCTGGGGGGGCAGCATAACCCCCCCAGGCCTCCCTCACCCGCCCCACTCATGAGACAGGAGGTGACAGTGACAGCTGAGGGACACTTGCAATGCAGAAACGCCCACTGCTGACACAAGAATGCAAAGAGGACAAGGTCAAGGCAGCCTGAGAAGTGCCGTCAGTCTCTCCAAGGCCACAGGGAATATTTCATTGTCTTTGTACCTGTTGTGACATTGTGCACAGCCAGACAAAAGTGAGCCCACAATGCTTGTTCATAACCTGTTCCTCTGTCCTCCAAAGATTATCTCACAGCATTACGCAGAGTAGCAGCCTACATGCAGCATGTGAAACTGGGGGAGGCACCCCCTGCTCACCACCAAGCAATCAGAAATCCTCAAGTGTCAATCATCAGTGTTTTAAAATGGGTAAGAAAAAGGAAAAGCCACAAAACTGGATTGTGACAAGCTGCCCAACAGCTCCAACACGCCTGACAGTATTTCCTGGAAACCCGGAGACTCCAGCTGCCACCTGCAAACAGCTGCTCGGGACCGCGACGCTCAGCTGAGCCCAAAGGAATCAAAGAAAAGGCCCCGAGTAGAAGTCGTTGCTCTGTGCAAAGCCAAAAGGAGATTAAAAAAAGAAAAGTGTCTGGCAGCCATCAGAGAAGTCTGTTTGCTCAGAGTCAAACCAACGAGATGCTCCAGCACGAGTCTGCCTTCCAGTTTATTTTTAATTAAGTGGATAACTGAAGTATTTGCGCCACCAGGACAGCTTCAGATGGGTAATTAAGTCCCAGTTTGGAAAGGCGCTTAAAAATAGTGACCAATCATTTCATCTTGAGTCCTCTTATCTGCTGAGAGAGAGGATGTCCTCTCCTGAGCTCAGTTTAACGTTTTCTTGGGGCTTACTCAATTATTTATAGCAACAGGAGGGAGGGAAACAGAAGCCAGGAACACCAAGAAGGCTCTTTCCAAGCAGCACTGCTGACTTCAGTCAGATTTACACCTGACAACTCCCCAGTCCGCGGGTCTGGGTTCAGATATTTGTACACAACTTTAAGGGCAGTTCTGAGGTCACAGCAGCAGTGAAGGACAGAGGTGTGGTGGGTCCCAGCCCCCCTGCACCATGGGAGAAGCAGGGCCATGCTTTCCCAGCGCTGTGCTCTCCTATGACCACCCCTGAAACACACCCCCCGTCCCAGGGAACCCTGGGCTCACCCCACGGGACGGGGCAGGGCGGCTGTTGCACCCGCCACTCACCGTATGAAGTACATGAGGCCGTTGAGCGTGACGGTCTTTGGGGCGAAGGACCAAGGAGGCAGGTGGCCGCAGTTCACGAGGGACCAGAGGTCGCTGTCGGGGTCGTAGCATTGCATGACCATGGACTCCTTGCCAGCCAGGGAGCCGATGGCGAAGAGCTTGCCACGGCAGGAGGTGGTGGAGCAGTTGTCCATGGGGTACAGCATGGGCTGCAGGGCCTCCCAGCTGTCCATCGAGTGGTCGTAGCGCTCCGTGCTGTCGGAGGCAATGACGTAGAGCAGCCCGTCCAGGACCGTGGAGCTGTGGTATTCTCTGGCTTTCAGCATGGGAGACACCTCTGTCCACTCGTTCACACTGGAATTGTACCTCCAGACACAGTCGTAGAGCCTCGACCCGTCCGATCCCCCTGCGGCACAGCACACCACGCTTTAGCAGGGCATTTGCAAAGGGGGAGCAACAGAGGAGAGGGCTTGGCTCGGGGCTGGGACCTCTGTCACATCTTCCAGCTACACCTTCTTAATAACATCCCCCCCACTCTGTTTCCCAGGGCTGTACTGTATGAAAACGTTTTGGCACTGGGGGAATCACAGCACAACGCAGGGTAAGGATTTTAAAGTTTTCCACTCTTCTCCAGCAAGCCAGGAAGGGTTTGTCCGTGTCATTCCTAGTCTGTGCTCAGCCACGACTCAAACATGAGCTTCCCAGGTTTGACCACCTCCATCCTTCCAAACAACCCTCTCCTCTCCTAGTTCGCAACCCCTGTTCTGTCCCCATCCAGAAGCTGCTGTGGTGCAGTGTAACCAGCACCTCCCAGCGCCTGGCTGCCGAGGCAGCGCCCCCGCCAGCAGCAGCAGGGCCTCGTTTTCTGCTCATGGTTCGAGAACAAGCAGTTTTCTGTTCACCTCCATTTGACCTGCCCTTCAAGTTTGCCAGGGTGTCTTCAACACACAGAGCAAGCTGTTCTGCAGTGCCCGGTGTCCCTGGCCTCGGTCTGTTACGGCTGCCATGAGGCTGCCGCTCCAGCTACGGGGCTGTAGTTCAGGGGAGGCACCCACATGCAGATTAACAGCCAAATTTACACATCCGTGTCACCTTGGCAGAGTAATTCCAGCCCCAGCGGACTTTGAGGAGGCAGTATTCATGCCAGGGAAGGTACCATGACTCACAGGCGCTGGCCAGTTGAGGAACCAGGGGCTCTGACATGTCTCTGCCTTGAGCACAGGTGAATCACTCCTGATTCACAGGGCTCTGAGCCCCAACACCTTCCCTGCAGCCAGAAATTCAAAAGCCTCTCAAGTCATTCCTGCCCCTCAGAGCAAGCGGGTAGAAAGTTCCACCAGTGCAAGACTGTGACTCCTGCCCACGTGCTCGGGGCGTTAGTCATGGCAAAATTCCTCCTGGACTGAGACCAGCTGCTAAATCCAGCACTGACTCCAGGAGTCCTTATGTCTGTCTTCAGTCGGACTGAGCCCAGGCTGAGTTCCAGACTCTGCTATCCCACGGAAAGCCCAGTCACAGTGCCAGAACCCACGTGTTTTCACTAGAAATCTCAACACAAAACTTCGGTGCCTTACCCGTGACATAGATGTCGTTACCCAGGGCAGCAACGCTGTAGCCCCCACCCAGGTGCTCGGGGAACTCAGCCAGGTAGCGCCAGTGGCCGGTGCGCGGGTTGTAGCAGTCAACAGTGACGAGCTCATCGCAGTCACGGTCGCAGCCGCCGACGAGGACGAGGATCTCGGCCAGGCCAGTAGAGGGTCGCGGCCGCATGCGGGCGCAGGGCCCCCGATCGTGGCGGTCGAGGCGGGCAGCCTGGAAGTCACGGGCCTCACGCAGCAGGCGCAGACAGGGCGGGCAGCGGGCCACCAGCGGCTCGCCCTCCACGTGGGCCAGCAGGTAGAAGCGGCGCACAAAGGGCAGGCGGACGTGGGCCAGGAGCTGCGGCAGCAACGGGGCGCGGGTGGCGGGGTCTGCGCGCACCCAGCGCAGTGCCAGCTGGAAGGCGGCCTCCTCCTTGGGGACGCAGAGCCCGTCATCCCGCAGGTAGGAGAGGAGGCGCGGCAGCGGCAGCCGCTCCAGCTGGGCACCCAGCTCGCCCACGTGTCGCAGGACAAAGCGGTGGGCAGCAGCTGCCAGCGCCGGGCAGGCAAAGGCTTCAGCGAAGTCCTGCATGTCCAGGGCGTTGGCGGGCTCCAGCTGGCGCGCCAGCCAGGCACCGCAGGCCTCCTTCACGGCGGGGAACTGCAGCAGGTCGGCAGCGCGCAGCAGGCGCTCGGCGATGTCGGGGCCCAGCCCGCCCACCCGGCCGGTGTAGGCGAAGTCGAGAAGACGCGCCAGGCACTCGGGCTCCACGCCGTGCAGCCGCACCCGCTCCGCCCGCGCCTCCCGCAGCGCCCCGCCGAACATGGCGCGGAAGTAGCCAGAGGCGGCGGCCAGCACAGCACGGTGGGCCCCGAACTCCCGTCCGCCAGCCACCACGGTGACGTCCAGCAGGCTCCGCTCCGCACGCAGCGCGCTCAGGCCCCGCAGCAGCGACACCGCGTGCGCCGGTTCCCCCGCTGCCGCCATCCCGTCGCCACTGCCACCTGTGCTGGCAGCCATGCCGGGCCTCGGGAGAGCAGCCGGTCACACCCTGCAGAGCCTCGGGACCCAACCCCGAGGGCGGGCAGCCTGTGGGGCACAGCAAAGGAAGAAGTGAGAAAAAAAAAAAGAAAAATGTGAGTAAGGAGAGGGGAAAGCACCCTCTGGCCGGCCAGATGGATAAACTGAACAGCCCCGGAGAGCCCCCCCGTCCCCCAGCATGGAGCAGCGGCCGTTGCATAAGGCGCGGGCACTGCCAGGCCTGCCGCGCTCGTGGCAGCCCCACGGAGCCCGCGCTGCAGCTTCCCAGGACCGAGGCCGTGCCCCCGGAGCCGGGCAGAGCTGCTCACCCCCGACGGCTCCACCGACTCCCCGAGCGCCTCGTCTCGGGGGAGCCCAGCGAGGGGAACACCGCGGGCAGCTCCCCGAGTCCGGAGGCCACCGGTGTTTGGCCAGAGCGTTCCGGCGGTGCCCGGCTCGCTCCACCGTCCCGCCCGGCGCTGCCAATCGCGCCAATACCGCAGGAACAAAATAAATTCTTATTCGCGAAACTCTCAGCCTTTTTTTGCCGCAGCGGTTCCGCGAAAGCCCCAGAGCCCCGGGGAGTGCGGGCAGACCGCTCCGCGCTTGCCGCCGAAGAACCGGAGCACGGCAAGGAAGGGGCACGAGGAGCTGGGGAGCTGCGCGGTCCCCCCGGAATCCGCTCGGGGCCAAGCGGCGGCGGCCGGGCCCGGCCATCGTCCCGCGGCCGCAGCGGTCACAAGGGCCCGGTCCGCCCTCCCGCCACCGCCGCCTGTCCCCGGCGGGCACCGCTCCACGGCACGCCAAGGTGCCCCCGCCCCGCACCACGGCCTACCGTGGCTCTACCGCGCTGCCCCGGGCTCACCTCGCCTCGCCGCTCCGCTCGCCGCCGCCCTGGCCCGACCCCGCCCGCCGCCGCCCTCAGCACCGCGCGTGCGCCCCGCCCCTCTCCCGGCGACCCCCGCGGCCCCCGCGCGCATGCCCGGACTACGGCTCCCGGCACCCCCCGCGCGGGCGGACTCGCGGTCCCAGCACCCCCCGCGCGACAGGACTACCGTTCCCGGGGGCCCCCGCGCCGGCGGCCGCCCCTTCGCCGCCTCCCGCCGGTACCGAGCGGTTCGCGGGTGTCGGCGCTGCCCGGTTGCCACCGCCGCTCCGGTCCCGCTTCCCGCACCGGGACATGGACTCCGACTCCTGCGCCTCCCCGTTCGCCCCGGAGGTGAGCCGGGGCCCTGGGGGATGGGCGGGGGGGGGGAAGACCGTCTTCTGCCGCCCGGCCCGGCCCGGCCCGCTCTCGCCGGCCGCCGGTACCCGCTCCCCGCCGCCGCCCCTGCGCGGGGCTGGGGCCATCTTGTGCTGCCCGAGCGCGGAGCGCTGGGGCGAGGAATGGCGGCGGCGCGCCGCGCCGTGTCCCGCCGCGGGGGCGGCCCTCTCGAGGGCCCGGTACCGAGACCGGAGGGGCGGGGGAGGGGGGCCGG
>JANVCC010000174.1:5536593-5561644 GCA_025345505.1 Todiramphus chloris collaris
GGACTTCTCGCCCGGCTCCCGGCGGCACCGGACCGTGGAAGACTTCAACAAGTTCTGCACCTTCGTCCTGGCCTACGCCGGCTACATCCCGTACCCGCAGGAGGTGAGGGGGCGGCGGGCACCGGCCGGGCGGGGCCTCCGGCCGCCTCTGCTGGGCTCTGGGTGAGAGCAGCCGCTGCCAGGAGGCTGCGTCTGCGCGCCGGGTCCTGGGACAAAAGGAGGAATTCCAGTAGCCGGGAGGGTTTCGGGACGCTGGCTGCTTCGGGGGTGGGGTAATGACGGCGGGATCCTGGGATCGCTCTCTCGGCCTTTCCGGGGCTGGGGCAGCTCTGAGCCGAGGCTGTGCTGGGCCGGGGGCGTGCGGGGGAAGACTGGGGGGCCCTATGGGGAGAGGGGGAGCCTGAATGTGATTGGGATAGGCCGCAGGGCAGTGCCATGGGGAAAGGGTGTAGCACCTCAGTGCTGTGCGTGAGCCGGCTCCAAATGAATGTTTTTATCTGCTTTCTCAATGTTTGCCAGGAAACACCCCTGAGGAACAGCCCTAGCCCTCCCAACAGCACTGGAGGCACCATTGACAGCGATAGCTGGGATCCCCGCTTCAATGACACCCCCTCTTCCGTGTCCCTGCCTGCCAAGAACAGAAAGAACTTTAGTCAGCTTAAGCGAGCAAAGCCATACAGTTCCCTGTTCCAGCGGGCCAAACCTGGCAACTTCCTGCCCGAGCGAAAGCAAATCGATAAGATCAGGAAGAAGAAAAAGCTGAAGAGGAGGGAGACGGAGGTGTCTGCAGAGGAGGACTATGAGGAGAAGCTGCTGGAGCTGGAGGCAGAGGACTCTTACGTAGAGACGCCGATGAGCCCCTCGTCCGAGGGTGACCCTCAGTCCGCAGCAGAGCACTGCTCGGTGTGGGACTCTGACACACCCTCCAGTGTCTCCTACCCTGCCACGACAGCCGAGCCGACGGTGGAGATCCAGAGCGTGGGCAAGCGGACGGTCATCCGGCAGGGCAAGCAGGTGGTCTTCCGGGACGAGGACGGCACCGGCGATGATGAGGACATCATGGTGGATTCGGGTAGGTGGCCTGGCTGGCACAGGAGGACTGGCCAGGTGGCAGTGGCGGTGCTGTTGCCTGTCTTTTGGTGCTTTACCTGTAGTGTGAGGATAACACCAGGCCACGCTGCGTGGGCAGAATTAGGTAGCAGTTGGGTTTTCGGGGAGGGGGAGCTGGTTGGCTGCTTTTACGATGAACTGAGTGAAAAGCTGCGACTTTATAGAAGCAGCTGGTTCTCCTCTCCTGGATTACGGCCTCTCTTGTACTGCCGAGTCTCTTCCTGCATGAGAGAGGCCTGGGAAGATCAGAACAGTGCCTGTCTTTGAAACCCAGGTAGTTCATTTATCACAAAAGGTGAGCAAACTCCTGGTGTGGGTGCAAGGCATCGGCCGTTAAAAATGCGGTGTGCCACTTCTCTTCACAGATGATGACTCCTGGGACCTCGTCACTTGCTTCTGCATGAAGCCGTTTGCCGGGCGGCCGATGATCGAGTGCAACGAGTGCCACACCTGGATTCACCTCTCCTGCGCCAAAATCCGCAAGTCCAATGTCCCAGAGGTCTACATATGCCAGAAGTGCCGGGACTCCAAGTTTGACATTCGCCGTTCGAACCGCTCCCGGACGGGCTCGCGCAGGCGCTTTCTGGACTAGGGGAGGGCGGCGCGTGCTGGTGCGCTGCGTGGGAGAGTGACCCGCTGGCGCCGGCCGGCTGGGGACGGCTCTCCTGAACTGCTGCTCTCAGGCTGAGGGGCTGCCCGGCCGGCCCGCGGCACAGGGACGAGGCATTGCCATGTCGTGGGCAGCTGGGGCTGGATGAGGTGACTGGTCAGAGCTGCTGCTCGATGCCGATCGGTGCAAGGACAGACCAAGCTGTCTGGGCTCGGTGGGGTTTTGTCCGGTTACAGCTACAAACTGGGTGATGTCTAGGGAATGTACAATACCTTTGCCATGTCCGTTTTCTCATCCCATCAGGAAACTGCAGACTTTTTCTGTGCTAGGAAACTCCCCCTCCTCCTCCGAAGAGGGGCGAGGAGGAGGCGGGAATCTGTGTGGAGTCTGAAAAGGCAATGGCCACGTGTTTTAATGTAATCTTATACCAGCCCATTTGCCCGTGTATATCAATCTTGGATACTCTAAGGCTCCACAGGAGTCGGTGCCCCCGTGTACCGACCTCTGTGCGATCTGCTGCCTCGTCAGTGGCCCAGGCAGGGGGGAGTTCTGCGATTTGGCATTGGCCAAGTGAAAACAGGACTTCCTCTTGTGCTGAGGGAGCAGTGCGTTAAAGGAAGAGAGCAGCCCCTTTCCTGGACAGGCCGTGCTGGGGGTAGCGACAGCACCTTTCTTCCTAGAAGGTCTCTTCTTACGGTGATTTTTCGTGACTTTGTTTTGCATGATTGGCTCAAATGTGTGTATGGGGGTTACCGTTTGCTCTGTTTCCTGGCCCTTTGTTAAACTCTGAGGTGCTGTTTCAAGAAGATGATGACTCTTCCTTCTCTCAGCCCAGAATTCAAACGTGGACTGTACGAGGGGCCGCAGTGAAATTAGAACCTGGCAGGTCTGGTTTGGGATTTGATCGTTTCTATCTGAGTACTACAGCTGAGTTGACTTTTGTTTTTGCTGTTTGTTTTTTGAGACTGGATTTGTAATCAAAAAACCAGAATCAGTAACCTTTTGGTTGCCAGTTACATAGATAAAAGCAGACACAGGCTACGCAGCGAGCAAGGTGAAGTGCAATGAAGATCCATCCATTGTGGGGAGGACAGGAGAGCGCTGAGACCTGTGCCAGTGCTGTGGTCCCTTGACAGGACTTCCTGGGGCCTCAGCCTGAGGGAAACCTGCTCAGAAATGGGACAGGAAGTCAAGGCTCTATGCAAGGCCACTGAGATGGTGGTGCTGTTCCTTGGTGACCAGACAGAGTGAGCTGTATATCTAACACATTCAGTTTGTATTTTGAGGCATTTCTCAGAAGTTGTGCGTGACGAACAACATGCGCTCTGTCCCTGAAGACCATGAGGGGAGTCGCTGGCTGGTTCTGCTGCCGATGACACAAGACCAGTCATACTGGTAGGAATGTGTCCAAGTTAGTCCTCCAGATACACTGTGTGAGGCCACTGCCTTATCTGAGGACGGGCTTACCAGGAGATGCATCCTGGTGACAGCCCCAGGTCCTTCCAGCACACAGGGTCAGGTACCCTCCTTCAGTCTGACAAGGGGCTGGCGAAGCCTCAGGCAGAGGGTCCAGCGCTGCAGCTCCCCAGGGCTCTGCTGTGGGGGATGCTGGGGGTTGAAAGATCTGCCAGCCTAGGCAGGATGATGGAGCTGCACGACGTGCAACTGTTCTTCTGTCCTGCATCTTTACAAACGTCCCCTTCCGCTGAGCTGCAACAGTGGACTCTGGGTTCTAAAAACCAGCTCCAGCTTCTGTAAAACCTTAAGACCACTACATGGTTTGCTGCCTTCCAGAAGCTGCGTGGAATCCCTGGGGAGTTTGCCAAAGACTTGCCCCCGACAGCTGCCAGAAAAGTAACCAAAGTTCTCCAATGCTGCCATTTCACTCTGCAAACAGAAAGGCTCTGGAAGATCCCAGTCACAAGCTGCGCAAGGGTGGGACATGCTCTGAAAATAGGTGTCTCTGTTTACAGCGTGTCTGCAATTCAACTGGACCTCTGTGGAACGTGTTCCTGAAGCTTTTGTGGGAGAAACGGTGAAGTGCCAGGAGAACTGGCTCTTGTCACAGAGCTTTGATACTAATCCATGTGACTGACTCTTGTCCTGTTACCTTTTCAGATCTATCCCAATTGGTGGTGTCTGACAAGTCCAGCACATGACAGTATCAGCAGGGAGGGGAAAAAAAAGTAACATCTCCATTCTTTTAGTTCACCACTTTCAACCATGTATAATTATAGTTTAATTCAGAACTTTATTTTTTCATTAAAACTGTTTTAATGAACCATGTTTTTTTCTTAAATGTGAAACAAGTGAACAATGATTCTGTTTTATCCCAAACTCAGGAGTCTGCTGTTATGATTTACTGGTATCTAAAGCAGTTGTAGCCGGCTGCTAGCAAGACTTGACGCCTCAAGCGCTCTTCCCTAAGCGATCCGCAGTCACGTATGGACAGAAGTGCTGCAAACACACCTTTCACAGGTACCCCCACCTCTCCTTGTTGCAGTTGCTGCTTGCCCAGCCTCTGCTGTAAGGTAAATTGTGGTGGAGCCCCGGCACTGGTGCAGCAGGGGGTGATGGTGATGCCAGCAGCAGCCAGAAGCGGGGCCTTTGTGGAGAGCACCTGAAGACAGGCTTGGTGCATAGAAGCTGGGCGTGGGGCAGGGCAGATCATGCCAGGCGAAGCTGCTGGCCATGGTGGCCTCATGCCTGTCCCACTTGCCCGAGAGCCAGGTCCCTGCAGGACTGGGCACTGCAGCCACAGGAACAGACCCAGGGCTGTGCTGCCTCTGCCTGGCAAAGACTGGCCTGATTGGCAAGCCCCAAACCTCCTAACCTGCCCGGGAGCTGTGCTGAGGAGAGCCTCCTGCCCTGGAGCAGGGCAGCACTGAGGACCCCAGACCAGCAAAGGGACTCCAGTGCTTTGGTGCCACCCCCCTGCTCCTGTATGTGCCAGACCCCCAAGGCACCTCTGCTCAGCCCCCTGCATTCAGAGCAGCAGCAGCATCACTCTTGCAAACTGAAAAGATGACTCAGATCTGGAAATGGTGCTGGGTCCTACCAGAGGCTAAGCTCTGGTTGCTTATCACTGCTATGGTAGTACTATTTGTAATTTTGTACTACATAGTGATAAACAAAAGTCCCAGAGGAGTTGTAGCTATAAAATGGCAGCTTCTCAAGGAGCAGAAATGGTGGTGTTAAAAGTAGTGGTGTCTCCAGTGGAAGGCAGGATAGAGGGGAAAGGCAGTGCCTGATGAGAGGAGAGCTGTGACAAGAGAAAAGCACCTGCTTGAGTCAAAGCCCTGACTCGTGGGTCCCAACACATGGGAGCAGGTTACACAGTTCTTCCTGCAGGACCGGTGCCTGCAGCTCCTCATGGCTGTCAAAGCCAAGGGCGCACGCAGGAAGACAAGGGAAGACTATAAAAAATAAATCCTAAACCTGTATCTTCACCTCAAGACCTCCCAGTTTGAAGGCTCTGGCTGAAAGCACTGGTGCCTATTCCTGGGTCCTCACTTGGGTACCTCAGCTTTTGCTAGGTGAGTTAGAGACAGATCTGTCACCTTGTATTTCTATGGCATTTTAAAGTCTGCAACAAAGATGCTACCATGCTACAGGTTTTAATTGCTGAAGTAGGAACAAAGCACTCTGCCCCTCAGAAATGCTGTTTCTCAATGTAGAAATACCACGGGACACCTTGAAGTATTGGAGCAGCTCTTGAAATCTCATTTCTATTTCTCTACGTTTTAATGTAGACAATATGCAAGAAAACACTTCCATGACAGCAGAAGCTGTACCTCAGGAAGCTGTCAGAAATGAGAACTGCTTTATCATGCAAACTCTTTTCAAGAGAACACTCCTTGGTGTCACTGCTCTGCCAGACCCGGGGCCGATCCAGGATTCTCCTTTGTAATTAGCAGCAAATGTGCTGTCACTACACTGCACTTGCTTACGCAAAACTCAATTCCCACTGCTCCTCCTGGGAGTATTTTGCCATGTCTTCATCACTACAGACCAGCTCCCCCTCTTCACCACACACATGCAGTAACAAGGCCTGAAAAAGGAATTTCTGGTGGAGATTCCTGCCCAGTTCAACCAGTTACCAATGAAAGAGATCACCAGGACCAGCAGGATGTGTCAGAGGGTACAGTTACATTTACAAAACTTGCTTTTCAGTTCATTTTCAAGAGTGTCCTACAGATGCAAAGGGAATGTGGGCTACTGTTCAGCTGAGCATAATTTATTGCACATTTTTTACATTTAACTTCAGATCAACAGAACACTGATGGTAAGTGAAATAAAACCCTGCATGAGGAGCTGCTCACAAATGAAGAGTTTTGGTTTGGTTTTAGTAAAAATAAGTGAACACCCCTGCATTGTATGAACCTGCTTGTTAGAGGCGGGGGGCTTCTCTTTCAGACTAGCTCAAATGCATCTGCTTTTGGAAATCTAATTGTCCTGTTACAATGACTTGAGCAAAGAGAACCATGTTGCACAGAAGAGGGGGCCAGGTATATGTCAGGAAACGACCTCTGGTAGTACTTGCCATGAGCAGCAACTGCCAAGATACACTGGGCTGTTTTTCCCCTCAAGTATCTCACCTACAAACAATGAAGGCTGTTCTAGGACTCACCAAGAACAGGACTGTCACTGTGAAGAGCCACAACTATTCCTCTTCTCTATGAAAAAGCCGTGGTGGTGTATGCTGTGTGTAGTGGATGCTACAGGGCTGCCGTTTCTATCTGCTGTGTCACCAGAACAGGACTGCCCTTTTTGCTGGTAAATCACTGTCATGGCTTCTCTGCGAGGTTAATTTAATGGATTTATGTCAGAACTGGTGCTTTTTAGAAAGGGAAGCCGAATTTTATGTTTTCAGCTCTTTATCCATTTGGCATCTCTCCTCACTTTGGTCTGGTTTACTTGTATAAACTACGGTCCTCTTTTCTATAAATAAATTAGATGGGAAAAGATAGTTGCAGCATCAGAATCAAATTAAATGAACTGCTGTCCTTCTCCCCCACTTGCTTTCCTGTTTTCTTGAAAACCTTGATGGTTCTAGGTGGCAGAAGAATTAAGATTACTACACCCTGTGTCCTCGTCTGAAATAGCAGTGTTTGAAATTAGCAGCTGGGTGGATTAAAACTGAAGAGGTCCATAT
Organism: Todiramphus chloris collaris; assembly: GCA_025345505.1. Classification (NCBI taxonomy): domain Eukaryota; kingdom Metazoa; phylum Chordata; class Aves; order Coraciiformes; family Alcedinidae; genus Todiramphus; species Todiramphus chloris. The sequence goes on from JANVCC010000174.1 coordinate 5,543,469, forward strand.
TACTACAAAAGACAAAGGACTTCATTCCAAACATACTTGTTCTTAACAAGTACTTTTCAAATACAGATTTGAGATGGAAAAACAATCTCTGTCCTCTTTCCAACAAAAGGATTTATGCAAAGGAGGTGGACAGAGAATATAAATTGCTCCAAGGAGCAGAAAAAGGTAACTTACCCACCCCAGGAAGTACACGGAGAAGTGAGAACAACAGGTAATCGTCCCTGCTCAGTGCAAGAAGATACACGTGAGACCACACAAATGTACTGTGGCCAAGCCACAGCAGGAAAGACTGGGCTGCGTGAGGGGTAGTGCTCAGTGTGTGCTTGCACGACCGCAGCAGAAAGCACTGAGCATTCAGAGTCATGTTGCTTTATTGGTTACTGAGCCACAATTCAGAGTATTGCCTTGGAGCCACCCGTGGAAGCAGGTTCTCTCCTTTTGTCTCTAACAGAGCTGGCAGGACACCACCTGCTGTATGGATAGTAAAAATAAAAATGTCTCTGTTCAAACTCGTAGCATCCAGAGGAAAGTTTGTAGTTTCCATGGTACCATAACAGACACGCACACTCTCACATTAGCCGTCCGCATCGATTCTGTGAGCTGTCGGATGAGAACAACAAATGGATACGCACCACTTCCTGGGACGAGACCCATCCTCGCTCCAGCTTACCACTGTACCAGGGACAGACAGAGTCATTCCTCTTTGCTAATTAACTCAAGTGTAATGTGGAAGCTTTCTAAGTTGGATATGCTTCTTAAACTGGGAGAGGGAGCTGGTTGAGTAAACAGAGGCTTGGGCGCTTTAGCCAACTCCCCAGACCTACGGGGTATCAGGAAAACTGGTTACTAGCAGATCCCAGCTTCACAAAATAATCCCAGCAGGGAGAATGTTGTGGTAGACAGATAAATGGGGATGAGGAATAAATCTGTCTCAGGCCTCCAACTTGCCTTGCTACATTCAGTTTCGGTGCTCAAAGGGCAATCTGATGCTGTGAACTGCCCAGCAGTGACACCAGCAGCTGCAGGAGGCCTTTGCTTCTGACTCCAGTTAGATATATTAGGCTAGACAGTATAAACAGCTGCAGTGGTACCACTGAGCTCTTTTAGGTCATATTCCAGAGGCATACCGTGGTAAGTTAATTCCAGTAACCCTACTTCTGAACCTCAGAAGCCCAGTTCTGTCTATTTGGCCACACAGAGCTGAAGCAATTCTTTACTGGCTCCTGAAGGAAAAAGCAGGGTGGTCCTTGCTACTTACATTGCTTTGGTATCCTAAGGGCCTCATTGTCAGCTGACATCACTTGGTGCAGAACTCCTCGGAACTGATAAAGCACTTTCAAACTCTTCTCCTCACCCACACAGGGGTCGTAGAAACCTGGCAGCCCAGCCTGGAACCAGAGGACAGCTTTCACAGCTCTTCAGATGACCAAAACCAGTTACTAGTGCCAGAACAGGGTGTCATTAAAAAACGGGAGTTTTGTTGTCAATGAGGTGAGACCAGAAGCTAAGGAATAACCTTCACAATGGCAAGTTCTAACTGCAGAAAAGAACAAATCAGGGGGTTGGGAAGTTTCTGGTGTACAGCCCCAGAGTCTGTAACATGCACTGTTTCATGCTGCAAATATAGAGAAGCTGTTTCTGTGGCACAGGAAATGTCCAGAAAAACAGAAATTCCTGGAGGTTCGTAACACCTGCTATGTAAATGGCTTCTATAAACCGATCTGCAGTCACCAGCTCCACGCATGCTGGAGAAATCCCCTGGCAGGATAGCACACGGTTTGAGCGGAATTCTGAGTCACGCGTACAAGGCCTTGAGCCTGGGCTTTGACAGAACTGCTACGTACCTTGGATGCCTCTGTAAGGATGAGTTTAGAGTCTTTCACCAGGCACTGCAGGGGCACAGTCACATCTATTACTTTCACCTTCTCATTCTTCCTGCTGTTGTCATTAACAAACTTCCCATACCAGGCATTCACTACAATCAAACCTGCATTGCACAGGAAATCACAGATGTGACAAAAGGCTTCTCACTGAAAACTCAGCAGACACTGATGAAAACAACATCCTGGCATTTTCTCTTGCTTTCAACAACATTTAAAGTCTCCTTGCCTGGACCTGTGCTTCTCCAGACAGACTAACATTTCTACTTGGGTGTTTGTTAACAATCTTCAGCGCTAGGCCAGAATGACTTGAATGCCACACTGATGTGACAGTCCAAGTGGATGTCAGTTCACTTGGGAATGTTTTCATGGAAATTGCTAGCAAACATCACTAACCAGATTTCCATTACAATCCAGGAGCAAATCATGCAAGCTAGAGACCAATGAAACCTACACTTCAGACGGTGACTGTTGCACATATTTATACACACACCTCTCGTGTGGAGAGGTGAATGAAGACTATTGCTATCAGGCTGTTGATCCACTTCACAGTGTGTCCCAAGACGATACGCAGTGGATACCTACTAAGTTCAGGCACTAGAAGCTGGATCATAATGGAACTTCCCCACTGCATGTGCAACAGCAATCATGCTGTGCTTCCTTAGGAATGGAAACGAAGAAATGATACCTTGCATTTCTCCCCTCAACCACCCAGCCTTTGTACTGTTCCTTCCTCTACAGATTTATGGAACAAATAAACGCCTTTGTAATCTTTACCCATTCTGGCTTCCTCTGCTTCAATTATTCTCCGGACAGACTCTTGCATTAACCGGACCTGTCACAACACAAAGGGCAGAGTAAAAATCAGGCACCGTCAGACAATGTGTCCAAAAGAGAAAAGCCCAGAGAGATAACAGCTTCCTTTACCTAAGGAGGGTTAGTTACAGGAAAAACTTACTGCAGCTTCAGCCTCCTGCTTCTTCTGAAGGATGTCACTGGCTGTGCTCTCCCTTTGCTTCTCCAGCTCCCTGGCATAGTAAGTCAACAACATGTCAGGTCTACAAAGTGGATGGGATTCATCCACAACATGGCAGATGCTTACTTACCCACCCCAGTTATGACTGACCCACGGCCCCACACAAATGAGCTCGGGTCTAAGCTTCTTCCCCACCTTTCAAGATATCTTAGTAGGCTTCCAGGACATGGTAGTATTGGTGATGCAGTGGACTGCAGCACCTCAGCTTGACATCCAGCCTTCCAGAAGCACGTGAGTGGGACCTCCCAGCTCTGACTTTAAAGCATAGTCCTGTGAGCTCACCTCTCCTTTTGTGCCCTGAGGTAGGGTTTGATGATTAGCCTGTGCATGGCGAAGTAGATAACTAGAGGTCCCACAGTGGCATAGAATACAGCACTGGGAAGCAGCTGATCTGTTAGGTGGACAGGGAAGAAGTAGGTCTGGCTAGCCCTATTCAACCTGGAACAAAACCAGAAAAGTGACAGGTAAGAGGAAATGCAGAGTTTAATGTGCTGGACTAAGCACACTGAGCAGCAGTGTATGCTGCTGAACAACAGCTGAACCAAAGGAGAGATCAACAATCAGCTCAAAAAGGTAAAAACCCAATAAACTGAAACCAGATAATGGTGACACAGACAGCTGACACCACCCACAGACACATCTATGTAGTAGACATCTCTTGTAATAGTACCTGACCATTCCAAAGTGGGGTTTTTTTTCTAATCTTAGGAGAATTTATTTGGTCATTAATTTCACCAGAGAGAAGGACGAAGATCGTCATAAAGAGGAAAGAAAATGCTTATAGAGGTCTATGTTCACAATGCTGGCCTGTGCTTTCAAGGAAGGAGTACATCGATATTTTTCTGATGCTTATGATAAGGGAGTTTTCTCAGGACAGAGATCTTCCTTAGTTTCAGCATCCTGGCACGACCTCTGCTGGCACCAGTTAAAAATGCACAACATTTTTAACAAAACAAGTTCTGCCCCTCTTTGTGAACTGCACCTTATTAACAGTATAATCACCTATATATTAATTAACAATAATTCACTAATTCAAGTATATCCTTGTGTCCAGCATTACAAAACTGGAATGCAATTAAATCCATGTCTACTACTAATATTTTTAAAAATCTTCCTTCCACGTACCACAGTGCCCCCCAACCTTACTTCAAGCTGCATTATCAGAGTATTTGGATGCCCACACACACTAATCCTGTCAGAAATTGCTCAGGACACCAGAATAAGGCACACACTGCTTCCCTGGGCACCTCCTGTATCAGAGGGGAGGGCAGCTGCAGCCTTTCACAGTGACATATCAATATACCTGTATTGCCCTAGGACTGGGACCTTCCCACCTGGCTACTGGGACTAGAACAAGGCAGGTTATGATCAGTCTCTGCAAGCTACAGTTGTAATGAACTGACTTGATTTTCAAAGACACTCCTTGGGGAACACCAACGCTGACGGTGGCTCCTAAAATGCTGTGTCTGGAGATCTTCCTCTCTGCTCCGTACTCCACTATGGTCCCAAAGAAACCTGCCCTAGAATGACAGAATCAAGAACTGGTAAGACAGGGAATACTCTTGAATTTCTCTTTACTGAATCCTGTAATTGCCCAACAAGTAAATATGGAAATACATCTGTGTCCAGCAGATATTGGCTACTGGACAATTCACTGTGTATCCACAAGAAAAGATTAGACTTTTCAGCTTGTAAAGTAGTAAACAGACTATAAGAACTTCTGGCTTTCTTACGCTGATGATATAGAGATGATATCACACGCAAGGATTTTAAGTTCCACTTCTCTGAAGAGGCACACAGAGCTAAGCCTCCAAGACATGCACTTCAGCATTTACCAGATTTAATTAATGAAAAGCAGATTCTCAAAGACCACAGAAGTATTTGCTATGTGTGGAACCTGAAGGCCTACAACAGCAGGAAAAGACAGATTCTTTGGGCCACGAGCAATGTGAATTTCCTCTTGCACACTTACTTGAGAGAACCCTTCACTCGTGTTTGATCCTCATCCTGAAACTTATGCTGATAACTGACCATCATGAAAGAATGAGGGATTCCCAGCTGAAATACAAGAGACAGAAATGTACAAAACCATACCCTCAGCCACCAACGAACATTCCCTCAAATTTCCTTTCTTATCCTTTAAGTGGCACAGAAAATATAGCCATGCTTAGAGCTGGCAATCTCTGCAGCCCCTGTTGTTCATCCCGACCCTAATCTGAGCTGACCCACATTAGATATGACAATGTGGGGTGCAAAGCATTGTCCTCTGCCAAATGCATCTGGTTACCTATGTTACATGTTCCTATGAGACAGTACCAACTGCTCTGTTATCCTCTATCCCAAACCAAAACACTGCTGGGACGAAAAAGCCGCGGCACTTTCCTCCCAGGGGTGGTATCACTGTCTCTCACCTGTAACGCCACGGTGAAATGGCTGGTTTTCGTATCCCGGACGATGCTTGTGTTCATGGCTGACTGGATCCCCCACCGCCACTGCAGGTACCCCATCGTGTTCTTGTCAAGGTTGCGAGCCAGGACTGTGGTGAGGCCTGGGCGGATCCCACGGGATGAAAACTGCAGGGCGCAGTTTGTAGTGATGAAGCTAGGAGAAATAAGGAAAACCTCATCAGTGATAAAACACAGATGGCCTCAAATTCCTTCTGCCCAGGAGCCTTGCTGAATATGCAGTGACTATTCTGAACAGAGCACAATGCCTGAGGGTTCCAGGAAAAACTCTAATTCAGACTGTACCAACCACAGCATGGCCCAGGTTTACTGGTCTGTACCACAGCAACTGCAGCCCATGCAGCAGGATCCTTGTCAGCCTTTACCCTTCTTGCCCCAGGCAAAGTCCTGGTCTTCTGGACAGGCAGCACACTTGGCTCCCTGCTATTTAATAATCCTAAAGCATCAGCTCCAAAGCCCAGCATTAACATATATCAGGAACATGATCCCTGTATAAGCTCTGAGGAATGGCATATTTACTGAATTAGAAACATAAAAAGAACTAAGTCTACACTGGCACCTATGATGCTCTAACGTATGTCTTCAATCACAACCTTTACCGTGTACTCTCCTTTGCAACTTGAGACCTCTATTCATTTTTAAACAGACACCATGCCAGTGGTAAACTTGGCATTATTTCACCAAGACATGACATATCATGTCCTCTTTTGCTTCTAAAAACCGTCTCACACATGGAAGCCCCAAAAGAGGTCCACATTTTTTTGTTGCTCTGATTGTGAGATCACACCTCAGGTATCATGAATTCATGACAAGAAGGAATATGTCTAAGGATGTGGGACACAGACCTTCTGTAAACTGGGAGTATGAAAATGGAGGGCACCAGCACACAAAAAGAATACGAGAATTTTGATTAGTACTAAAGCATGACCTTAAGTCTAAAGAGGAAATACCTCGTTTTGTAGGACAGAAAACAAATCCAGCATTAAGAAGGAAGAGAATTCAAGCCATTTAGTTCCTTAGTGTGGAATATTTACCATCAGACATTTTTCTAATATTTACCATCTTGGGGTAAGATTGCGAAATATCTTCAGACCGAAGAGAGGTCCCTGAAGGTCTCCTGCTCCAAACTCCAACTGTGTAAAGGCAAAATGACAAATTGTTAGAAAGCATCTTTTATAACAGCGACAAAGTACTCCAAAAATATCACTGACATCACAGACGTTCTACACGTCTGAGCAACATTTATTACAGACCTCAGCATGCTCTCTTTTCTGCTAGCTTTGCATTCCAAATAAGGGGCATCTCACTGAGTAGGGTCCTCATGAGTAACAAAGCCAGTTTCACAGTGCTATAGGCTACCACTACGATCACCTGCTCTGGCTGCTCCCCCAGTGAAAGCGGAGAAAACACCTCCATCACAGCCCCCCAGGGGCACGCAGCAAGGCTCGGCTGCTGCCCTCTGAGGATGAGTCCTTCTCAGGACAGCCTCCCAGTAACAGTCAGCAGTTCTGCTGCTGCACCATCTCAGTGGCTGCAAAACGCGCTTGATGCTTCATCCACCAGTCTGTGTGACTTCCAGGGCTGCTCTTCAGTGTTAATTTGATGCTGCTCAGTCTCATTAACAGAAGCAGTTCTTAGACCTGATACTCTTCATGACAGAACTTGCAAAAGCTGTTCCCACTACAGCTGCATCTCTCAAGTAAGTTTATTACATGTTTTGAAAAACATTTTGTCGTCAACTCATGACAATATCCACAAGCTCCTGTATTACTAATACTAAAAAATCCTGATGTACATTAAATGTCTCGAGTCTATAGTTTTCAAAGCAAAGACAGACTACCACACTGCCCTAAGGTGCGTGCTCACAGCATTGGAAGGCACCTGACAGCCTTCAGCCAGTGACATTAGAAAGGCCAGAGACAACAGGCACCAATTCTGTCAGCACAAGTGAAGTACAAAATGCACAGTTGAATGGAAAGGGAAAAAAATTAGGAAAACACAAGGTTTGGCCTTTCCTTTTTCTCAAATTCCTTTGAGAATTCCTTTTTCTACATTCTACAAAACTAGCAATGAAACAGAGCTCACAGAAAATAAACACTAGGTAACTAATCCAAGCAGCCTGAAACAGAGCAGATATAACAACGCACAGCAGCTAGTTCGATCTCTTACCTCTCCCCATCCCTTGGCAGATGTCACTCGTCTCAGCGCAAGATTAATTGATCCACCTCCATTACCGTTCTGGGTGGAAAGGTTACCGGACAGTATTGCTGTGTCCGTGGCAGTCAGTGGTGCCTGGAAAAATGAATGTGTTGTTACCAAATACTCTGACCCCAATTCACACATTCGATGCATATTCTGCAAGGACACAACCGTGATGGCAGAGACTGCAAGTGCAGAGGAACAGGCGACACTCCGACTGACTCCTTGCCGTTCACTAAGCCCAGGTGTTTGAACCAGACACGGCCACGCTTGCTCTAAATTTTGTAGTCAGAAGATCAAGTATGGCAAAAACTGAGATAATTCTTACAGCACTGGACATTTGTGGAACTAGATAACTGTTCTCAGCCACGACCAAGCCTCCCTGCCAGCAGGAAGGCAGAAGCACTGTGGCATACAAACCTGTGCTGTACAGCCAACCCCCGGTCCTGCTGGAACTGAGCTTACCCCTCCCACCCATGCTGGAAATCCCACCTTTCCATCAACCAAGGTGAGAACCCCGAGCAGTTTTGGTGGCTCTGAGGGCAGTCCCTTGCTAGTCCAGGCCCTGCTCCACACCGGAGCAGCCTCTGGCCTCCTCACCTCGATGGACTGTGATATGTGCATCTTGTTGATCTCAATCTGGGGAAAGCTGCTCCCAGGCACATCTTCATAGTCTTCATCGTAACGATCAAAGAGGTCAGTGGCATCTATTCCAACACTAATTGTTCCCTAGGGGATGACAAGCGAAACAAGCACATTAAACACCCAACGTACACAGGCCAAATGGCTAAATCATCATTGTATATAACTATTATTTTTTTTGCAATGTTCCCCTGTTCTCCACTCTAAAATGAATTCCTTATGCATCTGAGACAGACAAAAATAAATTATTACAATAATCTAAAAAAACAATACAAATCACAAAATAAAACGGATAAAGAAACCTTTTGCAGCAGGAATGCAACTTGTACTATCAGTAGGTAACTTTTCTGTCATGACACATCACAGAAGTAGGCAGCGTACTTTTACGCAGCAGGTTTCTTCTTCTTCCACAACTGACGCTGTTCTGTCAGTATGTTAAAGTTGAAATAATACATTATGGAGATTGATTTTCCTCAGTGGAAATCCTCTTCAAAGTCATCTGCAACAGCTTCGTTTTGAGCTGCCTCATTCACTTGCAACTGACTTTGTTAGACAAAAATTTTGTTTTCTTTTTCCTAGTTTATATCTTGTAATCAGGAGAAAAGCTTGATATAGATAGACTTCTAGAAAGTGGTAAAGATTTCCTTTCCCAGACCATAGAAAAGCTTATTCCTACAAAAACTAGGCTATAGCTAAATAGTCTGGCTACCTGCTGCTGTGCTCGCTCAGTCTAACTGCAGGAGTGGGTTTATCTGAAAAGGGCACAATTAGATCCTTGTCTGGGTCATATAACTTCAAGAGGCTTTGGAAACCTTCCCTACAGACCTATCAAACAGCATTCCAGCTCATGTAAAATGTACTAGTTGCAATAAAAAACCCCAACCCTCAGTGCACAAGCACAGAATGAACTCTGAGCAATTTGCATAAAGAAACTCAATAGCTGGGTAGGTACAAAAACCGCTCACACAGAGTTCAAGTGTGGATGGAATAAATTCTTATTTCAATCCGAGTGAGCATTAACCTTGCTCACTCCATTCTAATCAAACGTCAGACCATAAATATAGAAAGAACTGCAGAGTTTGACAAGAACTCAAAACTTCTCTCTGGTTTGTCTCCCAGTTGCTTATTTGCTGTGGAGATTTCCAACCTCTTCTCAACGTTTATTTTCTGATTTCTAATGCTGCAAAAATTGGATAAATATTTTAACACTGGAAGGTGGGATTATTTCCACAAGAACTCTGGAACAGGGGTTGAGTCCCAATTGTTTGCAAATCACCCCTGGCAGGCTGGCACATTTCAAGCGATTGCGCTCATCCTTCTGTTTGTGGCAGCAGCAAGGACAAGCTCCTGCCCTTCTCACAGAAGATGACTTTTCAGGAACTGTCTACAAAGTCACCTTCAAGGGATCATCTCTCCAGACACTACAGCTTCTTCAGTTTCAACCCCCTCCTACGCTGCACTGTTCCTTGAAACGAGGCCAAAAATCAGACTGAAGTGAAGCAAAACTGCCAGTGTCCTGCGAAGCAGCACAGCCCTGCACTGCCCTCTGGCAATCTGGGAAGACATGGAGCGGAACAGCCAAAAAGAAACCAAAAGTGCCAGCTCCACTCCATGCAATTCCAGCAAACACACTCCAGAGTGGACAATCACACGTATCCAAATACAGGTGAGCATTTATTTTAACAAGAGGGAGAGCAATTTCCATTTTTCCCTGATGCTCTTCAATTCAAGGAAGTGTAAAACCCAAGATCTTTTGTAGCAGAGGCAGGATGGGAAGAAAGGTTTTCCATGTGGAGCACCACATTCAGTGCAGAGCCGTTGCTAGACTGCAATTTTAAATTGCAAGTTAAACATTTTCAAACAAGGGATGTCATACTGAGCAGTAAGAATGCTGAATTTGAATGGCAAAAGACATAAAGTTGAGTCTCCTCAACTCAGGTCAGGATAGAAGCGGCAGTAAAGCTTTCTCAAGAATTTCCACTAAAACCCCATCTTGCTACACTGTGTTATTTGTACAGCCATGCTTGCACCCTTTCTAAAGATGCACCAAGTTCCACACGCGTGCCTGAAATTCATTGCGCCTCCTTCCTTCCAATCATGCTCAACATCTTATGATTTCCTTTTTCACACCTATGAATTTTAGAACAAATATCCCAATGAAAAAAAGGAAAACACCTGAACCTGTCCATGAAAATCCACAAGACCCGTTCAGAGGAAAAGAGCGTCTCCATTCCCTCCCCACCTCCTCAGCAGATCTTCTCTTTAGCTGCCCATGTTCCAGGGGACATTCCACCTCCCACCAAGCAGGTGAAGTCACCCTCAGAGGTCTAGAGATCCTGGCAAGAAAACTGGCTCAGGCACAAGCACAGGAAAGGCAGCAGATGGTGAAGTTAAAAATATTCCCAGCAAACAACAGCACCCCTATGCCACCGGATAACAGAGGGGAGATGGCTGCTGGTTGCGACTCCCCATCAACCACCTGCTCAGAGCACTGGAAATGACAAAGCTCTCTCCAAAGGAACAGGGGCAGGGAAAAGCTGCAAAGCTCTGCTCAGAACTCGGCAGTTTGTGCACGCAACATGTTGCAGAGCACACCAGCTCAGTAGGGAGGGGAGCTGGGAACAGCACTACAGAACCATCAGAGCTGTTACCTGCTATAATCTTTTAAAATCACTTTTATTTGCCATTCTGCAAATACAAAACGGACTTTCTGGATGGAATTAGAAGGTGTGCCAGAGAAGAACACACTCCCTCCTTGCCTCTTTTCTTAGGGATTTACCTTCTGGAAGGTGACATATGGAAGCTGTGCCAAGACTAAGCCTTGAGGGAACTGCATTTCTTAGATGTTGACCTTCCACAGCAGGAAAATAACGAGATTTAATTTCTCCTAACGGGAAGCAGTGTTTCTCAAATCAAGTAATGAACTTTTCAACCCTTCTGCACATCTTTGAAAGCAAAAATAAAGCTCTAAAAGCAAATAATAGACTCAATTCGAAACATGCCAAATTGCCTACATCTGGTTATTGCTCAACATTTCTGGTTAAAATGCTTTATTTTGCTGGAACTGTTTTATAGAACTGACAAAATGTTGGAAATTTTAAAATAACTTGTGTTCATGTATGAAATGATCACAGCTGCACTACCCAATTCCACAGGAACACTGCCTGGAGAGACATTTCTATAGGCTGCCAGTCAGCAACTGCTGTAAACACCCAGATGGCTAATTTTATCTCAGGACACAGAGGCTGAGGCTTACAGCACAGCTCTGCTTTTTACTGCTCACAGACACGGCAAGGTGCCCAGAGAGAATATCAAATTCCTTAAGTCAGAGAAGCATGGGATGGAGATAACCAAGCCCTCATTCCAACCACCCTCATCTCCAGGAGGGGCAGTTTGACTTCCCTGTTTCGTGGCATCCAGAAATCCCTTCTTGCCTGGAATAACGCTGTCAGCAGATATTTACTTAACACCTTATGCTTATTCACCCTTCCAGCACAAACAAGTTCTCAGTATATGTGCACTGTCCACAAGAGCCTTGTGATCTGTATTCGTTGATTTGCTTTGCTTAAGACCACTGCAGATCCAAAGTCTGTGCCAAGGGGAATATCTCTAAACATTACAGGTCTTACAGTGTGGATATTTACTAAGCTATTTACTATAGCCCTTCATCTGGGCTTCCCACACTCTGCATATTCATAATTCATGGATTCACTCTGGAGACTAGGATAAACTCCTAGCTTACCTTTGGATTAGTTCGCTGCTGTAGTCTTCTTTCTTCCCTCTCCCTCTGCAAACGCTCAAATTCTTCCCTGATTTCAGCTGGAGTTCTCTTCCTTTCCACAACCTACTCAAAAGAAATTAAAACCAAAACGTTACCAGGAAGAAGATGCTCAGGGCACTGCACTGCTGATGGGGCAGAGGCCTACGGATCTGGTCCGCTCTAACACGTAGGCCCTGCAGCTCCTGTAAGCCACTCTGCATGAACTTCAACACTCTCAGTTGGGAACCAAAAACAGGTTAGATCAAATAACAGGCAGGAGAGAAAACCCCATGCTTTGAGAGAAGGGAAAACGGTCATTTTATTTTTATTCCCTTGACAAAACCAGGGCAAGTAGCTTTCAGGATGCAAGTACAAGATACTGCAGCTGTTCCTAAGAGCAAGACATTAACTTCTCTGCTAGGTGCAGACACAAAAATGAAAACGACTGAAAGCGCCTGGCCTGAGGTAAACTAAGAGAGAGTTTTGTGATTTTAGGCTACACTGATTCAATGTGTTTATCTTACACGACTCAGGGAACAAGGATTTTAAACGGGCACAGCTCTAGGTATTGATAGAAAGAATATTGGATTTGGCTTTTCAAAATAGGATCAAGTCTGCCACAAGCAGCTCAAAACCGCCTGTTACACCGTGCCACTGCTCTGTATTTCTTGCTACTAACCCCAGACTTGATCTTACTACTGACCTGACCCAATACAACATGATTCTGCAGCAAGCAGCACAGTGCAATCCATTACGACCAGCAGAGACTAGCAAGGGGACTTAACAACAGGAAAGCCACAAATGGACAAGCTGTCTTTCAAAGCCCATAAAAACCAATCTGAAAAAAAACACAACAACCCCAAAAATCCCAGAAAGAAAAAGTAATTTCAGACTCGGAGCGTAGCTGATGCTGAAAAAAGTTTCAGATGAGAAATATGAGACTAGATGGACAATAACGACGCATTTGTCTCAGACAAAGATGTTGCTTGTCACGGTAATATCCTATTAAGCAACTCTGAATGTCAGGTTTATTGTTGTCTTGTCAAGTGAAAAACATAAGTATTGTTTGAAAATCCATCATGGTCTCTCAGTGGAGACAGAGAGACGGAAATAACTAAACAAGGAGGCCTTGAAACAAACAGGCATTTATTACCACCAAGGTGTCAGTGCAGCTCGATACAACAAGAATGTCAGAGAAGGGTGGGTTGAGACAAGTCCACTGGCCAGAAGGTGCTAAATTTCTCTCACCTCCCATCCTTCCATTTCCAGTCCTCTCCTCCCATATATGTCATAGATGGCTCTGGTCTGTGGATCACTAAGCACTGCAAGTTAAAATCAAAAGAGAGGAGAGAGCTCAGTTTGTGGTCTTCTCCTCCAGTTTCAGACCAACACTGGTGTTATGTGGAATTGAAGCACAGATCCTGGAAACACGTCATTCTGCAGTTACATCTAGATTTGATGTCAACTCCCTTTAACATTTCCACATGCTGTATTAAGACTGATTTTCTCCCCAACAAGGTCCTTTTTTCCCCCCCTTACTTGTCAAATCAGAAAGTGTAAAGAAAACAAGAGATACATGCAGGCTAATGAATACACAGCAGGGGCTTAATGTTGCTTTCTTTGACTGCAGGGTGACATAAGCCCTCTAATGATCTACGGATTATTAGCAATTCAGTGACAGCAGTCCCTGGACACTTTCTGGGGAGGAATGACATCTACTTCTGTCCAGCTTTCAAAGATCTTTGGTCCTTCACTCCCTGCCTTCAACCTTCCTCACTGTCCCTGTCCACTGATCCTTTCTCACCCAGTCCAGACATGGAGGCCATGCCAAGCACCAGCAAAGCAATTTCCACCAGGCAGCTCACGCCTGGCCAAACATCAGCTACAGGTGAACTGCAAAAATGCACACAGAATGTGAATCTCACAAAACGTCAGTGGAGAAACTAAAATACAGGACACTGTGGAACAGTTACTTTGGAAAAAAACTGCACATTGAATTAAGAATAAACTCTTCAATGTAAGGCATATTTAAATGCATCATCTGTCCTATCACATCCTTCCTTAAAAAAAAAAAAAACCAAAAATTTTCTCTCATTGCACCTGCAAAATGCTTCAAGATAATTCTAATGAATCGCTTCTTTGAGCCTCAGGTACACATGATGTATTACTCATGGTGACATCAAGGTTTAAGTAGATGTCGGCTTAATCCAGAATATTTTTAAGGGGCTTTGGCATCCTTGGATGAGAGAAAAAAATCTAACACTGTGAATCTACAACTACTATGATTGTCCTTGTCTCAGTCTTGGCGTTTGGAAGAACATGCTGAAAAACAATGGAGACTGCAGGCAGGCGACAGAGAACATAAACTCAGGATGTATCAGTTCAAAAATAAAATAGGATGTTGTCTTTCTGTTAGAAGCTTTTCGATCTTCAGCCTCTTATGGGAGAGTCTTTTCAGAAGTAAGGGAAGTGGTGAAAAGATTATTTACAACATGCAGGAAATCAGAGACTCCATGTGTTGTTCTCTGCCCAATTTATAATGCATAGCTCCTCTGATGTACAGGGCAGAAGCAGGAACCAAAGCATCACTAAGCATCAGCAAACTTAATTATTAATTTGTAATAATATATATCTGCAACAAGCATGAAGACACAGCCCTCCTTCCAGAAAACCCCTGAAAACAGTTTCTGAAAACCTCAGACTTTCACTGACCTTCATAAGCTTGGTGAACAAGGTTAAAGAGACGCTCGGCTTGTATTTTGAGCTCTGGGTCTCTGTGCTTGTCTGGGTGGTAGAGCATACATAGCCGGCGGTATGCAGCCTTTAGTTCTTCCTGAGAGGCCTGAGAAAAGCAGCAAAAATTAATTAACATGCTATAAACACTATTTCAAAAAGCCCTTTCTCAAGATCAGCCCTAAAAGAGAAGTCCATCAGCTATTACATTATACTACTTTTACTTACACAAAATCAAGAATGGACTTTAGTTTCGTAACACAAGTTAATAAAATGTTCAATTCTGCACACCGGTATTTTCCACCTGATTTACAGTGCAACAAGCCACAGCAACAACTCGTCAGTATGTACCTAGGTATAAAAAGTTAAGTAAAAAACCCAAGCACATCACACAAGCAACCAGTGTTCATACACGATTTCTATTTGCAACTACTGCTTCTTCAATTAAATGCAGAAGAGCAAGAAAAAATAAAGTCACCTCAGGAAATATACACTTCAGTCCAGAGGTGTTCATCAAATTCTACTCATATTTCAATATTAAACCCTCAAGTGGATACTGTGCTATCAAAAAGCACTGATTTTCCGCAGTAGGAAAGGTGAGAACTGTAAGCTTACAGCTTTACATTCACCACTGCTCTGCTCCCAGCACCTTCCCCCCTGCACAGCCCAGGCTCTCCATCACACTGTGAGGAAGGACGCGCATCTTCTGCCCACAAAACGCACTCACCTGCACTGGATGAGTAACCAGAAGAGCAGAACCTAGCCAGAAAAAACACCAACCAAGCCCTGTTCTTTACCACAAGTACTCTGGAGTTTCAGAGGCACCTGGCCTTGCTCCAGAGACGTGTGGTGGAAATGGAGTTCAGTGGCTCTTTCAGAATCGATGCAATAAGCCCCGACTCCTTCCATTACCATCTCCCAGGACACAACCTCACAGAAGTGTTAGGTCCTGGTACCTTCCCCTTTCTCATCTCATTCCTGCACCATTCCTTCCATTGCAGCAGCCCTGGCCTGTTCCATGGGGCCTGGTGAACACTTAATGAGAAGTGCACTTGCCAAAATCTACCAGAACTTCCCCAAAGGCACAGGCAACGCTCGCAGCTTCACAGAGCTTCCAAGTGAATCATGCCCAAGGCGCAGGAAGGACACCGTGTCTCTGCGCCAGGAGAAACACACGGAGAAAAATAACTGCAACTACAGGACTGGCCCTCGCTGGCCTCCGTCAAGCAATCATCATCCTTTCATTGAGGGACTACAGCGGCAGTGAGCAGGCAGCTGGAATGGTTCACAAGCTTGCACTGTGGAAATAAAGGCCCTAAAACTTCATTTCTTAAAGTAACATGTTTTTTCCAACTCGTGGTAAGGATAAGTCTGGGTTTTCACCAAAGAAATGCATTCATTTGCATACTGAAGTTAGAAATCTGCTCAGTTCTGAGGATAGCTTAGAATAAATGTCTTCTCTGCACATCTGTACTATCTCATGTTAACGTTTGTGAACCACAGAGCAAAGGAGGACCTGCCAAAGATGCTGGCCCCAAGACAGCAAAGGTAGCTGCAGATTAGCTCCTTTATTTTTACTACCTTGTGCTTTCTCAGACATCAGATTTAAACTTGACTGAGAAGGCAGGGGAACACATGGGTCTAAAACGGTATTCTTTAATCAAATTAATGATAAATGGTTTAATGTGCTATTGATTATATAATAAAAATGAGCAGTTTAATTTTTCATAAATGCCCTGGTCAATAAAATGTTAGATTGGGCCTTTCATCATCATTGAATAGCTCGGGTCATTGGTTCAGTATTTCATGAGCAATAGCCTCTTAGAAACCGATAAATAAATACTGACATAATTTTGAACTGCAATGCAATACAGAAGTCAGTAATTATGGTCTGTACGTTACATTTTTATTACCAAAATTCCAGGCAAAATTAGAGGGCATCCCATCTTCCTGTGTCAGCTTTAACTGGCTTCATTTTACGTCTCAAACACGTCACCACATTTTTAGTGGACTGCAGTCTATAAGAGATCAAACATTCACAGACACCCACGGTCGAGACCTGCTGCTCAGCAGGTGCCCTCCCTGCCGGGGCTGCGACAGGCAGTGGTTAACTAGGATTTTAAGCTCCGCTGCCACATCGAGGGAGTTGGCTCAGCACACAGAAATACGAGTTCACTGCATTCCACTGCAGCACAGGAGTGTACTACTGAATTTAATTAGCAAGGGGTAATTAACAAAGCAACTACTACTCCCAGTTGGAATGACTCCCTCAAAGACCATTTTAACCGAGTTTCCAGCTCCCTGCTGTACCAAGCCTGAATTTTCTGGTCTCCAGCAAAGAGCTGGAAGCCCAGCTGAGTTAACTATTAAGCCTTCACCGTTCAGCAGTCGCAACCCTCGTGCAGCTCCTGCCTCTTTCTCTTAACGGCTGTGACATTCGGGAGGGAGAGTTACAGAGGCTGGTGAGTGATCCAAAACCATGGCCACCAGCTTTCAGCAAGGCTTGGGCTGGAGCTGCACAGGAATTTTTCTAGAAAGAGCACATTTTACTGCAGGGGATTAGAGAGTTCTGCAACCAGTTACTGTCACACACATTTTTCCTTGAATTTACCACAACTGTGACACGGGAGACTGCCACCAAGCCATCACAGATAATTATTTCAAAGCTATCACACCGAATTGCTTCCAAGACTTGAACTCCTGTTACAGGCAGGTTCAGTAAAAGCCCTCTTCAGCTCAAACCGTTCACACCTCGGCTGACCTGCTTCAGAGTGAAGTCTGTTGATATACACACACACACACACATATACAGTCTGTCTATATGTTGCTATTGCATTTGATGAAACAAAATAAAGCACAGTTTATATATTCAGATCTTTGGTGATTTACTTAATTATTACTATAAAAAGAAGTAGTTACCACCCTTAAGTTCCAAGCTGTTCCAGTGTAACAGAACTGCATCAATTAATACCAATCTGTTCTTAAAAAGTAAACAAAAGGCTATTGAGCCTCCTTTTTCTTATGAGAGGTGTCTTGCAAAAAAATGTAGGTGTTTGTGATCCCAAAACCTCTGGAAAGTCCGCCCAGCACTGACTAAAACGAGAAGGAGCGTCCAGCAAAGAGATGACTGTATAAATGTGTGTGTGTGCAGATGGGTCTGGGACAACAACCCCCGAGGAAAAACACTCCAGAACTCGCTGCAGAACCGGCTGTCTCACCCGACGCTCCGCATCCCGCCCTGCGCGCCAGTGCGGGTTTCCGAAGCCCTCCTCGCGGGCCGCGGGATGATGCGCCGAGGCAGCCCCGCTCCCCCCACCGGGCCCCGCACCCGCACCCGCCGCGGCCCGGCCCGGTCCGGCCAGGCGGGCACCGGGGTCACGGGCCGCCCAGCCCGGCCCGGCCCGGCCCGACCCCCTCAGCTCCGCTCCGCTCCGCGCCGCGCCACCCGGCCCCGCCACCCA